>CM029023.1:70866955-71226954 GCA_016801055.1 Panax notoginseng
GAATTCTTAGAAGAATATTTTCATGAAAAGATACTGGATGAAACGCAATTACCAAGGATATTCCACTAATTTTATGGAGTATAGAAGTCAAAACTTAACCAACTGAGTATAATAAAGAATAGAATAACAAAAGAAATCACCATGCATGCGATAAACCGCACAGATAGGTTATTCCAACAGAATAATAAATAATGAAACCAGGTCCGGCGTAAAACGCACAGACAGGATATTCCGATAAAATAATAAATAATGGAACCAGGTCCGGCGTAAACGCACAGACATGATATTCTGACAGAATAATAAATAATGGAACCAGGTCCAGTGTAAAAAACACAGACAGGATGTTCCAACAGAATAATAATAAAAACGGAACCAGGTCCGGTGTAAAACACACAGACAGGATGTTCCAACAGAATAATAGAAGAATGTCACCAAGTATAGGGTAGACCACGTATACAGGTTATTCCAATAGAATAATAAAGAAATGGAACAACAGAAGTTCTCTTCTTGAATACAAAAGAATAATATCCTTACCGTAAAATAAACTGAATATAAGAGTAGGGAGGAAGCAGGATACTTTTCTATAACTTCTCTTATAATTTCTCTCTCTAGAGTTTCAGTGAATTCGTAAGAAATTATGAATGAATGAGCTGCTATTTATAGAAAAATGAAATGCATAGTAACTAATGCATGAACGGTCCAGATTGATTACTTTAATCTGACGGTCCATATTTAAAGAAAAATCTTTTAAATAAAATATAATATATTCTATTTATAGAATAACTTTAATAAAGTATTCTGTTTTATATAAAAAGATGTTTCTGTTTTATTACGTTAATAATACGAATAAAACAAAACTTCATTATCGCTAAATAATTTATATTATTAACTGACAATAATTGAATCAAACTGAGTGACTTCTCACGTAAGCATTAATAATCAATACCATGTGCTACTATACAACCACACGTATTACTATACTTTTACTACTGAGTAGTTCAACAGTATCAATGGTAAAATTTTCGCCGTTATTTTTGATAAAATATTTTTGTCGTTTTCTCAATTCGACAATAATTTTGTTGTGGGGTCCACCAATGATTGTGCCGTTGTACGAATATTTCCCGACCAATCGAATATTATATAACAACTTGCATACTTTGCAAAATTTATAAATATTATCCACAACTATAACATTATATCAAATTAACTCCATAATATTCAAAAATGATATTTATAAAAAATTTATTTTTATTTATAAAAGTTGAGGTCTTACATTTTGCACTCCCATTTAATTAAATGCGCGGCTTGGTTGATTTTATTTGACGGCTGCGAGGCATCCATACGAAACTAATATACAATATAATGCTGACTTCCTCGTGGGTATGGAAACCATATGAGGAAATTCAGACATCGCAGAATAATTTACAAGCTGCTTACAGCTGAAAATGTCCATCACGGGAACCGAATCCAGATCCAATGGGGTGAATCTGTAATCACAGGATTCCTAGGCTCACATGATGCCGCAATTTATATAAAGCAAATAAGCAGGTATATGTATATATATATATAAGTAGTAAATATATATATACAAACATGATCACCAACCACAGAGCACCTCCATGGGGGATCAAAAATGTAAATAAAGTTGTAAAACCTATCAACCGCCACGGAGGAAACTCCAGGCAGGACAAAACGTAAATAAAGCTGTAAAGACGGTCAACCACCACGGAGGAAACTCCAGGTGGGACGAAATGTAAAGAAAGATGTAAAAGCAATCAACTGCCACGAAGTGAACTCCAGGCAGGACGAAATTTATATATATATATATATATATATATATATATATATATATATATATATATATATATAAGCGAATAAACGCACCGGATGTGAAATCCAAGGTCGAAGATGTGAAATCCAAGC
Organism: Panax notoginseng; assembly: GCA_016801055.1. Lineage (NCBI taxonomy): Eukaryota > Viridiplantae > Streptophyta > Magnoliopsida > Apiales > Araliaceae > Panax > Panax notoginseng. The sequence continues at coordinate 70,868,879 of CM029023.1, forward strand.
TCATCGAACAGAGTTCGACCACAGTTGATATATATATATATATATATATATATATATATATATATATATTAAAACAATAAACACTCTAAACCGAAGCCTAGGCTCAATCGAACAAAGTTCGATACACAGTTCATATATATAAATATATATATAGGAAAGCAAATAAACGCTCCAGACCGAAGTCTAGGCTCAATCGAGGCATAACTCGATAATGTTAGTCTATATATATATATATATATATATATATATATATATATATATATATATATATACACACACAAACTGGAATGAAACCACGCACCAAAGTCCGGACAAAAGCAAGCAACACGACTCTCAACGTGTAGAAGGGTGTGTGCAAAGATGAAAAGAAAGACTCTAAAGTGTGTAAGAAGGCTTACAGCTTAGTGCTAAAAAAGGCTTCTATATCTTTAGAGTGGGTAAACACTGGCTTTTGTGGGTACAAAAGAGGCTATATATGAGCTCACAGGTGTTTAAAGTGGGCAAATACACTGTATGGGTCGAGTGCGGAGTGAGTTCTGCAGGGTTTCCCCGTCTTTTTCTCTTGGAAAATCAGCACCCCAAGCCCCATATTTATAGAGGGGGGAGCCGCAGGTCTACCTACGACACCTAGTAGCAGGTGTACCTGCGGCTACCCGGGGTACCCCGGGCAGTGTGGGTCCCGCCGTGTCGAAGTACGTACGCGCTGTTCGCTCGGTCGCTCATAACTTTTAATCCGAGAATCTGATGGAAGCGTGCCATATCATTCCGGAAAGCTATTTACGAGAGCTACACAATGACATATGATTTGACCTTTTTTGATTCCAGGAAGATGGATCCATGACCAAAATGGCATTCCCGGGTGTCCGTCAGGCAATTCGTTGAGCCGTTTTGCGTAGTTTGCGTTCGGAAGTTAAGATATCACTCTTGTGGGACTTCCTTTGAAGTATTTTGAGTTGAAATGAGTGTATTTGATTTGAAGTGAAGTTGAGTTGCCAAAATGACCATTTTGCCCCTCCCAGGGTTATCTCCAGTTTTCGCACAGTTGTAGCAGTCTTTTTTTAGGGTTATCTCTGAGGTTGGCTTGCTGTTGACTTTGACTATCCCCAGGGTCATCTCTGAGGTTGACTTGACCTTCTGGGGCTATCTCCAGGCTTTGATCTTGATCCCCCGGGGCTATCTCTGGGGTTAAAACTGACTTTCCCTGGGTTATCTTCGGGGTTGAGAACTGGATCTCTTGTGGCTATCTTTTGGGGTTAGAAATGATGTTGTGGTCCTCCGGGGTTATCTCTGGAGTGTGAAAAAGTCATTTTTGTCCTCCTGCATAGTTAGTAACAGGAAAACAAAATTTCGAGTGTCTACAGATGCCCCTCCTTATCATGTTCATGCAATGCAATGGAATGGACATGATAAAGATTAGTAGACACTTGAAACATGACAAGGTATTTTTAATGATGCAAATCGCAATGTAGTGAATGTTTATGATGAATGTGGAAATATTTTTGCAAATCGCAGTTCGTAAATCGCATATCGCATTTCACATTTCACTTTTCGCATTTGGCCAAATCGCACATCGCAATTCGCACATCATAAATCAGACATCGCATTTCGCATATCGCATCGCAAATAGCATTTCGCAAATCGTTAATCGCATATCGGAAAATCGCAAATCGCAATGTAATGAATGTTACGATGAATGTTTAAAATGTATTCGCAAATCGCTATACCTTTACCGATCATCGCTGATGCATTAGCTGGTGTTAAATCTAATGGTTTGGCATTTAATCGCTGATGCTTGTTTGATGAAGATAAGTTGAGATGTTTTCCACATCTTTGATGGGGATGACGTTCTGAAATCACCAGACCCTCCCAATGTATTCGTTGGTAGTTGTAACGGTGCCTACCCTACTGATCGTAAAACTTTTTCGGTTTCCACTCGAACGGTGGTATACGAGGCTTTTATCGCTGAACTGTCTTGATGTTGCACTGAATTAATGCCAATGATTTAGAATACCAGATCTTTCGATACCTTCGGTCACCATTCCTGAGGTGATTTGGAATTCCTTTCGCTGTTGGGGCAGGTGCCCCATTTCCTTGAGTGTTTGATTCGCAACCCAGCTGAACTGATGACTTGAATGCCGCTAAAATCCCTGGAGGGTGCAATTCGTTCTTTCGCTACCCAGATTTGAACTTCGGTGTAGAGGCCTCAACTGATGAGGACTTGACGCAGGTTAACATGTTTGATGGTGTAGATTTCCTTTGCTAGACCTTTCGTCGTTGGCCTTCTTTCGTTTGATGAGAGGCTTGATCCCGTCTTAAGCACCTTTCATTCCTTGAAATTACAAAATGCCCCAGTCCTTCGCAAGTTGTTATCGGGGATTCGAATGAGAAACTCTCTTTGTTGACCAAGTCGCGATTGAATAATATCTGAATTGCCATTGAGATGATGATGATCCATGATGATGGCGCTGACTGGTGCATTTTCCACTTTAGGATGGTTGATAAATGCCCCAGTGTTGAGTTGTCGCTGCTCCCGAGATTGCCCCCAATCTTGTCATATGGGATCTAATATCCAGTTGTCGCCAATTTTGAAATTGCCCCAGTCTCGCTTGTTGTCTGGGATAGTTTCTTTGACAAATGAGCTTATAAGACGCCGATATCTCAAGAGGCTTTTACTTCTGTACCATCTGATGAACAGGTAGTGGATGTGGGCTTTGATGTTGATAGCTTTTTTTTGGTAGAGATGTCGCTCTAGTTGAGAGAGATGATGCTCTAACTCATAGGGATATCGCTGTTGTTGAGAGGGATATCGCCATATCTGCCCGGGATGTGGCTGTCACAGATAGTACTGCAGCAAGGTCCCTCACCACTGATATGATTGCAGAGATGAACGCTTACATTGATGAGCATATGGTCATCATGCAGACGACTTCTGATCTATTGGGTCGCGTGGATATCCTTTGGCAGGAGGTCATAGCGTTACCTTCTTCTTCTGAGAGGGAATCCATATTGGACTTGATAGCCCGCATATACACTGATTTGTAGATGGGATTGTATTTTCTTGCACAGACTAGCTTAGCCATTTTGTCATGTACAGTACACATTGTGTATATCAAACAACATTATATATGGCAGGGAAATATATGTTGATTCACTTCCCTTTTAGTTGTGCCTTTCTACTTGCTTGATATTCGCTTGTTTCTCTAAGACTTTGTGATCTGGATGTATTCTGAACTCCTCCTTGATGGATGGACAGTGAGATGTCTCAGGATTTTTAGAATGGATCGTCGATCTGTGTGTATTCCCTACCATCTTTGGTGTCTTGGGACTGGTTTTTATATGTGGTTATGGATAGGAGTGTGTTTGTTTTATTTTTCTATGGTGAGACTGGACCATATAACATGGCTGCCTACGTACTCCCGTGTATTGGGGAGATCAGGTCGACGTAGTTCGCCCTCAGGGCGAGTTAAAAAGCGTGATCCCATGAGCAGGTCTGATTGCGGGGAAGAGAAAATTTGATCCTAGGTTGAGGATAAACTGAAGGTGTGAAAAGTTTGATCCCAGGTATGGGTAGCCAAGATGCAAACGTAAGAGGTTCAATTCGCGGTGGGATGACCTAAGTGGTATGATCGCAGTGAAGCCAAGCTGCTGGCTTGAAAAGATGTTTCCCTGAGGGGGGATTGGGTCAAAAGGAAAGGCAGTATGTAGTGAGAGTTAAAGAACCTGAAATGACTGGTGATCTGATGATCCAAAACCAGGATATTCGCTTGATGGTAACCTTAGACATAGTATCGTTTCACGGTGTTCGATTTGATAAGCTGTGGAAATTCATCGTCGTCCATTTTCGGTAATCTGAAAGAGCCTCCTGTCAATGCCTCCTTGACAATAAACGGGTCTTTCCAGCTCGGGGAAAAGTTTCCTTTAGACTGAGCTTGGTTGTCAACGATTTTTTCAAAACCAAGTCGTGTTGTTTGAACTGTCATAGTCGAACTTTTCTGTTGTAGGATCTTTTTGACCAGTAGAGGGCCGCTCATGTGTGGGGCACATACTCCCCCATGGATTTCATCCATGAGCCTCTGAGATTGGTCCTCGTCCAGACATTTGAGGAGTCCTCGTCTTGCATCTTTTTTATAGAGTGCATCTCCGCCCAGCTAGAATTTCATAGCCAATCGATGGATCTGCCTTCTTTCAGTCGGGCTCGCCTCAGTGGGTGTAGATCCATCACGTAGGTACTCCTTGATATGCTGATACCAAGGACGCTGGATGGGAGGTAGCTCATCCGATACTTCTCCAATGTAATTCCCATAGGCTGGATCCTTGTACAGGGTAAATGTGACGATTGGCATGTGTTCCTTGTCAGGTATGTGAATCAAGAAGGCCAAAGTTGCTAATGCATCCTCAAAGTCATTCCTATTACGAGGAATGTGTAGAAAAGAGATTTCTTCGAACTCCAAAACCATCCGTAAAACCTGCCGATGGTAAGGCAGCAACTGTAGAACATGTTGAAGAGATTTTTCTTTTTTTTTCTTTTTCTTTTTCTTCTTTTTTTTTCTCTTCTTATTCTCATGCATTATATCGTGGAAAAGAGCCATATGTCTCACTGATAGGTAGCTCTAGCATTGATGAGGCCGAATGACAATCGTCTGTAGCAAAGGGCTCCCCAAGGCGTGATGAATGAAGTTTTCTCATGATCATCTTCAGCAACCATGATTTGATGGTATCCCGTGGAGCAATCAGCAAGGGAGAACATGTAATATCGAGCTGTATTGTCAATGAGTATGTGGATGAATGGCACGGGAAAGCTATCTTTGAGGCAAGCTTTATTCAAATCTCTGTAATCCACGCAAACTCGCACCTCTCCTTTGGGTTTCGACACGAGGACTATGTTGGATACCCATTCAGGGTATGTTGACACCATGATGATGCTGGTTTGAAATTGTTTTGCAATTTCTTCTTTAACTTTTAACTCCACTCAGGTTTTAATCGCCTGAGCTTCTACCTGACTGGCTTGAATCCCTCTTTGATAGGAATGCGATGAATGACAATGTCCGTGGATAAACAAACCATGTCTTCGTGAGACCATGCAAACACATCCTAGAATAGGGTCAATAGAGTAACCATGTCATTCCTTTGGTTTGGAGTGAGGTCCGTCCCAATCTGGATTTGTTTGGGATTTTCTAAGGTTCCGAGGTTTAAAAGAGGTGGTTTGATCAAGATTTCGCTTGGGTTTGTCTTCGACCCATTCTTTGATCTCCTGAGGTATCACATAGACCTCTTGTATTTCCATCAAGTCTGAGTCCAACTTTACATCAAAGTTATAGTTCTTGTGGAGAAAAGGCACCTCATCAGCAAGTGTAGGCGCATCTAAGTTCAGAGTCCTGAAACAAAATATGCTTTCACTTAATATATGACAATGTTCAATCACATAAAGTGTTAGCATGTAATGACAAAAGTAACTGCTAATACTGTACAGAAAAAGTAAGCAGTTATTGATATCTATAAGGTAGAGAAAGTTTCTTTCCTTTTTACCCTCGTCGGTAAATGCAAGGAGTACTGCTTCAATTGTCGAGGGCAAAGTCTTGGTGTACTGCAGTGATGGAGGGGCTATCATAAACCTCCTTCTCCCGAATGATGACCATTACGTTTGGGCAATCATCGTCTGGGGTGTATCTATTTGAGAAAGGTTTGTTTGGGTTTTTATTTGGTTTGACCGCACCATTGATGGCTGCCTACGTACTCCTATTGAAGAGGAGATCAGGTCTTTCGTAGTTCAGGCATTGGTTTGAAAAGGTTTAAAGGGGTAAGTGGTAAGAAGAGTGTAGAGATGTTTTTTGTTTTGTTTATTTATTTACATGCATGGAAATAAAAGGCATACTACGAAGAAAGTGATACCGTTCCAGCATTTTCTGGCACTCACAACTTTATCCCTTGGATCTACATCTTCTTAGCAAGTTGAGGCCTGATAGTCCAGTCGTCAGTGGTTATGTTGCCTTCAGGGCTCGTGATAGAGGTTACCCCTTGATTCTGAATGTCTTCGCTTGTGGCCATAACTTGATCGCTTCCTGATTCAGTACATTCCTCAGGGACGCTTGAAGTGGACGTATTGCAAAAAGGGATGAACTCTGGATTCTTTAATGGGTTGGATTCCTCGATAATCTCACCACCTTTTTCTTCATCTATTCCTTTGCCTTCTTCATGAGTTTCAAAGGATTCAACCATAAAATCTCCCTCGAACTGTTGTTGCATTTCTTGCAAAGAACTTTTCTTTTTGGTTTTTTCTTCATTGGAAAGGATTAGTATTTCCTCTGCATCATCCAAGGTGATAAAATCAGGAACGTGGTTGATATCTTGGAACCATAGGAAGTTTGATGTTGGCGGGGGAATCTCCTTTGGGGGTTCCTTTGTCTCCTCTATTATTTCTTGCATTAGGATCAGTCCACCCTGTGTTCTGGCAGAATTGTCGCTCATAGCCTTCACCTCATTTGAACTGTCTGTCTCGACTGGACATCTTAAGCATTTTATTTCCTTTTCGCCTTTTTTGGTCATGGGAAATTCTATCTCCAGCTCTCCATTTTCAATGAGATCCTGGATTTTATGTCGCAAAGACCAGCATTCTTCAGTCGTATGTCCAAGTGAGTTAGAATGGTAGAGGCATATCTTGGTGGAATCATAACTCTTTATCTTGGGCTTTATAGGAGGCAGCAACTCAGTAATCCTTCCTTCGCTTATCAGAAAGTATAACATTTCTTCATTGGATTTGCTCAGAGGGGTGAATTTTCGAACTATTTTAGAGGTTGTTTGATCTTTCATCTTTGAGAATTCGCATTCCCCCGATCGATTCTTCCGCTGACGAGATCTTCTAGCTATTTTATCATCCCCCTTTTCTTGTATTTTCAGCCTGCTTTGATCTTCTTCATTTAGCTGGCTCATCGTGGAGTCCTTTTTCTCTTGGCTTTCTGATAGTTGAGTGAAAAATTACCTTGTTTCCTGATGTTAGCGCACTATCAGCTTAGCCAGCAGATTTACTTGATTCTGGATCGCCTCTAATTTTTGCATTACTGGCATACCCTCTTCCGAGTTTTCCCACTCTAGGATATTTGTTCTATGCCTTTGGGGGTATTCCTCCATCCTTGATATGTACTTACGAATTAGATACCTTTTAGCGCTTCTTGACCCGATCATGTTTACTTCTTCCGTATCATGTCGCAACGGAAGGTTGGTGTTGATATTTTGTTGGTCAGGTTGTTAGACCACAATACTGCCACTTTCGATCAGATTTTAAATCTTATGTTTTAAGGACCAACAATCCTGTGTATCGTGTCCTGGAGACCCTGAGTGGTAAGCATATCTCTGGCTTGGATTGTATCTTTTGCTCCCTGGTTCCAGAGGTGGGGCTAATTCGGTATATTTCTTGTGATCCATTAATATCGCCAATACATGTTCAAGGGAATCGCCCAGTGGAGTGAATACCCGATTTTTCGTTCTTTCAAATTTTCTTTTCCTGTCTGGGCATTGGTTGAATGTAGCCTGTTGTTGAGACGGCAGATTGTCTTGCATTTTCAAAATGGGGGGGGACTGTAGTTTGGTCTCCTAGCTTGCCCCTGTACAACAAGGGATACATCTTTACTGCCTTTATCGGGTACATTCTTGGGTTCGCTTGCATATTTACCAGTATGTATATGCTTGGCGACTGCTTCCAAGGCAGTGAAGTCTTTAATCTTGCCTGCCTTCAGGCCCATCTCAGCCATTTCGCCATGTTTGATCATTTTTGAGAATGGCTTTCCTATGCCTGCTAGGATCCTCTCGTAGTACGGAGCCTCTTGGATGTCAATAAACGTCATTACCATCTCAGTTTCTGTCATTGATGAAATGACTTGCGCTGCTAGATGTCTCCACCTTTGGGCATATTCTCGAAAAGATTCAGTACTTTGTTTTTTGACTTTAGTCACTTGGTATCGATCTGGCGCCATTTGTGACTGAAAACTGTACTGATTTAGAAAGGCATGGGCCAATTCTTCCCAATTGTGTATTCTGGCATTGTCAAGTCGGGCATACCAGGCTTTAGCCTCTCCAGTGAGACTCTTTTGAAAAAGTTGCATTCTAAGGCTTTCATCTTCAACATAAGACCCCAGTTCGCCAATGTACACTATGAGGTGCGTATAGGGATCGCCTGCCCCATTGTACTTTTCAAACTCTGGAACTTTGAATTTGGTAGCGTATCGAGCCCCTGGGAATATGCAGAGATCTGAATAGGTGACACTCCCATAATTTCCAGTCCCTTTGATTGACCGGATGGTTTCTTCCATTTGGAGGACTTTCTTTTTGATGTCACCAGTGTCTGGATCTCCAGTGGGATGGGTAGCATCATGAATTTTGTTGGTCGTATCCAACTGCAGTTCAGGTATTGTAATGACCGGGGTTCCTCCTTGTGTGGAGGATTCAGCATGTACGGGTATTTTCTGACCCAGTGTAGACTGGTGTAATTCTTTGAGTAGAACAGCCAAATCTGCAATTTATTTGCTTAATCCGTCAAATTCCTTGCGAGAAACTGGATTAAGTTTAGTCTGGTCGAAGGACGACATAGTTGACTGTAGGCCTGTAGCCTTTTTGGACTTTGAATGGGTTATTCGATCAATTGCTTCCCTGCGAAAGACTTGCATAGTTTAGTCTTTATAGAATGAGTAAATATTAACATGCTATGTGATGCGTTCATTTTAGGAATTTTATCCTGCAAAACGGATGTCAGCTGTTTGTAACATGTTAATTAAAATATGTATGTGTACACATTTCTTCATATTTCTCATTACATGGAGATAGATATGGCATGAAATTGTGTAATTGTGTTTACAAGTAATTGAAATGTGAAAGTATGAAGAGACTTTCCTTCGCGTTTGGTTTATCAGAGGTTGACCTATCTTAGGTTACTCTCGCGACTTTTTGGCATGAAGGTTCCCAAATCATTGCAATCTACTTGACGGGAAGTTAATCCAGTCTTTCAACTGGAGCGAATTTGGGTGGTGCCTTTCCTAAGTCTCGGAGAATCAGGCTTCTCACGAGTCCAGTAATCAAACACCGACGGGATAGCCTCCTGGTGGAGGGACCACACAACATACATTCACATACATCACGTCTCACCGTATGAAATGATGACATGTGCGAAGCACTAATATCATAAGCAGTTTATAGTGCGAGGCACTAACATCATAGGCAGTTTATAGTGCGAGGCACTAACATCACATGCAGTTTATAGTGCGAGGCACTAAATGTAAACAAGACATGCATTTGTACACATTCATCCAATGTAAATGCAACATCCACACACAAACAGATAATAGTTTTGAAAAAATTGTAATAGCGGCTTAAGTCCTCTTACTGGAGTCCCCAGCAGAGTCGCCACCTGTCGACGTCGGGATTTTTGGATGTCCCTTTCCGTTACTTGTTCTTTGGTGTTCTCATTTTATGTGAGATTTGTGTGAAAAAATAAGTGAAAAAGGTCCGACATGTATAATGTCGACGATTGGACTGTAAGAGTCGCCAGTTGATTTTTTAAATGGTTGTACCAATACAACCGAGAAAATGTTTGCACATTGACCCAGTGATGTGACACTGCTATACGGGTCGGTGAAACCGAGATTCGTTTAGGGTCCGGTGACTTGATTATGCGGGGGGAAGGTGTTAGGCACCCCCCGACATCCGTGTTACCAGGGTGACCGCCTCTTTTCAAGAAACTATTATCTAAATGTGTGTGTGTGTGGGTCAATGTGCTGTTATTTGAAAGTGGTACGAGGCCTCGTTCGCACCTATATACACAGGGTTTGAATTTATATAAAAATTCAATTTTAGCAAGATATGGCAGTGATGTTTTATAAAGGAGGTTTTTCAAACCCTGATGCTCAATAGTAATTGAGGCCTTTTGCACTCCCATTTTATTAAATGCGCGGCTTGGTTGATTTTATTTGACGGCTGCGAGGCATCCGCACGAAAATAATATACAATATAATGCCGACTTCCTCGTGGGTATGGAAACCATCTGAGGAAATTCAGACATCGTAGAATAATTTACAAGCTGCTTACAGCTGAAAATGTCCATCACGGGAACCGAATCCAGATCCAATGGGGTGAATATGCAATCACAGGATTCCTAGGCTCACATGATGCCGCAATTTGTATAAAGCAAATAAGCAGGTATATATATATATATATATATATATATATATATATATATATATATATATATATATATATATATATAAGTAGTAAATATATATACAGACATGATCACCAACCACATAGCACCTCCACGGGGGATCAGAAATGTAAATAAAGCTGTAAAAGCTATCAACCGCCACGGAGGAAACTCCAGGCGAGATAAAACGTAAATAAAGCTGTAAAGACGGTCAACCACCACGGAGGAAACTCCAGGAGGGACGAAATGTAAAGAAAGTTGTAAAAGCGATCAACTGCCACGAAGTGAACTCCAGGCAGGACGAAATATATATATATATATATATATATATATATATATATATATATATATATATATATTAAAGCACGTAAACGCTCCGGATGTAAATTTACATCCGGAGCCTAGATTTTACATCCGGAGCGTTTACGTGCTTTAATATAAAATCCGGAGCGTTTACGTGCTTTAATATATATATATATATATATATATATATATATATATATATATATAAAAGCGAATAAACGCACCAAACCGAAGTTTAGGCTCATCGAACAAAGTCCAACACACAGTTAATATTTATATATATATATATATATATATATATATATATATATATATATATATATATATATATATATATGAACTGTGTATCGAGCGTTTATTGCTTTAATATATATATATATATATATATATATATATATATATATATAGGAAAGCAAATAAACGCTCCAGACCGAAGTCTAGGCTCAATCGAGGCATAACTCGATAATGCCAGTCAATATATATATATATATATATATATATATATATATATATATATATATATATATATATATATACAGACTGGAATGAAACCACGGACCAAAGTCCGGGCAAAAGCAAGCAACATGACTCTCAACGTGTAGAAGGGTGTGTGCAAAGATGAAAAGAAAGATTCTAAAGTGTGTGAGAAGGCTTACAACTGACTACGAAAAAGGCTTCTATATCTTTAGAGTGGTTAAACACTTGCTTTTGTGGGTACAAAAGAGGCTATATATGAGCTCATAGGTGTTTAAAGTGGGCAAATACACTGTATGGGTCGAGTGCAGAGTGAGTTCTGCAGGGTTTTCCCGTCTTTTTCTCTTGGAAAATCAGCACCCCAAGCCCCATATTTATAGATGGGGGAGCCGCAGATCTACCTGCGGCACCAAGTAGCAGGTGTACCTACGGCTGCCCGGGGTGCCCCGGGCAGTGTGGGTCCCGCCGTGTCGAAGTACGTACGCACTGTTCGCTCGGTCGCTCATAACTTTTAATCCGGGAGTCTGATGGAAGCGTGCCATATCATTCTGGAAAGCTCTTTCTGAGAGATACATAATGATATATGATTTGACTTTTTTTGATTCCAGGAAGATGGGTCCATGACCGAAATGGCATTCCCGGGTGTCCGTCAGGCAATCCGTTGAGCTGTTTTGCGTAGTTTGCGCTCGAAAGTTAAGATATTGCTCTTGTGGAACTTCCTTTGAAGTATTTTGAGTTGAAATGAGTGTATTTGATTAGAAGTGAAGTTGAGTTAGTAAAATGACCATTTTGCCCCTCCCGGGGTTATCTCCGATTTTTGCGCAGTTGTAGCACTCTTTTCTCAGGGTTATCTCTGAGGTTGGCTTGCTGTTGACTTTGACTATCCTCAGGGTCATCTCTGAGGTTGACTTCACCTCCTGGGGCTATCTCCAGGCTTTGATCTTGATCCCCCGAGGCTATCTCCGGGGTTAAAATTGACTTTCCCTGGGTTATCTTCGGGGTTAAGAACTGGATCTCTTGTGGCTATCTTTTGGGGTTGAAAATGTTGTTGTGGTCTTCCGGGGTTATCTATGGAGTGTGAAAAAGTCATTTTTGTCCTCCTGCATAGTTAGTAACAGGAAAACGAAATTTCGAGTGTCTACACCTCTTATATGTAAGAGATCTGTGGGGATAAAGCTTAATCTGTTTGAGGATGTGTATAACATATTCCATCATCAATCCTCCTTGATAACGTTGACCTTTTCTGGTTAGTATCGCCAGAATATGTCAAGAGTCTGTTGGATTTACAGCCGACAACAAATATTGTCAGGGATGCCTGACCTTCGTTGACGTGTTCTTCACCGACATGTGAATCAACGGCTGAAAAATTCTGTGGGATATACTGTTAAGGCTGCTTGACCTTCGCTGGCGTGTGAATCAACGAATGATACTCTATGGGTAGATTGTCAAGGTTGCTTGACCTCCGCTGTCGTGTAGATCAACGGAGCATTGCATTGTGACCCCTGCCGGGGATCCGCTGGGGAATATGAGTAATCGAGCACGCAATCCTCGAATAGCTCTAGAGCTCTGATAGGTTTAATCGCTATCGGCTGAGATAATGTCAAGGATGCTTGACCTTCATTGACATATGCGTCAACGGCTTGAATGTACTTTGTAATCCCCAGTGGGCCTTCACGTTGTAACCCCCGTCGGGGATCTACGTTGTAACCCCTGTCGGGGACTCACGTTGTAACCCCCGTCGGGGACTCATGTTGTAACCCCCGTCGGGGACTCACGTTGGGTAACGACCCGGAGTTGGCAGCATCGGACCTGTACAAGGTATTGCCGGACGTGATTTGTAACAAATGAGATCATTGGAAGAGTATACCTCGTGTCCGGGTGACTACCAATGAGCGATGTACAGACTCAAAGTTTCATCTGAGAAGACCAAGATTGTATGCTATTTTGCTCAATCGCGTGGCATTTTTATTCCTGATTTGACCTTTCTAATCCGTAAGAACTCCTTTGCAACTCGAACTGGACCGAGCCAGAGGGGTGGGACCCACATAGGGGTGCCGCAGGTGCACCTGCTGTAGCCGCAGATGAGCCTGGGGCCAATCGTAGATGATAAATTCCAGCAGGTTGGCAACATAAGTCATTTTCAACTTGATTCGCTAAGAGAAATCCGCGAGCCTCCTTCAGATCTGCTGAGTTCGGGCTATTTTCTGCAAATTCTGTCACTGTGCAAGTGTTCTACACTATCCTGGAAACGTATGCATGTATTTTTTCCAGTTTTTATCTGTTGGATTTTGAGTTATCGCATGAAATGCATCTAAACACATAGTAGTGATTATGTATGCACAAATGACTTGATAAAAAATATTCAACATAGTAAATGTTAGTATTAAACCATGCTGAACATAATGATGTGAAAAAATTTGACTTTTGAGACAGTCAAATTGGCACCTTTTTCTGCTATTTTTTTGTCCTATTTGAGGTCCAATGAGCAAAGGTAAAAAGGCAAAGTACTCCTGATGTTGAGGTTAACCTTATGCATGGATGATTTTGATTTTTAATGCATATATTATGTATATGACTTTGGGGCAGGTGTGCTACTGAATGGCCACCTAGACGTGCCTATGTTCATGTGGATAGTCCTATTTTCAAAGGGGACTATGGAAAAATTTTTCCAAAATGTAGGCATTGGGTAGTCATGCATTTTAACTCTATTGTATGTTAAAGTAAATGCATGCATGCATATAGTCAGAAAAATGCATTTTAGAGAGCTCCAGGTAATGAAATACCACACCCTTTCTGAGGTGATTTGGAGACTTATTGTCCAGGTATCATGGATCCGGATCAGCCGAGCAGTTCCCATAGGACCACTTCTGGTATACGGCGGAGGGCTTCTAAAGTGCCTCGTCCCTGTTCTGTCAAACAGCCTCGTCGTTTGGTGGAGGCCGTGATTCGTCCCGTCCGGGTAGACGTGCCAGACGTTGAGGACGAGGAGGCGGATATTCCGATAGAGAATTCCGCTCCTGCTGCACTTGTTCCTCGTAGGGAGCTACCTATTCAGGTGGCAAACCCAGAGCTGCTGGGTGATTTGAGCAGACATCCCTCGATGTATTTGCATGCAAACGAGGTATGCCGTTAGACTTTGATCTTTATTCTTTCCTATTGATGAGAACTTTCCTATTGATGAGGATTAAAGGGTTTTAATGTTGATCTGCATTTCATGCAGGTTCCCGGCTTCACACAGCCTCGAGGGAATTGGTTTAGTATACATTCCATGTACCGGGCTCTTCATCCTGATTACAGAGCTGTAGTGCATGACTGGGGATTCGGGGCATTCTCCTCCATCCTCCCCCATCGTTGTCCCTGGGGTTACCTCAGGGCATTGTCTGAGCGATGGTTTCATCAGACTTAGTCACTCCATCTGCTGGATTGCGAGGTGATGATGACGCTGATGGATTGGCGATTTATCACAACTATGGAGTTTGGAGGGGGGCCAGTGCCTTGCATGGCGAATATTACCCCTACGGCCGTCAGATCCTTGTTAGGAGTTCCGGCAGAGGCGCTCAAAGGCAGGACTGTCCGTTCAAGTCCTTTGAGCGTAGATGCTATAAGCAGGCTTTTGAGTGAGTCCATGCCTGATGATGTCAGAATCAGGGATCGCGTTCTGAGGCGATTGTTCCTGATGATCATTAGAGGCTGCTTCATAGCAGATAACTCTTCTACGGTTTCTTTTGCATTGATCAGCGCCACGCGGGATGTGGACCGTATTGGAGAGTATGATTGGGGCTCCTACACCTTTGCCTATTTCCTCCGGGGCATGCGTATGCGCTCACAGGGTTTGACCGAGGCTTGGCTAGGCTTTTATCCATTTCTGCTGGTGAGTATTTCTCTTGTAATTTCCCATTTATAGGTTTCAAGTGTTTAGTGATAGCAGATGTTTTGCCATTGTGTTGGCAGTTTTGGGCTTATGAGAGGCTCCCATACTTACGTCCTGTGAGTGCGTTAGGTTTAGACACCTATCCACAAGGGCGACGATGGTATCATTCCATTTTGCCGGAGGTCCTTGTAGCCGAGGGCTTCACTTATTGCCGTATGCAGCTGGAGTTGCTGACAGCTGATACCATCATATAGATTCCCTATTCAGGGGAACACTTGATCATCGACTTTGAGGATGGATACCCGACTGGAGTCGAGTACGTGATTTCCACCAAGAGAATTCCTCTCTTCACAGATGGAGGCTGGGAGCTCTATTTAGGACAGCATGCTATTAGGAGCACCACAGGGGAGATCCGTATGCCGATCTTGCCTCCTGCCAGGCGTCATTGGTCTATATGGCAGTCACCCATCACTGATATCCCATTGTTGGGGGTTGATGGTTTTGCATTGTCAGAGGGTCCATGTACTCAGGAGACATTCCAGCAGTGGTGGTCCCCTTGCACTATCGGAGCCCAGTTCCGCACTACACAGTTTATGGGGGATATGGTTCCAGGATCATTGATGATGATGGATTGGATAGCTTGTGTCCGAGATCCAACTCATACGACCCAGATTGATAGTTTGACCCGACAGTTGGATCAGGCACATATATTTATCCGGTATTTGGGCAGAGATTCGGCAGAGGCAGCTTCATTTGACCCTTCCATCTCAGGCGCTGGCCCCTTAGATGACCCATTCGGTTTTGCCGGCGCAGATCCTCCTCTATATAGGCCTAACATCCCTGTTGATAGAGATCCAGTGCCTCAGGAGGAGTTACATCAGGTGGACAGGATTGATGATGTGGACATCGACACCTTGATCTTCTTCTGATGTGCAATCTCGTTATATCTTTTGATAGGCCTCTGTTAGATATTGGGTGGTTGTGCCCCATTCTCACTATATCTTTTGATAGGCCTCTGTTAGTAGTAGGGCGTCTGTGCCCCATTTCCTTGTATTTGTAGCTGTACAGAGATGATGTATTAGATGATGATATACTTAGGAATGTATGCACAGTTTTTCTATTCCCTATATCATATTGCCATCCATTATCTGATATGCATGTATCATGTTATGAATATGTATGTATGTCCAGAGATATTCAGCATTACCCCTAGATGGTCTTATGACACGACTCGTACAGATGTCTTCTTCGACAGTTAGCCGTATTGATCATACCCCACCATCATTGGTGGCCTTGGGTATGCGATCGTGGTATGATAACATGTCACCACCAGACAGGGTGACTGTACATCATTTGCAGCAGTATACCATGACTTTATTGATGTTTCAGGTTCCCGTAGGGTTTGTGGATGGGATGCTAGAGCATTGGATACCGGATAGGCAGGTCTTCCGATTCGGGACCCATGAGTGGACTCCTACTCTGGAGGAGTATGCATTATTGACGATGTTGCCTTTAGACAGACCTTGCGTGCATCTGGCTTTGGGAGACATGAGTAGACGATTCATGACTCTCACTGGATTGCGGTGTAGAGTAGTACAAGATGAGCTGACATCTAGCCACGTGATATCCCAGCATTTTTTGTATGATAGATTTGGCTCGGAAGATAGCTATTCACGATATTCCGGGGATTTAACCGCACCGGAGGATCACTGGCGTTTGGCCAGGGTTGATGTACTGCTGTTATGCGTACTATCGTATGTCTATATGTCACGGTACATGGATGAGATAGACATTGGAGTCATTATGGCCGTGAGAGCTCTCAGGGAGGGTCGTACCATTGTACCTATGATTGTTGCAGAGACCTTGCGTTCAGCATCCTACTGGTGCACTTATCCGACAAGAGTTTTCACGGGTATTTCGGTCATGTTGTATATGTGGTTTATGTCACACTTGAGACCGATTGGCACTCTTAGACGGCATGGGTATTGGTTCACCCATGATGTAGCTATGTCAGACTCCTTTCAGCCATCGGAGTGTATAGATGCTCTGTCCTGGTCCACATTTTTGGCAGATATCAGAGATCCTTTTAGTATATTGCTGTGTTTAGGGCTTAGCTCACCATATAGCTTCATTACTCATGCTCCAGGCATGGACTACCTCCCTCTGGCTGGTTTGAGGGGTGTGACTACTTATCACCCACTGGCCGTGATGTCACAGTTTGACCAGTTCTAGGACTTTCATCCTTTCGAGGGGGCAATAGGTCAGCGTTCAACCTCTCAATATCTCTCAGCAGAGGACAAATCTCGTGTGTATGCTTGCTGGAATCAGCGTAAGATAGTTGCTTTTTCTGTGAGCCATCTAGGTTGTTCTGCAGAGTATTCCGCATGGATGGAGACAGAGATTTTATCGGCTGCAACAGTATCTATAGTACCGAATAGCGAGTCAGATGATGTAGAGCCTATAGAGGACATCGATTCCCACCTTGAGGAGGAGCCAGCGGCTGGGTTTCCATCATTTCTCCCAGATTCTCCCAGTACTAGTACTTTTGTCATACAGCATTCAGCACAGTACCTTGAGCAGAGTCTTCATCTGATGACCTTTGAGAGAGATCAGGCTCGATCTATGATGTTGACTGCCCTTGATGGGAGGGACGCAACTCTATTAGAGAGAGACGAGACATTAGCTCGGAGAGACACCGCTGTTGTCGAGCGGGATAAGGCCAGATCAGCCAGAGATGCAGTGATAGTTAAGCGGGATAGTGCCATATCTGCCCGGGATGTAGCCGTCATAGATAGTACTGCCGTGAGGTCCCTTACCACTGGCATAATCGCAGAGATGAGCGCATATATCGACGAGCACATGGTCACCATACAGATGGCTGCAGATCTGTTGGGTCGTGTGGATATTCTCGTACAGGAGACCACAGATTCACCTCCTTCTTCTGAGAGGAACGCCATATTGGGCTTGTTAGCTCGCATATACCCTGACTTGTAGATGAGCTTGTATTTACCTGCACAGACTAGCTTAGCCATTTTTGTTATATACAATTTACATTGTATATATCAAATAGCATTATATATAACAGGGAAATATATTTTTGGATCACTTCCCTTTTAGATATGCTTTGCTACTTACTTGATATTTTGCCTGCTGCTTCAGGGCTTACGATCTTGATGTATTCTGAATTCTTCCTGGGTGGATGGACATTGAGTTGTCTCTAGATAGTTCAGAATGGATCATCGATCTGTATATATCCCTACCATCTTTGGTGTCTTGGGACTTGTTTTATGCATAGAAAAGTGGAGAGGAGTGTGGCTTTCCTCTCGAGATTGACCGCACCACAGATGGTTGCCAGTACTTCTATTTAGGAGAAGCCTAGTTAATTCCATCTCTTATGGATTGGTGTTGCTCTTCAAGGTATGACCGCAGCTTAGATGGTCGCCGAATCTCCTATTTAGGAGGAGTTCAGGTAATTCCATCCCTTTGGTCTGAAGCCAATGAAATGTAGTTGATTGATGTTTGATCCCAGTACCAACTGACAAGGGTTTGTGTTTTGGTAGGGGGTGAGACCGCACCATGAATGGCTGCCTACGTACTCCTATTGAAGAGGAGATCAGGTCTGCGTAGTTCGAACATGGTGTAAGAGGTTCAACGCTGTGTATGGCAGAAATGGTATAGGAATATTTTTGTTGTTTTTTGTGAGGAGAAGAGGGTAGAAATGTTTTTGTTGTTTTTGTTTTATTGCGATCGGGCCATATGAAATGGTTGCCTACGTACTCCTATTGAAGAGGAGATCAGGTCGACGTAGTTCACCCCTCAGGGCGAGTGGAAAAGCGCAATCCCATGTACAGGTCAGAGTGCGGAGAGGAGAAAGTTTAATCCTAGGTTGAGGATAAACTGCAGGTA
Source organism: Panax notoginseng (assembly GCA_016801055.1). Classification (NCBI taxonomy): domain Eukaryota; kingdom Viridiplantae; phylum Streptophyta; class Magnoliopsida; order Apiales; family Araliaceae; genus Panax; species Panax notoginseng. The sequence goes on from CM029023.1 coordinate 70,887,616, forward strand.
TGAGAAGTTTGATCCCATGTATGGGTAGCCAAACTGCAAACGCGAGAGGTTCAATCTGCGGTGGGATGACCTAAGTCGTATGAACGCAAAGGACAGCCAGACTGCTGGCTTGAAAAGTATGTTTACTTGAGAGGCAAAGTGTAGAAGAGTTGTATGTGGTAAAGGGTTAAAGAACGAAATGATTGGTGATCTGATGGTCCAACACCAGGATGTTTGCTTGATGGCAACTTCAGACATAGTACCATTTCACGGTGTCTGAGCTGATGAGTTGTGGAAATTCATCGCCATCCATTTCTTGTAATTTGAGAGCGCCTCCTGTCAATACTTCCTTGAAAATAAACGGGCCTTCCCAGTTAGGAGAGAATTTTCCCTTAGATTGATCTTGGTTGTCAAGGATCTTTTTCAAAACCAAGTCATGTTGTTTGAACAGCCGAAGCTGGATTTTTTGTTGTAGGATCTGGCGACCCTTTGCTGATATAACTGACCATGGAAGATGGCCGCGGTTCACCTTTCGTCCATTAGATACAATTGGTGATACCTGTCTTGTACCCATTGGTCTTCATCCAGCTGAGCGTCTATCAACACTCTGAGGGATTCCATTTCAACTTCTATGGGGAGCACTGCTTCCATCCCATAGGCTAATGCGTAGGGGGTTGCCCCAATGGAAGTGCGCATTGAGGTTCTGTAGGCTAACAAAGTAAGAGGCAATAGGTCAGGCCAATCTTTGTGGTTGGCAGACATCTTTTGCATAATCTTCTTGATGTTTTTGTTAGCCGCTTCAACAGCACCATTCATCTTTGGACAATAGATGACAGAGTTAAAATGTTTGATGTGGAATTTACTGCATAATTCCTCCATCATTTTGTTGTTGAGGTTCTTAGCATTGTCTGACACAATCACCTCTGGTTGTCCATATCGACAAACGACATTGTTTCTGATGAAAGCAATGATAACTTCTTTGGTAACCATGGGGAAGGAGGCTGCTTCTACTCACTTGGTGAAGTAGTCGATCATGGTGAAGATAAATTGATGACCATTACTGACTTTAGGCTCAATGGATCCGATAATGTCCATTCCCCACATTGAGAAGGGCTAAGGTGAACTCATATTGTGGAGTTCCTTTGGAGGAGCGTGTATAGCATTCCCATGAATCTGACACTGATAACATCTCTTGACATGGTCATGGCAATCAGCTTTAAGAGACAGCCAATAATGTCCCGTCCTGAGGACTTTCATGACAAGGAGGGGGCCACTTATGTGGGGGCCACAGACTCCACCATGGATTTCATCCATAAGCCTTTGGGCTTGATCTTTGTCTAAACATCTGAGGAGACTGAGTCCTGCATCTCTTTTGTAGAGCGCATCTCCACTCAGGTAGAATTTCATAGCAAGTCGATGGATCCATCTTTTCTCAGCCGGGCTCGCTTCCGCGGGTGTAGATCCATCTCGTAGATATTCCTTGATATGATGATACCAAGGATGTTGGATGGGAGGTAGCTCATCCGATACTTTTCCAACATAATTCCCATAGGCTGGGGCCTTGTGCAGGGAAATTGTGACGCTTGGCAAGTGTTCTTTATCTGATATGCAAATTAAGGAGGCCAAAGTTGCTAACGCATCCGCAAAGTCATTCCTATTAGGAGGAATGTGTAGAAAGGAGATTTCTTCGAACTCCACAACCATCTTCAAAACCTGCCAATGGTAAGGCAGCAAATGTAGTTCCTTGGTTTGATAGATTCTGGTGAATTGTCGGATTACCAACTCTGAATCTCCAAAGACAGTTAACCGCCTGATGCCCATTGAACGGGCAAGTTTTAGCCCTATAAGACAGCCTTCATACTCACCCGTATTATTGGTGCTGACAAACTTTAATTTGATGGCGATGGGATACTTCTCCCCCGTATCAGATACTAGAACTGCTCCAGCTCCAGAACCTTCCATATTAACAGATCCATCAAAATACATCTTCCATGACTGGCGCGTATCGTACTGATGGTGTTGTTGAACTATCATTACTCCTTCATCTGGGAAATATGTTTCCAAGGGTTTGAAATCTCCTAAAGGTGCGGCGGCCAGTTGATCCACAATTCCTTGACCTTTGATGGACTTTTAAGTCACATATACGATGTCAAATTATTGTAGGATCAACTGCCATCTGGACAGTCGGCAATTTAACATGGGTTTGTTGAACACGTACTTGAGAGGATCTACGCGGGACATGAGATGGGTTGTATGACCATGGAGGTAATGTTGTAACCTCATGGAAACCCATACTAAAGCACAACACGTCTTTTCGATCAGAGTGTATTTGTGTTCACTGCTACTGAACCTTTTGATGAGGTAATAGATAGCTTGTTCTTGGCCTCTATCATCTTTCTGTCCCAGCATGCATCCCATGGCATTGTCACTTATGGACAGGTACATGAACAGGGGAACACCATCCCTGGGTGGTACCAACACGGGAGCTTTGACTAGTTGTTTCTTGATTGTGAGGAAGGCATTTTGACACTCATCATTCCATTTCATAGAGGAGTTCTTCCTTAATAGCTTGAAGATTGGCTCACAGGTTGCTATGAGTTGAGAGATAAACCTGCTAATGAAGTTGATTCTTCCCAAAAATCCCCGTATTTCCTTCTCTGTCTGAGGAATGGGCATTTCCGTGATGGTTTGGATTTTGGTAGGATCCAGCTCAATTCCTTTGTGGCTGACTAGAAATCCTAGCAACTTGCCTGATTTAACACCAAAGGCGCACTTGGCAGGATTCAACTTCAAGTTGTACTTACGCAACTGGTTGAACAATTTTCTGAGATGGTCTAGATGGTCATCCTCCTTCCGGGATTTGACAATGATGTCATCCACATAGATCTCGATCTCTTTGTGCATTAAGCCGTGGAAAAGAGCCATCATAGCTCATTGATAGGTGGCTCCGGGATTGATGAGGCCGAATGACAACCGTCTATAGCAAAAGGTTCCCCATGGTGTGATGAAAGCAGTTTTCTCACGATCTTCCTCAGCAACCATGATCTGATGGTACCCCACGAAGCAATCAGCAAATGAGTATATGTCGTATTGCGCAGTATTGTCAATAAGAATGTGGATGAATGGTACGGGAAAGCTGTCTTTTAAGCAAGCTTTGTTTAAGTCCCGGTAATCCACGCAAATTTGCACCTTCCCTCTGGGTTTAGGCACGGACACGATGTTGGATATCCACTCAGGATATGTAGACACCATGATGATGCCAGCTTGAAATTGTTTCACAATTTCTTCTTTCACCTTTAAACTCCACTCAGGTTTCAATCGCCTGAGCTTTTGCTTGACTGGCTTAAATCCCTCTTTAATGGGAAGGCGATTAAGGACAATGTTAGTGGACAAATCCACCATATCTTCATGAGACCATGCAAACACATCTTGGAATTGGGTTAATAGTGTAACAATGCCATTCCGTTGGTTTGGGGTAAGGTCTGAACCAATCTGGATTAACTTAGGGCTTTCTAAGGTTCCGAGATTGAAAGAAGTGGTTTGATCAAGGTTGGGTTTGGGTTTATCTTTGACCTATTCTTGGATTTCTGGAGGCACCTCAATGTCATCCTGTATTTCCATCAAGGCTGAATTCATCTCTACATCAAAGGTACAATCCTTGTGGAGAAGAGGCACCGTATCAGCAAGTACAGGCACATCTAAATTCAGGGTCCTGAAACAAAATATGCTTTCACTTAGTATATATGAAATGTGTTGATCATACACAGTGTTAGCATATACTGGCAAAATGAACTGCTAATACTGTAAAGAAAAGTAAGCAGTTATTATATCTATAGGGCAGAAACTCATTATATCTATAGGGCAGAAAGAGTTTCTGCCCGCTTTACCCTTGATGACTAATGCAAGGAATGTTGTTCCAATTGGCAAGAGCAAAGTCCGGGTGGACCGCAGTGATGGAGGGATTGTCATCATCGTTCCTGTCCCGAATGATTGCCATTACGTCTGGGTAATCATCGTCTGGGGTGTATCTGTTGGTATGTTCATCGTGAACGATGACGCGTATGCCTGACATCATTCGGATGACGTCTTGCTTGATTCTTCGTTCCTCCTCTTCCATTGCGGGATCTGGAACAAAGATTTCTTTCTCCTTTACCAGTATCGGCTTGGGAAATAACATAGCCATTACATTGGCTGGCACCTTTACAAGAGGTTGTGCAGACTCAGAGTTTGAAGGCAAAGATAAACGCCGCATGGTTGAAGCTGAAGGAATCTGCTGATGCTTATGAGGATTCCTGTGACTAGAACTGGCAGAATAGCTTAGTCCAGCTGTTCCAGTTTGCTTGGTTAATCGAATTGGGTACTTGATACCCTGGCAATCTTTACCCAACCCTTGTCCTGGTTTATGACCCAACGACATCATTTCTTGAGTAGCCGACATTACCTCGGCAGAAATCTTGGGTTCGGGCAATGACATCCCAATAGCATGGTATTGGGTATTGCTTACTTCCAAAGCATGAAAACTGATTGGTTCAATGTCTGCATTAGCATTGATGAATGGCATGTCCCCGTGTTGAGGAAACTCTGGTTCAGCGTTGACTGTGACCAGGCTATTGTTGATAATGTATTTCAACTGTTGGTGAAGAGTGGAGGGGACTGCCCCTGCCATGTGAATCTATGGTCGTCCCAAGAGCAGGTTGTATCCTGAATCTATCTTGAGCACATGGAAGGATACGCAGAATGTATGAGGACCAATTTCGATTGGTAGCTCAATTACTCCGATTGAATTCCGACGGGCTCCATCAAAAGCTTTTATGATAGTATGGCTACTCCGAATTCGGTTGAGATTGATATTCATCTTCACCAAGGTAGCGTATGGACAGATATTTAGAGAGGAACCTCCATCTATCAAGACTCCAGCTAGCATGTATCCAGAGGACAAGATAATAATGTGCAACGGTTTGCAATGACCGGTCCCTTCGGGCGGTATGTCATCATCAGTGAAGGATATCACATTGTTGTTGAAAATGTGATCAACCAGATGTTGAAATTTTTCTGTTTCAACTGATGTCGATAGATATGCTTCTTCTAAAACCTTCAGCAAGACCTTTCGGTGATTCTCGGAAGTTAGGACCAAGTCCAAAATTGATATTTGTTGTGGAGCTTCTTTTAAGCTTAAAACCACCTTAGCTTCGTGATGACCCATAGTGCAGAGGAATTTTTCAATCTTCTCCATGGGTATTTTTCCCTTTGATTTGATGGTAGGCTTCATCACCCTTTGAGGAAGATACAGTGGATTTTCCTTCGACACTGCAGCAGTGGTATGTGAGGTGGATCCTTCACCTTCTCCATAATTCCATGGAACTTTGCGCAAGCTAACAATAGGATATTGTGCTATGCACGACAAGTTGATTGGCTCGGGAGCAGCTACTTTCAAAGGATTGTTGCTTCCCTTGAGTTGAATTGTTGGCATTGTGAGTGATTTGTTAGCCCCATCAGTTTCAATGGATATGACTGCTACCACACTCTTCTACTTAGTAGGACCTTAATTCTCACTTGCACGTAGCACAATATCGTCGTCCGCTAAGCGCAGGACTCCATTGTCAATTAGATTTTGGATAAGGTGGCAGAGTGCCCAGCATTCTTTTATGCTGTGACCGCGAGACTGGGAGTGATATTGACATACTCCATCAGAATTGTACCGTCCTGAATGGGGATTGATCGAAGGTAGAAGGGAACTGATCCTTCCTTCATTGATTAACATCTGAAGGATTTCCTCCATAGGTTGGCCCAAATAGGTGAATTCCCTTTTGTTGGCAAAATCCCGACGGGCTTTGGCATTTGCTCTCTTTGTCACTTTGTCTTCCAGCATTTCGTTTTCTAAAAATGACGAGGGAATATTCATGACAAGAGGTAGGAGACTGGCATGCTCCTGGCTGATTAACTGACGTGTCACTTAATGCTGATAAGTCACTAGTTCCGCTAATTGCTCAATTTGCTTGCATAGAGCTTTCATTTTTCGTTCCATTATGAACTGGAACTTGGCATAATCCCATTTGTCATCACCATCTTCGAGGGTTTGGGATGATTCACAACTAAAATTGGAACTCTGTCCGCTACTCTAATTTATCATGTTGACCTCTTCTTCTTTGTGTTGAGGAAGAGGGTTGTCTTGAACATGAGGTTGATCTGGTTTGGTGACCACGATCTCCCCGTTGTCTATCAGGTCCTGGATCTTGTGTTTCAAGGCCCAACAATTCTGAGTATCATGTCCAGGTGCCCTGGCATGATAAGCGCATTTCCTAGCAGCATTAAAACCCCGTCCATTAGGACTGACTGGTGGAAAAAGATGTGTAATTTTCTTTTGTGTTGTCAGAAGATTGAGAATGTTCTCGAGGGTATCCCCTAAGGGTGTAAACACTTGAGGGCGTTTGACTTCTCCACCTTTTGGTATTGGAGGGTTCGCAGACTGTGCTTGAAAGGGAGTGTAGTTTCTCCTTTGAATAGGCATGTTCTGACTGCCTTTTTGACCCTGTAATATCAGGGAAAAATCTTCCTCTTTCTTTTTATGGACCCTTCGGGGGTTGTTCCCATAATTTCCAGATTGGATGTGATCAGCAACAACTTTGAGTGCAGATAGGTCTTGAATTTTTCTGAATTTCAATCCCATCTCAGCCATCTCCCCATGTTTGACCATTTCAGAAAATGGTTTGCCGATGTCGGCTAAAACTCTTTCGTAGAAAAGCGCTTCTTGTATGTCTATGAAAGTCATGACCATCTCTGATTCTATCATGGAAGGACTAACTTGGGCAGCCAGGCGTCTCCACCTCTGAGCATACTCTTTGAAAGACTCGTTAGACTGTTTCTTGATCTTGGTAATTTGATACCGATCAGGAGCCATCTGAGACTGAAAGCTGTATTGAGTGAGGAAAGCAAGTGCTAGCTCTTCCCAACTATGAATCTTTGAATTGTCTAATCTTGTGTACCACGAACGGGCCTCTCCAGTTAGACTTTTCTGGAACAATTGCATTATGAGCTTTTCGTCCTCTGCATAAGATCTAAGTTCTCCAATAAACACCTTTAAATGTGTGTAAGGATCTCCTAACCCGTCATATTTTTCAAAGTCAGGAGTTTTAAACTTTTTTGGATAATTAACACCAGGGAAAATACACAGATCAGCATATGAAACACTCCCGTGTGTTCCAATTCCTTTGATAGCACAAAGGGTCTCTTCCATTTGGAGGACTTTCTTTTTGATGTCACCAGTGTCTGGATCTCCAGTGGGATGGGCAACATCATGAGTTTTGTTGGTCTTATCCAACTGCAGTTCAGGTATTGTAATGATCCGGCTTCCTTATTGTGTGGAGGATTCAGCATGTACGGGTATTTTGGGACCCTGATTAGACTGGTGTAATTCTTTGAGTAGAACAGCCAAATCAGTAATTTGTTTGCTTAATCCGTCGAATTCTTTGCTATAAACTGGATTAAGTTCAGTTTGGTCAGATGACGACATGATTGACTGTAGGCGTGTTGCCTTTTTGGACTTTGACCGGGTAGTAGGTCCAATTGGTTCCCTGCGAAAGACTTGCATAGTTTAGTCTTTAGGGAATGTGTCTAATAACATGTGATGTGTCCATTTAGAAATTTTATCCTGCAAAACGGGTGTCAGCTGTTTGTAGCATGTTACTTAAAATATGTATATGTACACGTTTCTTCATATTTCTCATTACATGGAGATATATATGGAATGTGGTTACAAGTAATTTGAAATGAGAGCATGAAGAGACTTTCCTCTATTTTGGGTTTATCAGAGGCTGACCTATCTTAGGTTACTCTCGCGACTTTTTGGCATGAAGGTTCCCAAATCATCGCAATCTACTTGACAGAAAGTTAATCTGGTCTTTCAACTAGAGCGAATTTGGGTGGTGCCTTTCCTGAGCCTCGGAGAATTAGTCTTCTCACAAGTCCAGTAATCAAACACCGACGGGATAGCCTCCTGGTGGAGGGACCACACAACATACATTCACATACATCGCGTCTCACTGTATGAAAATGATGACATGTGCGAAGCACTAATATCACAAGCAGATATGGTGCGAAGAATTAATATCACAAGCAGATATGGTGCGAAGCACTAAGTGTAATAATGAAATGCATTCGTACACATTCATCATAAAATGTAAATGCAACATCCTCACACAAGCAGATAACAGTTTTGAAAAGATTGTAATAGCGACTTAAGTCCTCTTACTGGAGTCCCCAGCGGAGTCGCCACCTGTCGACGTCGGGATTTTTAGATGTCCATTTCCGTTACTTGTTCTTTGGTGTTCTCATTTTAAGTGAGATTTGTTTGAAAAGACAAGTGAAAAATGTCCGACATGTATAATGTTGACGATGGGACTGTTAAGAGTCGCCTGTTGGTTTTTTAAATGGTTGTACCTACACAACTGAGAAAAGGTTTGCACATTGACCCAGTGATGTGACACTGCTAAACGGCTCGGTGAAACCGAGATTTATTAGGGTCCGGGGACTTGGTTATGTGGAGGGAAGGTGTTAGGCACCCCCGACATCTGTGTTACCACGGTGACCGCCTCTTTTCAAGAAACTATTATCTGAATGTGTGTGTTGTGGGTCAATGTGCTGTTATTTGGAAGTAGTGCGAGGCCTCGTTCGCACCTATATACACAGGGTTTGAATTTATGTAACAATTCAATTTTAAGCAAGATATGGCAGTGATGTTTTATAAAAGAGGTTTTTCAAACCCTGATGCTCAATAGTAATTGAGACCTTTTACACTCCCATTTTATTAAGTGTTCGGCTTGATTGATTTTATTTTGACAGATGTGATGCATTCGTACAAAAATAATATACAAAATAATGCTGACTTCCTCACGGGTATGGAAACCATCTGAGGAAATTCAGACACCGCAGAATAATTTACAAGCTGCTCACAGCTGAAAACGTCCATAATGGGAACCGAATCTAGATCCAATAGGTTGAATCTGTGATCACATGATACCGCAATTTGAATGAAAGCAGTAAGCATGTATATATATAAAAGCTGTAAATATATATATACAGACATGATCACCAACCACGAAGCACCTCCATGGGGGATCAGAAACGTAAATAAAGCTATAAAAGCTATCAACCGCCACGGAGGAAACTCCAGGCGGGACAAAACGTAAAGAAAGGTGTACAAAGCAATCAACTGCCACGAAGTGAACTCCAGGCAGGACGAAACGTAGATAAAGCTGTAAATAAGGTCAACCACCACGAGGGAAACTCCAGGCGGGACAAAATGTAAATAAAGCTGTAAAAGCGGTCAACTGCCACGAAGAAAACTCCAGGCAGGACAAATATATATATATATATATATATATATATATATATATATGTTTGTAATATAAGTGATCTAAAAGCATTAACTTGTAGTATAACTACCATACTATAACATGGTTGCAACAACAAACACATAACACAAAACACCTCCAAGATCAGAGGCTACAAATATATTGTCAGACGCTTCTGGGCAAATCTCGGTTACCCAAAAAACTGAAAGTCATGGTCGGTCAACTATGTTTGACCATCCATAACTTCCAATCTGTACATACTCTGGGCTTGATTTAAGTTCTAGAACAGAGATCTCATAGCAGACTACAACTACAAACTTTCAAAACAAAAAAATCATTAACGATCACCGATCTATGAAGTCTGACATTCGTTCTTAGATAACATAAAAAAAATTCTCATATTTTGAAAAACATCAAATCCGAGCCTATAGATGTTATGGATCTAACATCTAGAAACCTAGATCATATATTTACACCTTCCTTATACAACATGTTTCAACACCAAATCATAACATCTAACACATCCTTAAGGATCAGATTATTAGTTAGGGTTTTATACCTTTATGAACAAATTCTTGATTCTAGGATCCTGATTTGTTATGAGTTAACTTGGGACTTATTTTGGGGACTGAAATGCTAAAGGTTTTCGTAGGTTTAGAGAGAGAGAGAGAGAGCTTTGGTTGCGGGTATGACCACAAATGAGCTTGAAAAATGATTTTTCTTTCTCCAATTCTATATATAATACATGATACAATACAAGGCTAATGAAATGTGACTGATTGCTAGAATTATTTAGCATATGGAAAGTCAATAGTTGGTCACCAACTAAATTCTTAGCAAAATTTGCAAGCAACATAATAAAAAATGTGCAAAAGGGTATTTAGGTCATTTTGATTATAATTTTAATGGCAAACTTGATATTGTATTCCAACCCTTAGGGTTTAACCCTAAGGTTTTAGAATTTTAGTTTCTAGGATTTCAATTTAGGGTTTAAAATAAAAAATTTAGTTTCTAAATTAAAAATTAGGGTTTCTAAATTGATTTAGGTCTCCTAATTACATAGAACATGAAAATTAGGTTTAAGCTTCACAAATTATAATTAAGATTACTACTTTAGTAATTAGGGCTTACCATTCGATAATTAGGGTTTCTAATTTTAGAATTTAGGGTTTCTAATAATTAGAATTTTCCCTAATTAAGTGTAATACCTTACATTATTTACATTAACACGACTACATAATGACTTAACAAATTCTTAAAGTCATATTTGACTTTATGAATTAGGGTTTATCATCATTGCTAGGGTTTTGTCATGTTACACCATAATTGACCAACCATTATCAGTCTATACATACATTACATATTTATAGCACTAAAATATAATTAATATAATATTATTACTCTCATTCCTTAGTCAAAATCTAGAATTAGGGTTTGGATTCCATATCTGATTTATCTTTCATATACATACCATTATTAATTAAATTATAATAATTAACTTAATTAATCTGAAATAAATTCATATAACAAAATAATTATTATAATAATTCTATAATCATTTCATATTTTATTTAAATAATATAATAATCATATTTTTATAGAAATTAATTAATAAAAATATTATTACTACCAAATTAATTTGTTATTAGAATATAATGATCAATAATTAAAAATAAATTTATTTTTAATTATTCATGTAATAAATAAATTTTTATTTATCACGTGTATACATATACTTTACCTTATACATATTCCTACCTTTAAAATAAAAAAACTATACGCTAATTTTTTTATTTAATTATATAGAAAATATCGGGTTAATACATTCACCCTCCCTTATAAAGATTCCGTCCCCGGAATCACCGTTTCAAAACCTATACATACTAGGGTAAATAGCATATACATTCAATTCAGTAGATCTCGATTAGATTTAATCGGACTAATCTTTAACTATTCAACATAAAGCTTGTCTATCTGATTAAACGAAAATTTGATTTATAAAGGAACTCAAATTCCTCCTTCAAAATTTCTTTATAAAATAATTTACTATATATAAGAAAATCATGTATAAGAAAATAAAAGTTATATGAATAATACCTGGAGTTCCATCCCCAGCTGCCACGGTATCTTGAACGGTCATGTTGAAGACTCTTGCAGTTGATTTTGTCGGTTTGTTGGTTGAAATTGGTCATGTAATCGCCAGAGTCCCGCTGCCTTTCCCAGTAGTCACACTCTCTGCCTCCATTCTCCTTTTCGGACAATCCTTTACCTTATGCTCCATTGACCCACACATGAAACACCCACTGTTCATCCTTGGATTGGGCAGTTGGGAGAGATATTGTAAAACCCCAACTTTTATGAATAAAGATTAATTTTTCTCGAAATATATTTTTGAATATTAAGGTGTGAATTTGTTATAATGTTATAGTTGTGGGTAATATTTATAAATTTTGCAAAGTAAGTAAGTTGTTATAAAATATTTGTTTGGTCGGGAAATATTCTTTTTGTCGGAGAATATTCATAAGACGACACAATCATTGGTGGACCCCACAACAGAATTATTGTCGAAGTTAGAAAACGACAAAATTATTTTTTTATAAAAATAACGGCGAAAGTTTTACCGTTAACTGTTGAATTACCCGTTGATAAAAGTACAGTAATACGCGTGGTTGCATAGTAGCACGCGGTATTGTACAGTATCTTGGATTATTGATGCTTACGTAAAAAGTCACTACTCAATAATTGTTACAGTAATTACTGTTCAATATTTTATTTTATTGATTCAATAATTGCTGCGTTGATATTTTATATTATTGTTGTTTCAACAATTGTCACTGCACAATATTTCCCATTATCAGATCAATAATTCATATTATTTGAATAATATTATTAGATATCATTATTGGCAATGTCTAAGAAACTTCTGTCTAGGAAAGGGGTTTGGTCACCTAATTACGCTCCAGTAAGGAGAAATCTTTATCAGAAAGCACCCTCTTTCCTGGGAACGACCTGGTTGTCATAATTGTGATTCTATAATATTATTTATGAATAATTAATTATTGATTTATATGATAAAGAAATATTTATTTTGTGTGGATATAAATGAAGAAATTTTTGTATGAATTATTTGTTGAAAGTTTGGCAATTATTTTTCTTTGATAAATTATTCATTCAAATATATTATTATAATATTTCAATTTTGTTTTATAATTTAAATGGTAATATTATTATAATAATATATAATTTTTAGCATGTGAATAAAAGTTGAGTGGAGGTTAGCAATTTGAATTAGAATTCTTTCCGTGTACTTTTCTTTTCAAAGTTGATGGCTTTAGTTTAGTGCATATTTTCTTCTTCTGTTTGGTGGGTTGTAGACATCCTGCAAAACCATTCCTTATTTCCAAAATGGTGGGCCTTCAATCAATTGAGAAATGTGAATTAGGCATTGTATTCCTGCAAGCTTGTTTCAAAGGGTGGCCCCCACCCATATGAAAATATGAGAATGTTAGGCATGAGTCTATTTTTCTTCATCCGATTTGTGCTATAAAAGGAGGGCAAACCTCCATCCTAAATCACACCAAAACAATCTCAAGAATTTTTATTATAGTATTTTTAGTATTTCTTTTGAGTATAAGAATATTTTGAGCATAGTTTTTCTGCAAAATTTTCTCAGAATAATATCCGATATTCCAGTCAAATCCAGTTTCTACTAAGGTAAAGGATATTATTTTATTTCAATACTCGTAAGAAATATTATTTTCTTTCATAATCTATAGTATGAAAGGGATATTATTTCAATTCATATTCTTAAATTTAAACTTACTGCGGTAACTATTGCTTCTATAATTCTTGAAATTAGTAGAATATCCTTGATATTTGCATTTCAAACAGTATCTTTTCATGAAAATATTATTTTGAGCATTCTTGATAAGTTTTAACCTTTTCATACCAGAGTACTATTCACGGGATACTATTCCTAAAGTACTATTCACGGGGTACTATTCACTCAGGTACTATTCACCCGGGGTACTATTCATGATAAAAATTAATTTTTTTTCGGTCCAAATTATTTTTGATACAATATTATTCTTGAATTTTACTCCACAAAGCAGTATCATGTTGACAATTTGGACTTTATTGAATTTTGGATAAATTAAATTATAAATCTTTAGAATTTATCCTTTGCTTGCATTTAATTGAATTCGTATATCATTGTCATCATCCTCATGTTTATATTGTTATGAAAGTCATCTTTGGTACGTAGTGCATAGATGGACTTTTAATTGGTGTGAATATGACCAAGGATCATTCGGTATAATCATGACCCGTAATGTTACAAATGATGTGGTAAAAGTCCTCATTGGCCCGTAGTGCATTGATAGACAGTGGTTGGCATGATCATGACCATTGGTGATAACCTGAATATCTTTGCCCCGTAGTGCATGGATAATTAAGTGATGTAGACTATTTATTGAGCTGAGTCTCATCGATAAAATTGATGATAAACTTTTAAATCATAGAAGATAGTAGATATCATGATCTACTTAACTCTTCTAATGGATTGCTAGTTCTGTTGCAGTTAAACTTGTTGTCTATTATATTCTATCAGTTTAACACTGTTGAAGGCTAATGATAATTTATTCTGCATTATCTCAGTGATAATATTCTTTACTGGGCTAGTTGAGCTCACCCTTTGCTTTCATTGTTCTTTTCAGGAAATGAGAATATAGTTGGGACTAGCCGGGGAACGGAGTGACGCTCCAGATAGGTGGCTATAGTAGTCCTCACTATTATGTGAAATAGTATGATAATAATTGTAATGAGGACTTTATTTCAGTTTGTATACTCTCTACGAGACATTATCCGTGTTGAAACTCTCAGCTACATTTTGTAGTATTGTATCAAAGAAGTTTGTATTTAAATTATGTATCATGTATTTGGCGACTCAAGATGGGTGATGTATACCTATTTTGGGGGCGTCACAGTTGGTATCAAATCTTAGGGATATGATCTCTGGCTGAGATATGAGACTAGAACTAGGAAGGGTGATACGGGAAATTCCTTCGCTAGTATGACCTACCTAAGTTTATTTGGTATTTATTTGGGCAGTCAGAGTATATGGATAATATGTGACGTGTTAATTAACCCTTGTTTTGTGGCAGTATTTGAAAATGGCATCTGAAAATGTTGAGATAAGCAATGAAGCACATAAGACCGTTGAGTCACCAATGATCAATACCCAGGATAATGTGCATCAGAATGGCAATAATCCTCAGGAAAACAACAACGCTGACCAAATGATGAACGATGAGATGTTCAGAGGCTTTATGCAATTTATGCAACATCAGGCGAGAACGACTCCTATTCAAAATGCAGGTGGAAACACTGACAACTCTCGGACGGTCACCACTAAACAGTTCAAGGAGCTGGGACCACTGGAGTTTATTGGAGAGTCAAAACTACTTAAGGCGGAGATGTGAATAAAGCAGATCACCAAGATATTTGATGTCTTGGGATGCTCCGAGGAGTAAAAGGTTCCCTTTGCCACCTTTATGTTGCGAGGAGAGGCAGATTACTAGTGAGAATTGGTAAGGCGTACTCAACCTGCTGCACTGAAGATGTCTTGGGAGAAGTTTCAAGAACTGTTCAACGACAAGTACTTTCACGAAATTATTCGTCACATGAAGGAGGTAGAATTTATCAAGTTGGAGCAAAACAATATGACCGTGTCGCAGTACGAAGCTAAGTTTGCCGAGTTGTCCCGGTTTGCGTCCCACTTGGTTGATAATGAGGAGAGAATGAAGCGAATATTTCTAAGAGGTTTGAAACCCAAGATACGTCAATATCTAATTTCTCACAAACTGTGTTTGTATTCAGATGTTGTAAATAGGGCTCAGTTATTGGAGCGCGATAACGAGTCAACCCAACCAAGAGAGAGCAGCCGGTAAAATGATAATACCAGTGGTAGCAGTCATCGAAGCGATGACAACAAACGTGGTGGAAGTCAATATGCCAGAAATGGTAACCATTTCGGTGGTAATCATGGCCAAGATAATAAAAGTGGGAATTTCAAGAAGAGGAGATTCAATAATGATGGAAGGACGTCAGCACCAGCACCTGTTGTTAAGGAAGGAAAACGACCGTCGATCGTATGTTACAAATGCGGAGGGGAGGGACACATCAGTCCAAACTGTACGTAGCAACCCAAAGCATGTTACAATTGTGGAAGAGAAGGTCACCTAGCCTGATTTTGTTGTGCACCGAAGTCAAGTCCAGCTGGGATGGAGGCATCAAAGGTCGTCCCAGACAAGATAAAACTGGTAGTTCAAAGGAGAGCGTTTGACGTAACCTCCCAAAAAGTGAGGAATCCAAACGAGGTGATCACGGGTAATCTAATCATAAACTCTAGCAAAGTCTATACCTTATTTGATACCGGTTCTACCCATTCTTTTATTTCTCCTACTTGCGCTCAACGTTTAATTTTAACTCCAGAGAAATTAGACTTTGATTTATCTATTGAAACTTTGTTGGGAGAAACCTTCATTACATACACTGTTTATAAGTCTTGTTTGATTTAAATCGGTCACCACACGTTACCTGTCGATCTTATCTCTTTGAAAATACTTGCATTTGATGTGATTTTAGGGATATATTGGTTAACTATTCATCATGCAAAAATTGATTGTTTTCGTAAGGTTGTTAGCTTTCATATTCCTAACCAACCTATTATGCGAATTCAAGCAACCAAACCACTAAAGTCAATCACTGTCACATCAAGCCATAAAGCTATTCGTTTATTAAAAAATGGATGTCAAGCTTTCTTAGCCCATGTCACGGATTTAAATAAAAATACGTCAGATTTAAATGATATTTCTATTGTTAATAAATTTCCTGATGTATTCCCTGAAGAACTTTCTGGCTACCCCCAGAGCGTGAAATTAAATTTTGTATCGACCTTGAACCTGGTACAAAACCTATTTCCAAAGCCCCATATCGAATGGCTCATATTGAACTTCAGGAGTTAAAAATCCAACTATAGGAATTGTTAGACATCGGTTTCATTCATCCTAGTACGTCTTCTTGGGGTGCTCTTGTTCTATTCGTGAAGAAGAAAGATGGAAGTATGCGACTTTGTATTGATTATCGGGAGTTAAATCATGTCACCATAAAAAATAGGTACCCGTTACCTCGTATTGATGATCTGTTTGATCAGTTCCAAGGCGCCAAATTTTTTTCAAAGATCGATCTTCGTTTCGGATATCATCAACTAAAGGTTAATACTGATGACATTCTAAAGACTGCTTTCAGAACTCGATACGGGCATTACGAATTCCTAGTCATGTCTTTTGGAGTGACTAATGCTCTTGCTGCCTTCATGGATATGATGAACCGAGTATTCAAAGAATATTTAGATCACTTTGTGGTCGTCTTTATTGATGACATCCTCATTTACTCCAAAAGTCATGAAGATCACGAGCAACACTTGAGACTGATACTTCAAAAGCTTCGTGAAAACAAGCTATATGCCAAATTGAAGAAATGCGAGTTCTGGCTTGAGGAAGTAGCATTTCTTGGGCACGTGATATCAAATCATGGAATATCTGTTGACCCGACAAAGATTGAAGCAATTCAAAGCTGGGAGTAACCTAAGTCAGTGACCAAAGTACGTAGCTTTCTCGGCTTAGCTGGTTATTATCGAAGATTCGTAGAAGAGTTTTCTCGAATCGCTACACCATTAACTCAGCTGACTCGGAAAGATACAAAATTCGGTTGGAGAGAGGAATGTGAGAAGAGTTTTCAAGAACTCAAGAGGAGACTCATTTCAGTACCTGTTCTGACAATACCATCGGGTTCAGAGGGTCATCTACAATGATGCTTCAGGCAAAGGTTTAGGATGTGTTCTCATGCATCTTGGGAACGTCATAGCCTATACCTCACGACAATTCAAAGAATATGAGAGGAATTATCCTACTCATGATCTAGAGTTGGCAGCTGTCGTTTTCACACTTAAAATCTGGAGGCATTACCTGTATGGGGAGAAGGTGGAGATATTTACGGATCATAAAATCCTCAAATATTTCTTCACTCAAAAGGAACTCAACATGCGACAACGACTTTGGCTTGAACTGTTGAAAGATTATGATCATACTATTCAATACCATCTTGGTAAAGCGAACGTAGTAGCTGACGCGTTGAGTAGAAGATCATATGCGGGTACGAGTGCGATATTGTCAACGTAAAGGATGGAGATAGAGATAAAGACTCCAGGGACCCACGTGATGATGACAAATATACGAGTAGAACCGACTTTAATCGATAAATTTAAAGCCGCTCAAGCTACAGGCTTGGAGCTGATGCGTATGAAGAACAAAGTACAAGAAGGTGTTATTCTGGAAGCAAGAATTGATGAAGAAGGAATACTTCGAGTCAACTCCAGACTTTCTGTTCCTAATGACTCTGATTTGAAGTATAAAATCATGATAGAGGCGCACAACACACCATTTACAATGCATCCTGAGAGTACCAAAATATATCATGATCTTCGACATATATTTTGGTGGAGCAATATAAAGAAAGAGATCGCGGAGTTTATCTCAAGGTGTCTAACTTGTCAATGAGTCAAGGCGGAGCATCAAGTGCCAAAAGGTCCATTACAACCACTTAAAATTCCAGAATGGAATTGGGAGCACATTACCATGGATTTCGTTACTGGTCTTCTCAAGGTTTCTCAAGGCATAGATGCAATTTGGGTCATTGTTGATAGATTGACCAAGTCTGCTCATTTCTTACCTGTACGTGAAACTTATTTACTTAAACGTCTTGCTCGTATTTACATAAATAAAATTGTAAGACTGCATAGTATGCCAGTATCCATAGTTTCTGATCGAGACCTAAGATTCACTTCACGGTTTTGGATCAGTTTGCAGAAAGCTATGGGCACGGATTTACGATTCAGTTCGGCATATCATCCTCAGACGGACGGGCAGTTGGAGAGGACTATTCAAACTCTGGAGGATCTATTAAGACTCTATGTCCTTGATTTCAAAGGAAGTTGGGATAATTTCTTGCCATTAGTGAAATTCTACTACAACAACAGTTATCAAGTAAGTATCGACATGGCTCCATTCGAGGCGTTGTATGGACGAAAGTGTCATTCTCCAGTATGCTGGGATGAGGTGGGTGAAACAACGTTGTTGGGACCGGAATTGGTACGTATGACTACAGAAAAGATTCAAATAATCCGGCAACGTATAAAAACCTCACAAGATCGACAAAAGAGTTATGTTGATCTTCATCGGAAGGACGTGGAATTCAATGTTGGAGAACATGTGTTGTTATGTGTTGCTCCATGGAAGGGAGTTACAAGATTCGGAAAGAGAGGAAAGCTCAATCCTCAATTCATTGGCCCATTTGAAATCCTTAACCGAGTAGGAACTGTGGCCTATAGACTCGTTTTATCGCCAAGTATGTCTCTTGTTCATAACGTTTTTCACATATCCATGTTGCAAAAATATGTGGAACACCCGAACCACATTATTGAGTTAGAACCAGACGAGATAGCGGAAGATTTAACTTATGAAGAGTTACTTGTTAAAATCTTGCATAAGAAGGAATATATTCTACGCTCCAAGGTTATACCTCAAGTCAAAGTTTTGTGGAGAAACCACGATGTTGAGGAAATGACCTGGGAGTTAGAATCTGAAATGAAATCAAGGTATCCTCACCTCTTCGACATACCAGGTACGTACACCAATTTTGAGGACGAAATTTCATAAGAAGGGGAGGTTGTAAGACCCCAACTTTTATGAATAAAGATTAATTTTTCTCGAATTATATTTTTGAATATTAAGGTTTGAATTTGTTATAATGTTATAGTTGTGGGTAATATTTATAAATTTGTAAAGTAAGCAAGTTGTTATAAAATATTCGTTTGGTCGGAAAATATTCTTTTTGTCGGGAAATATTTATACGATGACACAATCATTGGTGGACCCCACAGCAGAACTATTGTCGGAGTTAGAAAACGACAAAATTATCTTTTTATAAAAATAACGGCGAAAGTTTTACCGTTAACTGTTGAATTACCCGTTGATAAAAGTACAGTAATACGTGTGGTTGCATATTAGCACACGGTATTGTACAATATCTTGGATTATTGATGCTTACGTAAGAAGTCACTACTCAATAATTGTTACAGTAATTACTGTTCAATATTTTTTTTATTGATTCAATAATTGCTGCGTTGATATTTTATATTACTGTTGTTTCAATAATTGTCACTGCACAGTATTTTTTATTATCAGATCAATAATTCATATTATTTGAATAATATTATTAGATAGCATTATTGGCAATGTCTAAGGAAGATCTGTCTAGAAAAGGGGTTTGGTCACCTAATTGCACGCCAATAAGGAGAAATCCTTATCGGAAAGCCCCCTCTTTCTTGGGAATGACCTAGTTGTCATAACTGTGATTCTGTAATATTATTTATGAATAATTAATTATTAATTTATATGATAAAGAAATATTTATTTTGTGTGGATATAAATGAAGGAATTTTTGCATGAATTATTTCTTGAAAGTTTGGCAATTATTTTTCTCCGATAAAATATTTATTCAAATATATTATTATAATATTATGATTTTGTTTATAATTTAAATGGTAATATTATTATAATAATAATATAATTTTTAGCATGTGAAGAAAAGTGGATTGGAGGTTAGCAATTTGAAATAGAATTCTTTCCGTGTACTTTTCTTTTCAAAGTTGTTGGCTTTAGTTTAGTGCATATTTTCTTCTTCTGTTTGGTGGGTGGTAGACATCCTGCAAAACCATTCCTTGTTTCCAAAATGGTGGGCCTTCAATCAATTGAGAAATGTTAATTAGGCATTGTATTCCTGCAAGCTTGTTTCAAAGGGTGGCCCCCACCCATATGAAATTATGAGAATGTTCAGTAGGAAGTTAGGCATGAGTTGATTTTTCTTCATCTGATTTGTGCTATAAAAGGAAGGCAAACCTCCGTCCTAAATCACACCAAAACAATCTCAAGCATTTTTATTATAGTATTTTGAGTATTTCTTTTGAGTATAAGAATACTTTGAGCGTAGTTTTTCTACAAGATTTTCTCAGAATAATATTCGATATTCCAATCAAATCCAGTTTCTACTAAGGTAAAGGATATTATTTTATTTAAATACTCGTAAGAAATATTATTTTTTTTCATACTCTATAGTATGGAAGGGATATTATTTCAATTCATATTCTTAAATTTAAACTTACTATGATAAGTATTGCTTCTATAATTCCTGAAATTAGTATAATATCCTTGATATTTGCGCTTCATCTAGTATCTTTTCATGAAAATATTATTCTGAGCATTCTTGATAAGTTTTAACCTTTTCATACCAGAGTACTATTCACGGGATACTATTCTCGAAGTACTATTCACGGGATACTATTCACCCGGGGTACTATTCATGATAAAAATTAATTTTTTTTCTGTCCAAATCATTTTATATACAATATTATTCTTGAATTTTACTCTATAAAGCAGTATCATGTTGACAATTTGGACATTATTAAATTTTAGATAAATTAAATTATAAATCTTTAGAATTTAAGCTTTGCTTGCATTTGATTGAATTCGTATATCATTGTCATAATCCTCATGTTTATATTGTTATGAAAGTCATCTTTGGCCTGTAGTGCATAGATGGACTGTTAATTGGTGTGATTATGACCAAGGATTATTCGGTATAATCATGACCCTTAATGTTACAAATGATGTGGTAAAAGTCCTCATTAACCCGTAGTGCATTGATGGACAGTGGTTGGCATGATCATGACCATTGGCGATAACCTGAATATCCTTGACCCATAGTGCATGGATAATTAAGTGATGTGGACTATTTATTGAGCTGAGTCTCAGCGATAAAATTGATGATAAACTTTCAAAATCATAGAAGATAGTAGATATCATGCTCTACTTGACTCTTCTAATAGATTGTTTGTT
Organism: Panax notoginseng; assembly: GCA_016801055.1. NCBI lineage: Eukaryota > Viridiplantae > Streptophyta > Magnoliopsida > Apiales > Araliaceae > Panax > Panax notoginseng. The sequence continues at coordinate 70,908,959 of CM029023.1, forward strand.
CCGCTGCAGTTAAACTTGTTGTCTATTATATTCTATCAGTTTAACACTGTTAAAAGCTAACGATAATTTATTCTGCATTATCTTAGTGATAATATTCTTTACTGGGCTAGTTGAGCTCACCCTTTGCTTTCATTGTTCTCTTCAAAAAATGAGAATATGGGTGGGACTAGTCGGGGAACGGAGTGGCGGTCCAGATAGGTGGCTATAGTAGTCCTCACTATTATGTGAAATAGTGTGATAATAATTGTAATGAGAACTTTATTTGAGTTTGTATACTCTCTACGAGACATTATTCATTTTGAAACTCTCAGCTACGTTTTGTAGTACTATTGAAAGTAGTATGCACACAAGCCAATAATGTTTGATGATAAAGCATATACTTTGTAACAATCTTATTCATTTATTAATAAAAAGTATTAATTTATTAAAGGCTTTTAATTATCTACATGATGTTATTTTATAATATGTGATAAACCCATAGTATTAAGCAATGTTTTAGAATAATGATGATGATCATTTTAATGAGATCTAAATTTTAAAAAGCTTAAAACTAAAATAGTTCTCAATCGTTGGATTACTAAATTTGGAATTAGTGAATATGGATAGATTGGTACATACGTTGCTTGCTCATTGGATGAGGATGATTGATCTCATGATCATTTGTGTGGAGACACTAAAGCAAGTATGTATGTATTTATTAGAGAATAAGTTCACTGAACGTGGCTCGCTAAGAAATACCTAATGGAGTTTTACTTGTCTGTCAATAGGAATTCCTGTAGTGATAGTAGTACAAGTGATCCTTGGACTTAAGGTGATCATAGTATCTTGTGTATGATGAGTTATACTTTGACTTATTCCTTTAGACCCTTAGGATATATCAAATGGTATGCTTGTGTATAATAAATCGTACATGGAGATAATGTATGATCAATAAAGAATCTACCACTTCTAGTAAAAGAAGAGAAATGTCTTATGTGATTTGATAAATGACAACCCAGTAGTCCTTGGCCAAGGCAGAATGAAATTAGAAAGGAGTTTCTAATTTGTATTATTTGGTGTTGTGCATTTAAGAGTCGAAATACATATAATTAAATAAAATAAGACTTGACAGTAATTCCATGTCTTATATTTAATTGGGACATTGTATGGTGGAAGGATTGAATTATACAGTAACTATTTACTCAAATGTTCTTTTATGATTAATGTTGAAATCTATATTATCTGGAAAGACGTTGATCGCTAGGGAGGCTTATCCCTATTGTAGAATAAATATTATCTATTTAAATAAATTAATTATTTAATTTATTTATTTAAATAAGATTAGAATTGTTTTAATTGATTTATTCACAACCGGTTTAATATGGAGAACCTAAAGGGTCACACCATAAAAGGAAGAATAATTATTTAAAAAGTTAATGGCATAATCGTAATAATATGTTAAGTATATTTAATTTAATTTATGGTGATAGAATAAATTAAATAGCTTAATATTTATTATTTAATATTTTAGAAATATTAAATATAAATTAATAAGATGAGTCTTATTAATATTATTACAATTGTTATTATTTTAATTTCTAAAAGAGTTTAGGAATTAATTTAATATAAGTGCTCTCATTTATTCCTAATAGAATTACGAGGGAAAATTAGTTAAAGAAGTTTAATTAATTATCCCTAATAAGATTAGAGAGCCCATTTAATTAAAAGAGTTTAATTAAATAAATAATACCTTATTTTAATAGGGTTACCTGATATCTTTATAAGGGGAGTCTTATATCATATATCAGTGATACGTAATTTCAATAGTTGGGAGAGTACGCTCTTTTTTTTATAAAGATAGAAAACTAGGGTTTAGCCAACCACCCTTCTTCTTAATTATTTCTTCTTCCTTGGTGGGTCACCTCTAGACGTCAAACACTTGGGTGGCTAACGTTGATCAAAGGAAGGAACCAAACCAGGTGGATTCAAGTTGAACACGAAAAAGATTGGAGGTGAACTTGTACCTGAGGAAACTCGAATCTTCAAGGGTGTGATTTTTATTCTTCATATTTTTGTTTAATTAATAATTGTGCATAAAGGGTGATCCGGGTATATGATTTGTAAAATTTTTAAAACTCTGATTTCCACGTTTTCGCTTTATTTGTGCAATTTGATTGCGTTCATGAATATTACAAACCTAACAGTGGTATCAGAGCCGGACCTTTATGCGAATTATTAATTATTATAATTTGATATATATATATATATATATATATATATATATATATATATATATATATATATATATATATTGATATGTGTTTAGAATAATTTAATTGGGCATAATTTTGTTGTATAAAATTTATTTTAAAAAAAATCGTAAAACCGGTACTTGATTCGCTGATTCCGTGGAAGAATGATTTGTTTTTTACAAACAATTGATCCTGCATTCCTGCGTTATCCACCAGTTACATGAATTTCGTGTAGTGGTTATATAATATATATTATGAAGTTACATATTTGAGGATCACATGAATCATAAGTTACAGGATTACTTTGTTATTTTGTTGCTTCATATTAATATTATAATATCATATAGTAATAATATATGTCATTCACGGAAATCAAGGAAGGATTCATTATAACATATATATACTTATGATATATTAACGGTAATAATATGTATATATATTAACGGTTATTTTATATATATATATATATATATATATATATATATATATATATATATATATATATTGTGACACCATCAAAATAGGTATACATCATCCATTTTGTGTCGTCAAATACATGGTACAGAAATACATACAACTTCAATAATACAATTGTCGTGCAGAATACGACAACGCCTATACTGTGAGTTTGAATACAAATATTATCTACTAGAGAGTATACAAACTCAAAAGGAGTCCTCATTACAATTATTCAAACACTATTTTACTAAAATAGTGAGGACTGCTAAAACATCTTTCTAGAACCATCACTCCATACCCCGACTAGATCCTGCTATGTTCTCACCTCCTGAGAAGAAAAATTAAACAAAAAGGAAAAGGGTGAGCTCAACTATCCCAGTAAAGAACATTATGACTAAGATAACATATAACAAATTATCATTAGTCTTCAACAGGGAAAAATCTGATAAAATATAATAGACAACAAGTTTTAGATCAACAACTGCAGCGGAAACAACAATCCATTAGAAGAGTCAAGTAGAGAAAGAATTCTACTATCTTCTAAGATTTAAAAGTCCATCATCAATATTTTATCCCTGCAACATCAATCAATATACATCTTGAATCAAGTATTCATCTTTGCACTACATGCCAAAGATATTCATTTATATCATCAGTTGGTCATGTTCATCTCAACACTGTTCATCTTTGCACTACTGGTCAAAGATATTCATTAGGTAATCATTCATCTTTGCACTACAGGCAAAAGATATTCATTAATATCATCATTTAGGACTGGGGATGATGAAAAATATCTTAAGGAATATGAATCCAGTGAGATAAAAGAACAAATATTAGAAACAGTTTATCCAAGATCAATAATACTCCATAATAACCAATTTTGAAGCAAAATTCAAAAATAAAGATCAAAACATGGATACAATCAAAGATAGTAACCATAATAGACATCTTCGACAAAAAGAAGAAAACTTTATTTTTCGGTGAATAGTGCCGTATTCGTGAATAGCGTCGTATACGTGAATAGTGTCGTATACGTGAATAGTAACCCTGACACAAAAAATTCTAAATTTGATAAAAAGTTCAGACCAATATTTTGGCATAATGATATTGAAGAAATAATATCATTTACGAAGAAAATAACATCCCTTACCTCAAAATAACGGTACTTCTGACTGGAATACTGAATATAGTGCTGAAGGAACTTGCACCGTATAACAACACTCAAAGTACTAAAATACTCACAAAACACGCTCGATAATATAGAGAGAGAAAGAGAGAAAACTTATGAATTCTTGTGTGATTTTCAATTCTAACTAAGCACCCTATTTATAGGAAAATGCTTAGAACGCCATAGCAGACTAACCTGCTACCTGATGACTTTACCTGCTACTATTCAAGCCTACCACATTTAAATAAAAATATCAGCACATTTTCACCAACCAAAAGTGGGGCCCACCCGTGTTTTAATAAAAATTATTTTATTTTTTAAAACTTCAACAATTCATAATAAATAGCCCTTTTATTAGAAAAATTCAAATCTCATGTGCTTTCCATAAGAAATTTAATTCTCTACAGCTTTGTAGAAGAAAGTTTTTCCAAATTCCAATCAAAAAATACCCGAAATCCACAAACGAATGATTTTTAATACCTCTATTCCGACAAAATACTGATAAAACACCTCAGCATTAATTCTTTCTTTTATAACCACATAAAATAAATAAATCCATCATTTATATCCACATCAAAAATAAATATTTTCTTATCATATAAATCAATAATTTAATTATTCACAAATAATATTACAAAATCACAATAATGACAACCAGACAGTTCTCAGGAAAGAGGGGGCTTTCCGATAAGAATTTTTCCTTATTGGCGCGCAATTAGGTAACCAAACATCTCCTTGATAGATCTTTCTAGACATTACCAATAATGTTATCTAATAATATTATTCCAAATAATATGAATTATTGATCTGATAATGGAGATACTGTGCAGTGACAATTATTGAAACAACAAAATATAAAATTTTAACGCAGCAATTATTGAACCAATAAAATAAAATATTGAACAGTAATTACTGTAACAATTATTGAATAGTGCCTTCTTACGTAAAAATCAATAATTCAAAATCGTGTGCTACTGTGCAACCACGCGTATTACTATATTTTAACCACCGGGTATTCCAACAGTGTTAACGGTAACAACTACGCCGTTATTTGTAAAAACTCAAATTTATCGTTTTCTTCATCCGACCGTTATCCGTTATGGGGACCACAAATAGTTGCGCCGTCGTATGAATATTCCCCGACAATATTTTATAACCACTTGCTTATTTTGTAAAATTTTCACATTTCACCCATAACCAAAATATTATATCAAATTAACACCTTATTATTCACAATAATAATTAGAAGAAATTTGATTTTATTCATTAATAAGTTGGGGTCTTACAACCTCCCCTCCTTATGAAATTTCGTCCTCGAAATTGACGTACGTACCTGGTGTTTCGAAAAGGTGAGGATATCTCGCTTTCATTTCTGATTCCAACTCCCAGGTCATTTCTTCAATAACATGGTTTCTCCACAAAACCTTAACTTGTGGTATAACCTTCATGCGTAGGACATGCTCTTTTCTATCCAAGATCTTAACATGTACCTCCTCATACGTTAAATCTTCAGCTATCTCGTCTGGTTTTAACTCAATAATGTGGTTCGGGTCTTTAACATATTTACGAAGCATAGATATTTGAAAAACATTATGAACACGAGACATACTTGGAGGTAATGCGAGTCTATAGGCCACATTTCCTATTCGGTCAAGAATTTTAAATGGACCAACAAATCGTGGATTGAGCTTTCCTCTCTTCCCAAATCTTGTAACTCCCTTCCATGGTGCAACACGTAATAATACATGATCCCCAATATTAAATTCCACGTCCTTCCGATGAAGATCCGCATAATTCTTTTGTCGATCCTGTGCCATTTGTATACGTTGTCGAATCGTTTGGATCATCTCTGTAGTCATTCGTACCAACTCTGGTCCCAACAATGTTGCTTCACCCACCTTGTCCCAGCATACTGGAGAATAACATTTTCTTCCATACAACGCCTCGAATGAAGCCACACCTATACTTGCCTGATAACTGTTATTGTAGGAGAATTCCACCAATGGTAGGTACTTATCCCAACTCCCTTTGAAATCTAAGACATAGAGTCTTAATAGATCTTCAAGAGTTTGAATAGTCCTCTCTGATTGCCCGTTCGTTTGAGGATGGTATGCTGAACTGAATCGTAAATCCGTGCCCATAGCTTTCTGCAAGCTAACCCAAAATCGTGAAGTAAATCTTGGGTCACGATCCAAAACTATGGATACTGGCATGCCATGCAATCTCATAATCTCATTTACGTACATACTAGCAAGACGTTCAAGGGAATAAGTCTCACGTGTAGGCAAGAAATGGGTAGACTTGGTTAATCTATCAACAATAACCCAAATCGCATCAATGTCTTGAGAAACCTTGGGAAGACCCGTAACGAAATCCATAGTAATGTGTTCTCACTTCCATTTTGGAATCTCAAGTGGTTGTAATGGTTGGCATTTGATGCTCCGCCTTTACATGTTGACAAGTTAAACACCTCGAGATAAACTCCGCGATCTCTCTTTTCATATTGCTCCACCAAAATGTATGTCGAAGATCATGATACATTTTGGTACTCCCAGGATGGAATGCAAACGGTGTGTTGTGTGCCTCCATCATAATTCTATGCTTCAAGTCAGAATCGTTAGGAACACAAAGTCTGGAGTTGACTCGAAGTATTCCTTCTTCATCGATTCTTGATTCTGGAATAGCACCTTCTTTCACTTTCTTCTTCATACGCATCAGCTCCATGTCCGTAGCTTGAGCAGCTTTAACTTTATCAATTAAAGTCGGTTCTACTCGTATGTTTGATATCATCATGTGGGTACTTGGAGCCTTCATCTCTATCTCTATCCTTTGCAAGTCATACAAAATGGACCTTTGTGTTAACAGCATTGCACTCTGATAAGTGGATTTTATATACACGAATCAATATTCATTTCAAGTTTAAATTCATAGTTATCTTCATGCTTTGTGTTCGTTTTCACTCGTTTCGTGTTGTTTTATGTATAGGGTGGTAATGGATGCAAGAGGTGAAGAATGGCTGAGTTTTGGAGCAAAAGTGGAAAAACACATGAAAGCAAAAAAATACGAAGTCAGTAGCCTAGCCCGCCGGGGCGAGCCTTCTTAAGCTTGTACCCCCGCCGGGGCGGGGGTCCCGTTTTCTGTAGTATCTTGTTTGGTTTTAATGTATGTTGGTGCAAAGTTTTTAGGACTCTGTTAGGCGCCTGGACTCTATAATAGTAGTTTTCGGCTGGAACATAAGGAGAGCTTGATATTTCTTAGAAAAACAACAATCATACAACAGAAGGAGCATAATTTACGAACGATTTCCAGGATACAAGAGAAAACTTTGGAGGAGTAATTTTCAGAGATCGTCGCGATGGTTGCAAATCGAGGCTACGTGAAGGGGTTTTCATTATTCTTCTTCTCTTTAGTCTTATTTGTAATTGGAAGGATGTTTTCAGTATATTATTCAGTTTTTAATTCATTCGTTATAAACTAATTAACTTATTAGACTTGTGATGGATCTTTGGGTGAAACGATGATTCTATAGCTTTGATTTCTAATTCAATAATATATTTTCAGTTTATCTATGTTAATTCGAGCGTGAATTTATGAATTTCCTGATCAACAATTCCTCGTGGATTTGAATGGAATCGAGAGATGAGATTCGAATCTAGACTTAGTTAATATAGCATGTGTCATGAATTTTGTCAATAGCAGATTTTTGATTATTGTTAAGGTAGAGATACGATTGACATCACATGTAATCGGATAGAGAGCTTAAGCTTAAACCTTCTTTAATTGCAGTTCACATAAAGATTTAGTGAGTCGGTTGATTTAGGTGTTTAACGAATTTCTATCTTAATTGTGGATTGACGTTAATACGGTATTAGTGCATCGAGAGGTGGCTAGTATTACATTCGTATTCTTGATTAATAAACTGGGATATTAAGTCGAGTTGGAATAAATGTTTAAAAATCAGAGTGAAGCTCAGGGTGAAATCATAAGTCTAATTCTCCATTAATTGTTTGAATTCCGGATTTTGATATTGGTGACTGTTTTGGGATAGTTTGTTTATTTATTTAGTGTTTATAGTTAAAACCATTGAGTTGAATAGTTTAATAAAATTAGGGTTAATAGAAAATTGATAATTGTGAAGTTAAAATTCTTGCTAATTTGTCTTCGTGGGAACGATACTTTATTCACTACTATATTACTTGTTGACCACGTACACTTGCGTGTTCTGCGCGTATTGATTTTGCCCAACAAGTTTTTGGCGCTGTTGCCGGGGACAATTTAGCCGAGATTTTAAATATTTTACGATATCAGTTTATTTAGTCCAGTTTTACTTAAACAGTTTTTTTTTGTTTTTATTTTTCATATTTCAGGTTTTCGACATTGGTTTATGCAAACACGATCTAAACATCCAAACTTGCTTCCTTTTGAGGACGACATTGAAAGGAAATTTCAGAGGTTAAGTAAATGGATTGAAAAAAACGAGGAACGAATTCGAAAATTCTGATAAGGAGGGAACAATGGCTACCGAAGACCAGAAAGCATTGAGAGATTTTGCAACACCTAAGGTGACTGATCTGCAGTCGAGCATCACTAGGCCTGCAATAGCTGCGAATACTTTTGAAATCAAGTCTGGGACCATTCAGTTGATACAGAACTCATGTCAGTTTGGGGGAATGGCAAATGACGATCTGAATGAGCATTTAATCAGTTTTCTGGAAATGTGCGACACGTTCAAGTACAATGGGGTGTCGGATGAGGCAGTAAGACTTCGCTTGTTCCCATTCACTTTACGGGACAAGACGAAGAGTTGGTTACATTCTCTACCGGCGGGATCGATCACTACGTGGGAAGACTTGGCTCAAAAATTTATTGCCAAATTTTTCCCACCGGCGAAGACTGCTAAAATGAGGAATGACATTACGATGTTTGAGCAGCAGAATGGGGAGTCACTATATGAGGCATGGGAGAGATACAAGGAATTACTTAGAAACTGCCCACATCATGGATTGCCCAAGTGGTTACAAATGAACACCTTTTATAATGGGCTACATGGGAATGTCAGAACCAGTATTGATGCGGCTGTTAGGTTTGTAAGATTCTTGGACGCAATCAAATTGCACAAAATAAGCGAAAGCGTGAAAAATCAGAGTTTAAAATTTTACAAACCATATACCCGGATCACCCTTTATGCACAATTATTAATTAAACAAAAATATGGAGGACAGGAATCATACCCTTGAAGATCCGAGCTTCCTCAGGTACAAGTTCACCTTCAAATCTTTTTTGCATTCAACTTGAATCCACCGGGTTTGGTTCCTTCCTTTGATCAACGTTAGCCACCCAAGTGTTTGGCCTCTAGAGGTGATCCACCAAGGAAGAAGAAGGATTCAAGAAGATGTGTATTTGCCAAAACCCTAGTTTTTCTATCTCTCATAGAAAAAGAGCGTACTCTCCAACAATTGGAATCACGTCTGTTATGAAAAAGTCAACAACAACTCTGCACCCATAGTAAGACTCCTCTTCTTTATAGATGTAGGCTACCCTCTTTAACAATTAAGCAATTGAGTTTTATTAATTAATTAAACTGCTTTAATTAATTAGGCTCCTAATCTTATTAGGATTAATTAATTAAACTTTTAATTAATAGCCTCCTAATCTTATTAGGAATAAATGAGAGTACTTTTATTAATTAATTCTCAAACTCCTTTAGGAATTAAATAGTAATAATAATAATAAGACTCCTCTTATTATTTTATATTTAATATTTCTAAAATATTAAATAATAAATATTAAGCTATTTAATTTATTCTATCATCATAGATTAAATTAAATATACTTAACTTATTATTACGATTATTCAATTAACTTCTTAAATAATTATTCTTCCTTTTATGGTGTGACCCTTTAGGTTCTCCATATTAAACCGGTTGTGAATAAATCAATTAGAACAATTCTAATCTTATTTAAATAAATAAATTAAACTATTAATTTATTTAAATAAATAATATTTATTCTACAATAGGGATAAGCCTCCCTAGCGATCAACGACTTTCCAGATAATATAGATTTTAACATTAATCATAAAAAAACTTTTGAGTAAATAGTTACCGTACAATTCAATCCTTCCACCATACAATGTCCCAATTAAATATAAGACATGAAATTACTGTCAAGTCTTATTTTATTTAATTATATGTATTTCGACTCTTAAATGCACAACTCCAAATAATGTAAATTAGAAACTCATTTCTAATTTCATTCTACCTTGGCCAAGGACTACTGGGTTGTCATTTATCGAATCACATAGGTCATTTCTCTTCTTTTACTAGAAGCGGTAGATTCTTTATTGATCATACATTATCTCTATGTACAACTTATTATACCCAAGCATACCCTTTGATATACCCTAAGGGTCTTAAGGAATAAGTCAAAGTATAATTAATCATACATAAGATACTATGACGATCTCAAGTCCAAGGATCACTTGTACTACTATCACTACAGGAATTCCTATTGACAGGCAAGTAAAACTCCATTAGGTATTCCTTTAGCGAGCCACGTTCAGTGTACTTATTCTCTAATAAGCACCTACATACTTGCTTTAGTGTCTCCACACAAATGATCATGAGATCAATCATCCTCATCCAATGAGCAAGCAACGTATGTACCAATCTATCCGGATTCACTAATCCCCAATTTAGTAATTCAACGATTGGGAACTATTTTAGTTTTAAGCTTTCTAAGAATTTAGATCTCATTAGAATGATCATCATCATTATTCTAAAAACATTGCTTAAAACTATGAGTTTATCACATATTATAAAGCAGTATCATGTAGATAATTAAAAGCCTTTAATAAATTAATATTTTTTTTATTAATAAATGAATAAGATTGTTACAAAGTATATGCTTTATCATCAAACATGATTGGCTTGTGTGCATACTACTTTCAGCTGCATCGGGCGGTGCATTCATGGCTAAGAGTTACGAGGACACCTACAATTTGAATGAAACAATAGCGGCAAATAACTAACAGTGGCCCACAACAAGAATGACACAGACAAAGGCGGCTGGGATCTTGGAATTAGATGGGGTGTCAGCTATACAAGCACAGATTTCTGCACTGTCCAAGAAGTTTGATACTATGAATGATAAGGTTAATACTATGACAGGGGCTCAAGTTCAGCAGGTCACGGTAGTATGTGAATTGTGTGCGGGTGATCATCCTACAGATCAATGCGCAATTAATCCAGCATCCGTCCAGTTCATAGGTAACTACAACAGAATTCCATAGAATACATACCAAAACACCTATAATCAGGGGAATAGGAACCACCCAAATTTCTCATGGAGCAATAACCAGCAAACTCAAGCTCCACGACCATCATATCCCCCTGGTTTTCAGAGTCACCAACAACCGGTTCAACAGCAGGAAAGGAAATCCGATATGGAGGAAATGTGGGCAAAATACATGACTAGCAACGATTTGGCTATGAAGAATCAAGCTATGACTATCAAAAATATAGAGAATCAGATAGGTTAAATTGCATTGGCATTGAATAATAGACCACAAGGAACATTAGCTAGCGACACCGAGAGAAATCCGAAGGGTAATCATGAGCAATGTAAAGCAGTTATGTTGAGAAGTGGAAAACATCTCGGGAGTAATAGTGCAGAAAATTCAGCAACACCGGAGGAAAAAGTTGATGTCAGTAACTTGGTGGAGGGTAACAAAAATAAGGAAATAAAGTTAAACGTTGAGCCGATTGTTTTTCCTCCACCGCCATTTCAGCAGAGGGTCCAAAAATAGAAATCATATAAGCAGTTTGCAAAGTTTTTAGACGTGTTCAAGAAACTCCATATTAACATCCCATTCGCAGAGGCCCTAGAGCAAATGTCGAGTTATGCGAAGTTTATGAAAGGAATTCTGTCGAGGAAAAAGAAATGGGAAGATTTTGAAATAGTGGCACTAACAGAGGAGTGCAGTGCGGTGTTACAGAAAAAGCTACCACCAAAACTCAAAGACCCGGGGAGCTTTACTATCCCGTGCACGATCGGGAAAATATCGTTTAACAAATGTTTATGTGATTTGGGGGCGAGTATAAACCTGATGCCGCTGTCAGTATACTCAGAATTGGGTTTGCCCGCGCCAAAGCCTACAAATATTTCATTGCAGTTGGCGGATAGGTCAGTCACATATCCGAGAGGCATTGTAGAGGACATTCTGGTTAAAGTGGATAAGTTTATATTCCCTGCGGACTTTATCATTCTGGATTTCGATGAAGATAAGAATATCCGGATCATCCTAGGGAGACCTTTTGTGGCCACGGGAAGGACACTCATAGACGTGCAAAAAGGAGAACTTACTATGAGAGTCCAAGACCAAGAAATAAAATTCAATGTGTTCAAGGCCATGAAATACCCTACGGACGAGAAAGAGTGTTTTCGAATGGATTTAATTGAGAAAATTACCAGCGAAGATATGAGCAAGAGTTTGATCAACGATCCGTTAGAAACAACTTTATTGGGGGATGAAGAAAAAGACGACCCATAATTTGTGGACTTATTACATATGCTAGACTCGTTGCCACGAGTTAGCCGATTCAGAGCACCGTTTGAGCCTCTGCACATTAAGGAGACAGTTGAAGAAAAATTGAAACTATCATTGGAGGAGCCACCAACATTGGAACTTAAGCCACTCCCTAAACATCACAGGTATACGTATTTAGGCAATTCAAATTCTTTACCTGTAATTATTTCTGCTGCACTTAACAAATTGCAGGAAGAAAAGTTGCTGAGGGTGCTTAGGGATCACAAATCAGCGATTGGATGGACGATAGCGGATATAAAGGGAATTAGCCCATCATTTTGCATGCACAAGATCCTGATGGAGGATGATGCAAGACCATCGGTGGAGCATTAACGTCGACTCAACCCAATCATGAAGGAAGTGGTCAAAAAGGAAATTCTAAAATTATTGGATGCCGATATCATATATCCAATTTCCGACAGCAAATGGGTTAGTCCGGTTCATTGTGTGATGAAGAAAGGGGGGAATGACGGTGATACAAAATGAGGATAAGGAGTTAATTCCAACAAGGACAGTGACATGTTGGAGGGTCTGCATCGATTATAGGAGATTGAATAAGGCAACCCGAAAAGATCATTTCCCGCTACCATTTATCGATCAAATGTTAGACAGGTTAGCGGGACATAAGTTTTACTGTTTATTGGATGGATACTCGGGCTATAATCAGATTGCCATCTCTCTTGAGGATCAAGAAAAGACAACATTTGCATGCCCTTACGGCATATTTGTATTTAGGAGGATGTCATTCGGGCTATGCAACGCACCAGCAACTTTCCAACGGTGTATGATGGCTATTTTTTCAGATATAGTGGAGAAGAATGTTGAAGTCTTCATGGACAATTTCTTGGTCTATGGAGACAATTTTGATACTTGCCTAGAGAATCTAGTCATGGTTTTGCAACGATGTAAGGATACAAACCTCATACTCAATTGGGAAAAATGCTACTTCATGGTTGAAGAGGGAATAATTTTGGGCCATAAGGTGTTGGCTCAAGGATTAGAGGTGGACAAGGCAAAGATAGATACGATCGAGAAATTACCTCCACCGAGCTCAGTTAAGGGTATTAGAAGTTTTTTGGGGCATTGATAATTGGGTGATATACCCAGGAATTGGTTATGTTTGACCTTAATTTGTTGTGTGTCCAAAGCATTTTGGAGTCATTTTACTTGTTCAAGTTATGTTGTGACAGGATTGTGCGCTGTTGGAACGTTTGGGAGCATTTGGGCTAGAAATGGAAGGATTGTCAAAGTTCTGCATGATAGCGCCGGGGCGCTACCTCATGGGCTAATTATAGCATCGGGGCGCTAAGGCTCAGCTGGGCTGGTCAATGGACGCGCGTTGACTGACGTTGACTTTGCATTAAAATAATATGGAGGTGGTTATTTGAGGAGGTTGATGGGCAATTGGATTATGGATCAAGAAGGGGAGTATATAAGATTTCTTTTTATTGAATTGGGAGGGGATTCTACACAATTGGGGGGATTGATCAAGGAGCAAGAGCAGATCTGGAGGCTTACAACTTGGAGTTCTTCTTCTTCTTTATTCTTTTAAAATTGTGTAACTCATTAAGGATGATTTATCACTTATTTGTGGTTTTTATTTCTGTCATGAACTAATTCCTTTTATTAAGATTCCAATGGAACCTTTTATGGTTATGAATTGATTATCTAATTTATTCTAATTATTTATGTTGAAGTGAATTGTTCGTCATGCCTTGTGTTTATTGATTAATTATCTGGCCAATAATTACCATGTTACTCTAGAAGGAATCGAGAGAGGAATTTTAGAGTTAGAACTGGGCAGGGTGACATGTGACTTAGTTATTTGCACAGTGAATAATTAGGTTTGCGAATAGAATGAGAATATCTATTTGCCGCATGTAACACATAAGGAATTGGGATTGTAGCGAGTTTAATTCAATTGTTTTGAATAGAGATATAGCAAAATTAACTTGGATTAAATAGAAGGCAAATGACCACTTGAGAGAGGGCTTTTGACATTTGAAAATTCCTGTTAACAATTCAGTAGACAGAATAATTGGGATAATTGGATAATTGATTTAATAATCATATTTGGGGAAATTGGAGTCTTATTTATCATTCATCTGCATTCAAATAATTCTTAATTTGTTCTTTGTTTTCTTTTATAATAGTTTCTTGCTTTATTAAAATTAGTTTTCTTAATTTAAAAAAAAATCACAATTTTTAGTTGTTTAAATAAAATTAAATTGATACAGTACTAGTAGTTGGAGTTTATTAATTGGAATTCTCTGAGGGATCGACACTCTAATTTATCACTATATTACTTGTTGATTGTGTATACTTGCACGTTTACTTTGATTGTGAAATCAACCAACAAGTTTTTGGCGCCGTTGTCGGGGAACTCTTTGTCAATATTAATTCCATATTAGTTATAATCAATTCGGTCTTAATTTAAACGTTACTTATTTTTCTTCTTGTCTTTGCAGGAATTCTTTGCAAGTGTATGCACACTAGATCAAAGGCGAGAAAGGAACTTTTTCCTTATACAGACGAGATTGAAAGGAAGTTCCGGAAAGCGCAATCGACTAGTGCGGCACCACCCGAGGAAGAAAAACTGGCAAAACAAGAAATTCCAGTGAATATGGCAGGGAACGATCAGAAACCACTTCGGGACTATGCCATGCCAAATGTCACGGATATTCAGTCGAGTATTAGGAGGCCGGCAATCAATGCTAACACCTTTGAGATCAAACCAGCAACCATTCAAATGCTTCAGAATCAATGTCAGTTTGGGGGTAGTTCATTAGATGGTCCGAATGAGCACATCTTAAGTTTCTTGGAAGTTTGCGACACCTTCGAATTCAACAACGTGTCAAAAGATGCTATAAGGTTGAGAATGTTCCCATTTACCTTGAAAGATAAAGCACGAAGTTGGTTACACTCTCAGCCTTCGGACTCAATCCTTACTTGGGACGATTTAGCTCAAAATTTCTAGCTAAGTTTTTCCCACCAGCAAAGTCAGCAAAACTACGGAATGATATTTATACCTTCGCACAGTTTGATTCAGAATCGTTGTATGAGGCATGGGAAAGGTTTAAGGATATGCTCCGCAAGTGCCCACACCATGAAATTCCACAGTGGATGCAATTGGGGATATTTTGTGATGGTTTTCAAGCATCCACGAGGGCAAGTATTGATGCAGCAGCAGGAGGAGTGATTATGTCTAAAAATTTAGACGAGGCATATAAGTTGTTAGAAACGATGGCCACCAACAACTATCAGTGGCCCATGACAAGAAATAATCCTCCGAAAACATCGGGAAAGTATGATGTGGATGCGATAACATCATTACAAGTGCAAATGACCGCAATGGCTAAGCAGATAGAATTATTGCATCCACAATCCACTTAGCAGGTAGCGATGGTTTGTGAAATATGTGTTGGGGGTTATACTACGGATCAATGTGCCATAAATGCTGAATCAACACAGTATGTGGGGAGTTAAAATCGGTCTACTCAGCCTTATTAGAATCAAAATGCATATAATTCGGGGTGGAGAAATCATCCGGGGTTTTCATGGAGTAACAACCAAGCTGCAAAATAAGCGCCGAAACAACAAAATAATTTCGGGTTTCAAAACCAGACACAACAACCTGTGCGGAAAGCAAGTTGGGAAGAAGGCTTGGAAAGTTTGTTAAAGCAACTGAGAAAAGGAGTGAGGAGAGTGATAAGAGATTTAGTCAAATGGAGCTAAGTATACAAAGTCAGCATGCATCAATCAAAAATCTGGAAAATCAAATGGGACAAATAGCACATGCATTGAATAACCGACCACTTGGAACACTTCTGAGCGACACCGAGAAAAACCCGGGCAGAGATGAGCATTGTAAGGCGGTAACTCTACGAAGTGGAAAAGAACTACAAGAGTCAGTCAAGGATAGGGAAAAGGAGGACAAGGCATCAATTGAAATAGAGAAAGTGGTGGAGACCGAAAAGCATCAAGAGGAGACCTCACAACAGAAAAATTCGGAACCAACCAGTACAATGCCCCCCATATCGTATCCGCAGAGATTTCAGAAATCCAAGTTAGATAAGCAGTTCTCACGATTTTTGGATATCTTCAAGAAATTGCATATCAACATCCCCTTCGCCGAAGCCTTGGAACAAATGCTGAGTTACGCGAAGTTTATGAAGGAGGTTTTGTCGAAGAAGAGGAAATTGGGTGAATTTGAAACAGTAGCATTGATGGAGGAATGCAATGCTATCATTCAGAATAAATTACCGCCGAAGCTCATGGATCCAGGTAGCTTTAATATTCTGTGCGAGATTGGAAATCAGTTTTCAGGATGAGCTTTATGTGATTTGGGGGCCAGTATAAATCTAATGCCATTATCCGTTTACAGCCAGTTTGGACTTCAGGTTCCACGCCCAACAAATATCAGTTTACAGTTAGCAGATAGATCGGTTACATATCCACGAGGTATTGTTGAAGATGTGCTAGTAAAAGTGGATAAATTCATCTTCCCTGCGGATTTCTTTATTCTGGATTGTGAAGTGGACAATGAAATCCCGATCATTCTTGGGCGACCATTTTTGGCGACATGAAGGACATTGATTGATGTTCAAAAAGGTGAACTGACAATGCAAGTTGAAGATCAACAGGTCACCTTTAGCGTTTTCAAGTCAATGTCGTACCCAAAAGAAAAAGGTGAATGTATGCGGGTTGATATTATGGAGGAATTGGTGAATCATAAATTCAGCACAACTTTTTCGGAGGACCCACTTGAATCTATTTTGCTCGGGGCAGACGAATATGGTATTGAAGAGGATATCGAATACGTCAAATGGCTAGACACCCCATCAGTTTTTCGAAAAAGCACTCAATCCTTCGACACCATAGAAAGGCCCGAAGCGGAAGCTAAAAAGTTCAAACCATCAATAGAAGAGCCACCGGTGCTAGAATTAAAGCCATTACCTCCCCATCTGCAATATGCTTACCTGGGAAAAGACGATACCCTACCAGTTATTATTTTGACAGAATTGATTGATACGCAAAAGGAGAAACTGCTACGGGTCTTGCGAGAATTCAAAACAGCAATTGGGTGGACTATAGCGGACATTCGAGGTATTAGCCCATCATTCTGTATGCATAAAATCTTAATGGAACAAGGGACAAAACCAACCATCGAGATGCAAAGAAGGCTAAACCCCATCATGAAGGAGGTGGTGAAAAAGGAGATTTTAAAGTGGTTGGATGCTGGCATTATTTATCCAATCTCAGATAGTTCGTGGGTGAGTCCTGTACAATGTGTACCAAAGAAAGGGGGTATGACAGTGGTGAAGAATGAGGTGAATGAGCTCATCCCTACTCAAACAGTTACAGGATGGAGAGTATGCATGGACTACCGCAAGCTAAATAAAGCCACACGCAAGGATCACTTCCCCTTGCCGAATTTGATCAGATGTTGGATAGGTTAGCGGGACACCAGTTCTATTGTCTCTTGGATGGTTATTTCGGATATAATCAAATTGCTATAGCACCGGAGGATCAAGAGAAAATGACATTCACATGTCCATACGGTACGTTTGCATTTCGGCGAATGTCTTTTGGTTTATGCAATGCACCAACAACCTTTCAGCGGTGCATGATGGCAATCTTCTCCGATATGCTCGAGAAAAATTTGGAGGTATTTATGGACGATTTTTCTGTGTTTGGTGATAGCTTTGATCTTTGCCTAAAAAATCTGATTTTAGTGTTGAAACGTTGCGTGGAAACTAATCTGGTTCTCAATTGAGAAAAATGTCACTTTATGGTGAAAGAAGGGATTATTCTAGGGCATAAGGTTTCTGCAGCAGGGTTAGAGGTGGATAAGGCGAAGATAGAGACTACTGAAAAATTACCTCCTCCATTATCAGTGAAGGGAGTCCGGAGCTTCTTGGGGCATGCAGGTTTCTATAGACGCTTCATCAAAGATTTTTCACAAATTTCAAAACCCTTATGTTCCCTGTTGGAGAAAGATGTCCCTTTCAAAATGGATCAGTCATGTATCGAGGCATTCGAGATTTTAAAGAAGAAGTTGGTATCTGCTCCGATCATTATGGCGCCCGATTGGTCTTTACCATTCGAATTGATGTGCGACGCCAGCGACTATACAGTGGGAGCAGTATTGGGACAACGTCACGACAAGATCTTTCACACAATCTACTACTCCAGCAAAACGTTGGCAGACGCTCAGTTGAACTACACAACCACCGAAAAAGAACTACTGGCAGTTGTGTTTGCCTTCGACAAATTCAGAGTATATCTCATTGGGACCAAGGTCATTGTCTACACGGATCATTCTGCAATCAAATATTTGATCGAAAAGAAGGATGCCAAACTGAGGTTAATACGGTGGGTGTTACTGCTGTAAGAATTAGATTTGGAGATCCGGGATAGAAAGGGTACAGAAAACCAAGTGGCGGATCATCTTTCGCGGTTGGAAAATGCAGAGGTACAGAGCCAAGACAATACACTGATTAACAAGAAATTTTTGGACGAAACCACAACACTGCCTTGGTATGCTGCTTATGTGAACTATGTGGTTGCTAAGGTGTTACCACCGGATTTGAACTCGCAACAACAAAACAAATTCCTCCATGACGTGAAGCAGTACTATTGGGATGAACCGTTCTTGTTTAAAGCCTGCGCAAATCAAATGATTCGACGCTGTGTGCCACATGGTAACATCGAGATCGAAAAACCAAATTCAAATTACCCATTCAAGGTTAACGGTCAAAGACTCAAACATTACTAGAGTGGACCCATTGAACGTCAAACTACGATCATGAACTTCTCCGACTCAGTGGAAAATTGAACATACCAGTAAAGTTGGGCCGATGACAGTAAACCAAGCGCTTATTGGGAGGCAACCCAATCATTTTCCTTTTTAATTTTATTTTATTTTGGTTATTTATTTTATTTTCATTCTACTTAGTTGTCTAATATTGTCTTATCTTAGTTCTTGTGAGTATTGATTTCAAAGTTATGGGGAATATAGTCTGAATTGTCTCTCTTCATGCAGATTCTTGAACTTATACGTTGCAAGCAAAATGAGCCACGGTAGCCCAGAGCCCCGGCACTGCACATTGCTTGACCTATAGCGCCCCGGCGCTAGCCCAACCCAGAAGCCACTGACTACGAGCGCCCCGGCGCTGTCTTTAAGGGCAATTCAAGCGCCCCGGTGCTATGGACCTCTTGAACGTACTACAGCACAGCGCCCCGGCGCTGCACAAAGCTTGTGTCATAGAGCCCTGGCGCTAGCCGCATCAATGAGCTACTGACCTGTAGAGCCCCGGCGCTCTATGAAGCATATATGACAGCGCCCCGGCGCTAGCCTTGCACACAACCTACTGATGCCCAGCGCCCCGGTGCTTGTCCCACGTTATATCTCAACGCCCCGGCGCTGTGGGGCGTTCTAAGAGTCCTGCATGTTTTTATAACTGCTGAACGGTTCCCTAATTTACTTCTTTTAAGTATCACGATTCCACCCATCAATCTCATTCACGACTCTTAATTTCTCAATTGGATACACCAAAAATTGTAAGCCTTGCTCATCAAATTCTAGGATTAAGTCCTGCAATAGTGCCATAATTTTCATCTCTCTCACGATCATCTACCAAGGTTTGTTGTATGTTCTAATTCCATTTTTGTGCAACAAGCATGGGTATTGATGTAATTGGTGAGTGTTCTTCATCCGGATATGCATCCTCCTTCTCTTGTTTCTATATTGCATAATAGCCATAATTTGCTCACTTGTAAGTAGAGATTGCAGTCATGGGATATTTTTGACCAACAAGAGGTATGAATTGATAGTAACTTAGTGAAATTCTGAGTAATGTATGAGTTGCCTCTTAGATGTTTGTTGAATTGCCTGAACCATTGATCTTGTCCACATGCACATGTATCACAATGTCCAAGCAATATTATTATATTGCACTCCATGAGAACTCTTGAGGGCATCGCTTGTGTGGCTTTTGTTCATTCTCGAAACTGAAGAGTCCATGACTCCAATTGGTACTTTTGTGCATGCGCCTGCGTTTTTGTGTCAAGTATCATCCCTACCAATGTA
The DNA here is from genome assembly GCA_016801055.1 of Panax notoginseng. Lineage (NCBI taxonomy): Eukaryota > Viridiplantae > Streptophyta > Magnoliopsida > Apiales > Araliaceae > Panax > Panax notoginseng. Next base: position 70,929,496 of record CM029023.1, read on the forward strand.
TTCAATTTAATTCGACATATATTTTAAAGTTTGGGGGTACAGTCATACATAAGTTTATCCAAATTCCAATTCTGTGCGATGCTAATACATATATATGCTTGTAATTGCAGAATTTCTGACATGACATCCAAACGTTAGCGTGGTTAAGGTTCAGGGACCGCCTCGATCCCACCTCCGAGATTTGACAGCCGCCGTTTTGTCAGTCTTACAGCTCAGGAAAGATACAATCGAATGGCTACTCGGTCATTGGTTCCGGAGCGTGGGTTGAGACCGGATCAATCAAAGGATGGCGACATGGCAGTCATAATAGCCGAGAGGAACTGGTTCACACTTACCGAGCAGCCCGATCCAGCAATAATTGCAGTGGTGAAAGAATTTTACGCCAACGTGCCCGAACATGATCACTATACGGTATTTGTAAGGGGCAAAACAGTGGAAATTAGCGAAGAGGACTTCAATGAGTGTTATCAACTACCAGTGGAGGATTTTCATGATGAGTATGACAGTCTTGTTAGTGATGGGCCGGATTATGAGCAGATAATTCGTGAACTTTGTCAGTCGGGTACCACATGGATAGTACATGAACGCGGAAACATGACTTTCCCACTATCGAATCTCAGCTTATATGGGAAAGCATGGTATGCGTTCATTTGCGCAAAACTCATGCCATGCACCCATGTGAGTCATGTTACCAGGGAACGTGCAGTCCTTCTATACTCAATCATCAAAGGATTTAAAATTGATGTGGGCAATCTCATTTTGAAATCTGTCCTCCGTGCATCTCGTGGAAGTACCACTGGAGGGTTACCACATCCGTCTCTCATCTGCGTATTATGTGCTAAGTTCGGCGTCAAATGGAAGTCAGATGAGATGATTCAAAAGCCTATGCCAGTGCTGGACCACAAGTTGATCAGCAGGTACAAAGTGTGGACTGGTGGAGCTAACCACCCTAGGGGACTGGGTTTCATAATTTCCTAAGTTACACCTACACAAGCCCCGCCACCTCCGGCTCCACCTACTTATGGCCCATCTACAACAGCTCATCGTGGAGTGGTTCCCGAAGCTGTCCAGCGGGAGATAGAAGGCTGGTTCTACAACATGGAGTCCCAGAATGTACGCTTATCCGAACGTCAAGACGTGATTTTCAAATTTTTAGTTAACCAATTTGCTGGACAGAATGCACTGACCGTCCAATCACATCTGGGCGTTCAACTTAGCCACTTCCCAACTGCTCCAGTTCTGCTAGTATTTCCCCCTTCCGATCAAGAGATGAGCGAGGATGAGGATGCTCCACCCGAGGAATAAGCTCGTCAGGGAAGTCCTCTATTTTATTTTGCCTTATTTTTCGCATGAGGACATTGCTCTAGATTAGTTTGGGGGTAGTAGTTAAGTTTTATTTTCGAAGTTGTAGTTTATTATTAGTTTGTGGGTGTGGATTGTGATTGTTAGTTAAACTTTGCATTTAGGATTGCATGATGATTCTAGAGTTTGATAGTGCGTTTATTTGGGGGGCAAATGATGAATTTAGAATTGCATGAACAAGTCTAGTAAGGAGTGTTGAGTTATGGATATGATTTTCTTGACATGAATTGAATTTTTATCTATTTGACACTGATATTATAGGAAAGCACTTTGAAAAACGACCATGTTGGCTATGATAGTTTAAATGGTTAGATAATAGAGTTCTAAAGGATGATTGCTAGTGAAATGAAAGGATAATTTGAATAGCTAGAGAAGACTGAATTTATACATAAGCTCGAGTTTGGGGGAAAAATATTTGGAATATATAATTGGAATATATAAGCTAAAAAAATATATAAAAAAATACACATGGTGACTAGTCTTGTTTCGGGGCCTTTGTTACTTGAGCAAGTACGCCCGAGGGGATTGTCTTTACACCTAGTACCCTAAGGTCTTTCATGGTCTGGGAGTCGTTGGTCGAAAGCTCGCTAAGGGGTAACACTGTTAGCCTAATGGGATGAAACATTGCACAGTCATTTATGTATATTTAGAAAAAATATATATATAAATGCAAATAAAGCGAGAAAAGTACAAAGAGCCCCCGTTATTAAAAAAAAGAAAAAGAAAAGCATAAGTATTCTATTTGACTCTTGAATTCGGGTAATTGTTTGATTTCAGTTGAATCTAGTTTATTTGATGAGTTCTTGAGTTGAACTGTATAAAGCTTGATATGAACTTTATTATCTTTCAGATTTTTGCTGGTCATTGGTTAGCATGGTTGTTGAACACACACTCACAATATCAGTAATAACATATTATAATTAATTGATTATTGGGATATTATTGATCTGCTTTATCATGAGGTATTAGCAAGTTTTTGTGATTTCTCTGAGGCCTATGAATATTCGTCAACTATTGAATTGCTGGAATTAAGGTCATTTGGTTCGTTTGCATTTACATTGTGTTTAGTTATTCGTGTTGGTTGTGTTTTGTTGCTTGAGGACACGCAACGTTTTAAGTTTGGGGGTATTTGATAATTGGGTGATATACCCAGGAATTGGTTATGTTTGACCTTAATTTGTTGTGTGTCCAAAGCATTTTAGAGTCATTTTACTTGTTCAAGTTGTGTTGTGCAGGATTGTGCGCTGTTGGAACGTTTGGGAGCATTTGGTCTAGAAATGGAAGGATTGTCAAAGTTCTGCATGATAGCGCCGGGGCGCTGCCTCATGGGCTAATTATAGCACCGGGGCGCTAAGGCTCGATTGGGCTGGTCAATGGACGCGCGTTGACTGACGTTGACTTTGCATTAAAATAATATGGAGGTGGTTATTTGAGGAGGTTGTTGGGCAATTAGATTGTGGATCAAGAAGGGGAGTATATAAGATTTCTTTTTATTGAATTGGGAGGGGATTCTACACAATTGGGGGGATTGATCAAGGAGCAAGAGCAGATCTGGAGGCTTACAACTTGGAGTTCTTCTTCTTCTTTATTCTTTTAAAATTGTGTAACTCATTAAGGATGATTTATCACTTATTTGTGGTTTTTATTTCTGTCATGAACTAATTCCTTTTATTAAGATTCCAATGGAACCTTTTATGGTTATGAATTGATTATCTAATTTATTCCAATTATTTATGTTGAAGTGAATTGTTCGTCATGCCTTGTGTTTATTGATTAATTATCTGGCCAATAATTACCATGTTACTCTAGAAGGAATCGAGAGAGGAATTTTAGAGTTAGAACTGGGCAGGGTGACATGTGACTTAGTTATTTGCACAGTGAATAATTAGGTTTGCGAATAGAATGAGAATATCTATTTGCCGCATGTAACACATAAGGAATTGGGATTGTAGCGAGTTTAATTCAATTGTTTTGAATAGAGATATAGCAAAATTAACTTGGATTAAATAGAAGGCAAATGACCACTTGAGAGAGGGCTTTTGGCATTTGAGAATTCCTGTTAACAATTCAGTAGACAGAATAATTGGGATAATTGGATAATTGATTTAATAATCATATTTGGGGAAATTGGAGTCTTATTTATCATTCATCTGCATTCAAATAATTCTTAATTTGTTCTTTGTTTTCTTTTATAATAGTTTCTTGCTTTATTAAAATTAGTTTTCTTAATTTTTAAAAAAAATCACAATTTTTAGTTGTTTAAATAAAATTGAATTGATACAGTACTAGTAGTTGGAGTTTATTAATTGGAATTCTCTGAGGGATCGACACTCTAATTTATCACTATATTACTTGTTGATTGTGTATACTTGCACGTTTGCTTTGATTGTGAAATCAACCAACAGACATGCTGGGTTCTACAGGAGGTTCATAAAAGACTTCTCTAAGATTGTAAAACCTCTATGCAGTCTGTTAGAGAAGGATGCTACTTTCAGCTTTACTGCGGAATGCAAGTCCGCGTTTGACCTATTGAAGAAGAAATTAACTACAGCCCTTGTGATAGTCGCACCGGACTGGAAAATGCCATTTGAGCTTATGTGTGATGCGAGCGACTATGCGGTTGGGGCTGTTTTGGGACAAAGAAGAGATAAGGTGTTTCACGTCATATACTATGCAAGCAAAACACTCACAGAGACTCAAATGAATTACACTACCACGGAAAAGGAATTACTTGCAGTGGTGTATGCGTTCGACAAATTTCGGGCATACTTGATCGGGACTAAGGTAATAGTCTACACGGACCATTCGGCGATTCGGTACCTAATAGCGAAAAAAGATGCTAAGCCACGCCTTATCCGATGGATTCTCCTACTTCAAGAGTTTGATTTAGAAATTAAAGATAGAAAGGGGACGGAGAATCAAGTTACCGACCATTTATCAAGGCTGAAAAATACGGAGAAAAAGGATGAAGATAGACGCGCAATCAACGAGTTATTCCCAGATGAGCAACTATTTGGGTTAAACGCAGAATTTTCGTGGTACGCAGACTTCACAAATTTTGTGGTAAACAAAGTGCTTCCACATGATCTTACACGACAACAGAAAAAGAAGTTTCTTCATGACATCAAGTGGTATATGTGGGACGAGCCTTATCTATTCAAACAGTGCGCCGATAAGATGATTCGACGATGTATCCCCTATAGTGAAGTGCACAACATACTGCAAGAATGCCACTCATCGGCATATGGTGGACATTATGGGAGTGAGTGCACCGCGGCAAAAGTGCTTCAATCCGGGTTTTATTGGCCGACATTGTTCAAAGACGCCCACCAGTTTGTGAAAACATGTGATCGATGCCAAAGGGTGGGAAACATATCTAAACAGAATGAGATGCCCCTACAAATAATTCTTGAAGTGGAAATCTTTGATGTATGGGGCATCGATTTCATGGGGCCATTCCTGTCGTCTTTGAGCAATCAATATATTCTACTCGCGGTGGATTACGTCTCGAAATGGGTTGAAGCTGCAGCACTACCATCTAACGATGCCAAGGTGGTCCTCAAATTCCTACAGAAAAACATTTTCACGAGGTTTGGCACACAAAGAGCAATAATCAGTGATGAAGGTAGTCACTTCTGCAATAAGTCGTTTACAGCTCTTTTGGCTAAGTATGGGGTCAACCACAAGGTGGCTACAGCGTATCACCCTCAAACAAATGGACAATCTGGGGTCTCAAATAGAGAAGTTAAGAAGTTATTAGAGAAAGTCGTCAATCCGAGTCGGAAAGATTGGTCACTTCGGTTGGATGACGCATTATTGGCATACCGGACTTCATACAAAACACCAATCGGGATGTCACCTTATCAATTCTTGTACAGAAAAGCATGTCACTTACCGGTGGAGCTACAGCATAAGGCCTACTGGGCCATACAGAAATTGAATTTTGATCAAGCCGTTGTAGGAGAAAAGAGGCTACTCCAACTAAATGAGCTCGACGAATTTCGACTCCAAGCCTACGAGAACGCCAAGCTATACAAAGAAAAGGTTAAAAGATGGCACGACCAGAAAATTATGCAACAAACATTCGAGCCTGGTCAATCAGTCCTCTTGTTCAACTCACTGCTGCGATTGTTCCCATGAAAGCTTAAGTCGAGATTGTCGGGACCATTTACTATAAAATGAGTATTTCCTCATGGCACCGTTGAACTCTACAGTCGTAATCCATTAGAGACGTTTAAGGTCAATGGTCAATGGATTAAACATTACTGGGGTGGCGAGTCGAACAGGGACGCCGACGACATTACCCACGCCGATACACAGTAAAACAGGGAGTAGTCAGGATGAACGACTTAAAACCAGGCGCTAATTGGGAGGCAACCCAACATTTCATTCTTTTTTGTAGTTACATGTTAATTGTTAGGATGTAGTTTTTATTACACATTAGGTAGGTCTTATCAAGTAAAAGCTTTGCTAAAACTCTCAATGAAACTCCAAGTCGTTATTAATCTAACATAGTGCATGTTTATGATTGCAGGAGGGGTCCAAAGTGAGTAAGAGCAACAACGAGCAAGAAAACAAGCAAAATTGGAGAATTTTCATGCACTTAATTTTATTTTTATCCAATGAGGGCATTGTCTTATTTAAGTTTGGGGGATTTATTTGTTTAGTTACATGTATTTTGTTATTTTGTTTTCATATCTGGTTTAGCATAATAGATTAGGCATTTGCATAGTAGTCTAGGATTTTTGCATTATTGCCAGTTCCATTATTATCATAAAATAAAAAAAAAGAAAAAAAATTAGTTAAATAATATGTTTGCATATGTCCAACGGTGTCGCATTTTCATGTTATTTGTGGGCCAATGATGAGATTGTGAAAAAGTTAACCAATATAGTATGGATTATTAGAACTGTGATATAATTTCTGATATGAATCGACTCTTGAACTTGTATGAAACTGTTATAAAAAGGTTAGCACTAATAACATCTTTGTTGACCATCAGTTCAAATTGATACATAAATAGTTTTTAAAGGATAATGCTAGGGTGAACCAGAAAACGACAAGGATAGGCAGTAAAGGCTTAAATTAGGCAAGAACATAAGTTTGGGGGAGTATATGTGGGGTATATAAGCTTTGAAAAAAAAAGAGAAAAGTGAAACATGTTGAGTCTTGTGGTGGGTTGAGGAGAAACACTCCCCATAAACACAAGCATGAGATGGAGCGTAAAACGCACTCACCAACCATCTATCAAAAGGAAAAAGGGGAAATAATGACGGGAAAAGAGCAAAAGAGCCCCCGTGTTAAAAAAAAGTGAAAAAAAAGAAAGAAAAAGGAGAAAGCATAAGTATCCGGCATGCACCCTTGAATTTGGTTTTGTTTAATTTTAGTTGAGCTGTGCCTATCTTTAAGATTTTCAAGTTCGCATTTTATGATTCCTTCTAAGAAGTTGCTTATGTATTGAATTTGGGTCCGTATTGGTTATCTTAGATTTTAATCACACACGCACGCTATACCAGTGATAATTGTTCAAGATTTGAGAATTAATATGTAGGTGTAGATTGGTTTTGGTAATTCGTATTGTAAAGTTGCTTGTTTTCTCTGAGGCCGATGGGATAAGTTAGTTTATGCGATATTGTTGGATTGTTAGGCATTTAGAATGTTATTGCATTTCATTGCATTGCATAGCATATAGTTTGTTTTGTGCTCGAGGACTAGCACAGTTTAAGTTTGGGGGATTTTGATAAGTGGATTTTATATACACGAATCAATATTCCTTTCAAGTTTAAATTCATAGTTATCTTCGTACTTGGTGTTAGTTTTCACTCGTTTCGTGTTGTTTTATGTATAGGGTGGTCATGGATGCAAGAGGTGAAGAATGGCAGTGTTTTGGAGCAAAAGTGGAAAAACTCATGAAAGCGGAAAAATACGAAGTCAGTAGCCTAGCCCGCCGGGGCGGGCCTTCTTAAGCTTGTACCCCCGCCGGGGCGGGGGTTCCGTTTTCTGTAGTATCCTGTTTGGTTTTGATGTCTACTGGTGCAAGGTTTTTGGGACTCTGTTAGGCGCCTGGACTCTATAATAGTAGTTTTCGGCTGGAACATAAGAAGAGCTTGATATTACTTAGAAAAACAACAATCATACAGCAGAAGGAGCATAATTTACGAACGATTTCCAGGATTCATGAGAAAACTTTGGAGGAGTAATTTTCAGAGATTGTCGCGACGGTTGCAAATCGAGGCTACGTGAAGGGGTTTCCATTATTCTTCTTCTCTTTAGTCTTATTTGTAATTGGAAGGATGTTTTCAGTATATTAATCAGTTTTTAATTCATTCGTTATGAACTAATTAACTTATTAGACTTGTGATGGATCTTTGGGCAAAACGATGATTCTATAGCTTTGATTTCCAATTCAATAATATATTTTTAGTTTATCTATGTTAATTCGAGCGTGAATTTATGAATTGCCTGATCAACAATTTCTCGTGGATTTGAATGGAATCGAGAGATGAGATTCGAATCTAGACTTAGTTAATATAGCATGTGTCATGAATTTTGTCAATAGCATATTTTTGATTATTGTTAAGGTAGAGATATGCTTGACATCACATGTAATCGGATAGAGAGCTTGAGCTTAAACCTTCTTTAATTGCAGTACACATAGAGATATAGTGAGTTGGTTGATTTAGGTGTTTAACGGATTTCTATCTTAATTGTGGATTGACGTTAATACGGAATTAGTGCATCGAGAGGTGGCTAGTACTACATTCGTGTTCTTGATTAATAAACTGGGATATTAAGTTGAGTTGGAATAAAGGTTTGAAAATCAGAGTGAAGCTTAGGGTGAAATCATAAGTCTAATTCTCCATTAATTGTTTGAATTTCGGATTTTGATATTATTGACTGTTTTGGGATAGTTTGTTTATTTATTTAGTTTTTGTAGTTAAAACCATTGAGTTGAATAGTTTAATAAAATTAGGGTTAATAGAAAATTGATAATTGTGAAGTTAAAATTCTTGCTAATTTGTCTTCGTGGGAACGATACTTTATTCACTACTATATTACTTGTTGACCACGTACACTTGCGTGTTCTGCGCGTATTGATTTTGCCCAACACATTCGTACCATCTTCTACTCAATGCGTCAGCTACTACGTTCGTTTTTCCAGGATGATATTGGATGGTATGATCGTAATCTTTCAATAGCTCGAGCCAACATCGTTGCTGCATGTTGAGTTTCTTTTGGGTGAAGAAATATTTAAGGCTTTTATGATCTGTATAAATCCCCACTTTCTCCCCATACAGGTAATGTCTCCAGATTTTCAACGCGAAAACGACTGCTGCCAACTCGAGATCATGAGTAGGATAATTCCTCTCATATTCTTTGAGTTGCCGTGAGGCATAGGCTATGACTTTCCCATGTTGTATAAGAACACTTCCTAACCCTTTGCCTGAAGCATCACTGTAGATAACAAATCCATCTGAACCAGATGGTATTGTCAGAACAGGTGCCGAAATGAGTCTCATCTTGAGTTCTTGAAAACTCTTCTCACAATCCTCGCTCCAACCGAATTTTATATCTTTACGAGTCAGCTGAGTAAACGGAGTAGCGATTCGAGAAAATCCTTCCACAAATCTACGATAGTAACCAGCTAAACCCACAAAGCTACGTACTTCGGTCACCGACTTTGGTTGCTCCCAACTTTGTATGGCTTAAATCTTCACCGGTTCAACAGATACTCCATGTTTTGACACCACATGCCCAAGGAATGCTACTTCCTCAAACCAGAACTCGCATTTCTTCAGCTTGGCATATAGCTTGTTATCACGAAGCCTTTCCATTACCAGCTTCAAATGGCGCTCATGATCTTCACGGCTTTTGGAATAGATGAGAATGTCATCAATAAAGACAACAATGAACTGATCCAAATATTCTTTGAACATACGGTTCATCATATCCATGAAAGCACCAGGAGCATTAGTCAATCTAAAAGACATGACTAATAATTCATAATGCCCGTACCGAGTTCTAAAGGCAGTCTTTGGAATATCCTCAGTTTTAATCTTCAGCTGATGATATCTAGAATGAAGATCGGTCCTTGAAAAGAATTGTGCTCCTTGCAATTGGTCAAACAGGTCATCAATGCGAGGTAGCGGATACCTATTCTTGATAGTGACATGGTTCAATTCTCGGTAGTCAATACACAGTCGCATACTCCCGTCTTTCTTCTTTACGAATAACACAGGAGCACCCCAAGGAGATGTACTAGGACGAATGAAACCGATGTCCAACAACTCCTGTAGTTGGACCTTTAACTCCTGATGTTCAATAAGAACCATTCGATATGGGGTTTTAGAAATGGGCTTTGTACCAGGTTCAAGGTCAATAAAGAATTCAACTTCACGTTCTGGGGGTAGACCGGGAAGTTCTTCAGGAAATAAGTCAGGAAATTCACTAACAACAGAAATATTATTCAAATCTGACGTGTTTTTGTTCAAGTCCGTGACATGGGCTAAGAAAGCTTGACATCCATTTTTCAATAAACGAATAGCTTTATGACTTGATATGACAGTAATTGACTTTAATGGTTTGGTTGTTTGAATTTGCATAATAGGTTGGTCAGGAATATGAAAACTAACAACCTTACGAAAATAATCAATTTTATCATGATGCGTGGTTAACCAATCAATCCCTAAAATCACATCAAATGCAAGAATTTTCAACGAAATAAGGTCGGCAGGTAATGTGATGGTACCGACTTGAATCAAGTAAGATTTATTAACAGTAGATGTAATGAAAGTTTCTCCTAACGGAGTCTCCGCAGATAAGTCAAGGTCTAATTTCTCCGGAGTCAAGTTTAAACGTAGAACAGGTATATAGTAAGGTATAAACTTCGCAAGAGTTTATGATAAGCTTACCCGTGATCACCTTGTTTGGGTTCCTCGCGTTTTGTGCAGTCACGACAAACGCCCTTCTAGGAACCAACAACTTTGACTTGTCCAAGACAACCTTTGGAGTCACCATCCCTATTGAACTTGGTTTCGCAACTAGACAATCTCTAGCTATATGACCTTCCTTTCCATAGTTATAACATACCTTGTATTGTTGTGGACAGTTTGGGCTGATGTGTCCCTCTTTCCCGCATTTGTAACAAACGATCGGTGCTCGTTCTCCTCTCCTAGAAACAGTCGATGTTTGTGCTGACGTCTTCACGTTACCATTGTTGTACCTCCTTTTCTTGAAATCTCCTCCCGACTCGCTCCTTCTATTATCACGGCCACGATTACCACCAGAGTGGTTACCACTTTTGTCCGAATGTTTTCCTCCCTGCTGGTTTTTATTGCTTCGATGACTGCCGCCACTGGTATGACCCTGGTTGTGGTCCCTCGGTTGCACATACTCATTATCTCGCTCTAATAATTGAGTCCTGTTTACAACATCTGAATATAAAGAAAATTTATGAGAGATAAGATATTGCCGAATCTCGGGCTCTAGACCTCTCAGAAACATCCTTGTCATTCGTTCCTCATTTTCGACCAAATGAGATGCAAACCTGGATAACTCTGCAAACTTCACCTCGTACTGGGACACCATCATGTTGTTTTGTTCCAGTGTTATAAACTCCACCTCCTTCATATGACGAATACTTTCAGGAAATTACTTGTCATTGAATAGTTTCTGAAACGTTTCCCAAGACATGCTGAGTGCGGCTGGCTGGGTATGCTTCACAGACTCCTACCAGTAGTATGCCTCACTGCGGAACATAAAGGTGGCGAATGGAACCTTCTGTTCCTCCGTACATCCCAAGACATCGAATATCTTGGTAATTTATTTGACCCACGTTTCCGTCATGAACGGATTCGGCTTTCCAATAAATTCTGGTGGTCCCAACTCCTTGAACTGCTTGGCTGTGACAAGCCGCGCATTGCTATCATTTCCACCCGTATTTTGTGCACGAGTCTCCCTCGTCTGGTTTTGCATGAACTGCAAAAAGCTTCTAAACATTCCATCATTCATCATTTGTTCGGTAGTGTTGTTTATAGGAGGAATATTGCCTTCCTGTTGCACGTTCCCCTGGGTGGTGATTAAAGGTGTCTCCACGGTCTGATTTACTCCATTATTAACGTTCACATCTGCCATTCTTAAATACTTCCATAAAACAAGGGTTAATAGTCATGTAATATATTATCCCTATACTCTGACCGACCAAATAAATACCAAATAAACTTAGTCAGGTCATACTAGCGAAGGAATTCCCCGTCTCTCCCCTCCTAGTTCTTGTCTCACATCTCAGCCAGGGATCATATCCCTAAGCTTTGATACCAACTGTGACGCCCCCAAAATAGGTATACATCACCCATTCTGAGTCGTCAAATACATGGTACAGAAATAAATACAACTTCAGTAATACAATTGTCGTGCAGAATACGACAACGCCTATACTGTGAGTTTGAATACAAATATTGTCTACTAGAGAGTATACAAACTCAAAAGGAGTCCTCATTACAATTATTCAAACACTATTTTATAGAAATAGTGAGGACCGCTAAAACATCTTTCTAGAACCATCACTCCATACCCCGACTAGATCCTGCTATATTCTCACCTCCTGAGAAGAAAAATGGAACAAAAAGGAAAAGGGTGAGCTCAACTAGCCCAGTAAAGAACATTATGACTAAGATAACATATAAAAAATTATCATTAGTCTTCAACAGGGAAAAATTTGATAAAATATAATAGACAACATGTTTTAGATCAACAACTGCAGCGGAAATAGCAATCCATTAGAAGAGTCAAGTAGAGAAAGAATTCTACTATCTTCTAAGATTTAAAAGTTCATCATCAATATTTTATCCCTGTAACATCAATCAATATACATCTTGAATCAAATATTCATCTTTGCACTACAGGCCAAAGATATTTATTTGTATCATCAGTTAGTCATGTTCATCTCAACACCTGTTCATCTTTGCACTACTGGCCAAAGATATTCATTAGGTAATCATTCATCTTTGCACTACATGCCAAAGATATTCATTAATATCATCATTTAGAACTGAGGATGATAAAAAATATCTTAAGGAAAACGAATCCAGTGAGATAAAAGAACAAATATTAACAACAGTTTATCCAAGATCAATAATACTCCATAATAACCAATTTTGAAGCAGAATTCAAAAATAAAGATCAAAACATGGATACAATCAAAGATAGTAACCATAATAGACATCTTGGACAAAAAGAAGAAAACTTTATTTTTCGGTGAATAGTACCGTATTCGTGAATAGTGTCGTATACGTGAATAGTAACCCCGATACAAAAAGTTCTAAATTTGATAAAACGTTCAGACCAATATTTTGGCAGAATGATATTGAAGAAATAATATCATTTATGAAGAAAATAACACCACTTACCTCAAAATAACGGTACTTCTGACTGGAATACTGAATATAGTGCTGAAAGAACTTGCACCGTATAGCAACACTCAAAGTACTAAAATACATATATATATATATATATATATATATATATATATATATATATATATATATATGTGTGTGTGTGTGTGTGTGTGTGTGTGTGTGTGTGTGTGTGTGTGCGTGTGTGTGTGTGCATGCGCGCTAAACAAGATGAGATAAATTAATTAATAACAAACCCCTCAAATATTTTATATTAAGTCCTAAGCGTTCAAAGATATTTGGAATATCGAACGCCGCCTTCTAGCATGATAAAAAATAATAAAGTATCAATTAATTATTATAAGTTTGTTGTGTCACCACAAGGCTTATCTTAATTCTTTGAGATGTTAATTTTATCACATTTGATGCTTATAAAGAAAATTGAACAATGTTATTTTGTTGTGTCACCACAAGGACAATATTTTTCTTTTTTGAATATATGGAGTGCTAGGTTGGACTTAACTTGGATAATCTTGATTCGGATGTGCCACCACTTGATCAAAATAATCTAAGAGGCAAAATACAAGGAATTGCATAGTTGATGTAATTGACAAGAGTTGTCTACCTATTTATTTATATATAGTTTGTTGTGTCACTACAAGGCTATATACATTTGAAATGGGATCTTTATTCTCACTAGCAAATCTTTAATTAGATTTTGCCGAACTATATAAGTGAGGGTAATATAGATTGAAAAAAATAGTGGGAGATACCAATTTAAAACAAGACCTAAATTATTTTGGTAATTAATAAAAGAATGTATGCTAAAATGTTGTGAATTACAAATTCATTTACAGAATTTTACAATGTCTAAATTACTATCACTGCGAAACATATAATATGTTATTTAATCAGACCGAATTAAACGGATTGGTTAAGGAATTTGAGAATAGTTCTCATGGCTAGAAAGCTATCTTATGTCCTTAATACGTCTTTCCTCCAATGGTTGCAGACAATGCCTCTGAGGAAGAGATTGCTATTTTTAGAAAGTGGCAATATGATGCACAGTTGACTCAATGCATCATGCTCGCATCCATAAGTAACGTGCTTCAGTGTCAGCATGAAACTATGGACGCTCCTACTATATTCCTGCACATCAAGTAGTTGATGGTGAGGAAAGTAGAACTGATAGATATCAGATATCTAAAGAGCTCTTTTGATCTAACATGACCGATGTCACTACATTACAGATAAAAGTCCTTAACATAATCAATTTGATTGATCAATTAGGACAACGGGTTTTGTCATGGATGGAGAGTTGAGCCAAGATTTGATCTTGCACTCACTCCCGGACACCTTTCACAATTGTTGTGAATTTTTCATATGAACAAGCTAGATATCAGCCTCGCTGATTTTCTTAACATGTTGAAAAATGTTGAGAGTCACTTTCCAACTAAGAAAGACCATGTCTTACTGGTAGGGGCCAAAGGATCTTCTGAAAAGAAGAACGATTCAAAGAAGGTAAATAGAAAGACAAAAACAAAGGATAATAAGAATAAAAATAATACGAATAGCAAAGGAGTTTGCTTCTACTACAATAAGCCTGGACACTAGAAAGAAACTGCAAGAAGCATCTTGCAGAGGATAACCAGAAGAAGCTTAGTAAAGTTTCAGTTACAAATACAATTTTGTTCATGATTTAAAATAAATTTTTCTTTAAGTCAAGATTCTACTTGGGTATTGGATATTGTCTTTGGTTATCATAAATATAGATTTATGAAGGGACCAAGCAGAAGTAGAAAGATAAACAAATATAAGTAATCCTATGTGTGGGAAATGAAGCAAAGGTTGCCACATTAGCCATAGAAACTTATAGTTTAGAAATGCCTACGGGCAAATCTATTAAGTCAATAAGTTGTTATTGTATTCCAGTTCTTGTTTGAAACATTATTTCCATATTATTGTTGGACAATGAAATCGTTGGTATTATAATTCAGAACAATTGTTGTTCTATTTATAATAATAATATTTTGTATAGAACTGGAATATTACTTAATGAATTTTGTATACTTGACTTACGTGAAAAATAATTTTGCAAATTGAACAAACTATTATAAGAAAAAGAGATGATCATTCAAAGAGTTGAATGTATGTATTTGCTAAAATACAAGTGTGAATTATTTGAAAGGTTCAAAGAATTCAGAAGTGAAATAAATTGGTAAAGTATTAGGATTCTTTGATCGCATCAAGGAATAAATACTTGTGCATTAAGTTTTTAGATCAACTCAAATGATTTTCTCACAAAGGACACCTCCTGATACACAATAATTGATTGATGTATCTGAAAGGAAAAATTATACCTTGTTGGACATGGTGCGGTCCATAATAATTTTATCGATATTCCTGTATCCTTCTAGGATAATGCCTTAGAAATGGCTGCAAATCTACGAAAAATGTAACCTCAAAATTCGGCCCCAAGACCCTATAAAAGTTATGGACAGGGAGGATTCCTAATCTTAAGTATGTTAAGATAAGGGGTTGTCCAACTTATGCGAAAAGGTTTCAAAAGATAAGCTTGGGACAAGATTTGACAAGTACAGATTTGTGGGACATCCTAAAGTAAGTTTAGAGCATATGTTCTATAATCCTACTTAGCAAAAGGTGTTTGTTGCGAAACACGCTACCTTCTAAGATAAAGGTGTTTATCATTGAAGGAGCTAGTTGGAGGATAATAGATCTTAAAGAGTTCAAGAACCTCAAAATACTATAAGTCAAATAAGAGGAACTTGTAGATAGACCTATTATACCACAACCGAATCGTAAATCTGGAATAGTACTAAAGATACCTAAGAGGTATAGATTCATCATAGATGATGATGATGAGGTACACATCATAGAAGATGATGATCCAGAGTTACATACGATGAGGTAAGAGTTCTAGTGTGTACAAAAGGGTCAGTGAGAGTGTGACGCCCCCAAAATAGGTATACATCACCCATTTTGAGTCGCCAAATACATGGTACAAAATTTAAATACAACTTAATTATACAACAGTCGTGTAAAATACGACAAAAGATAATCTAAGAGTCTTAATAAGAATATTGTCATCTAGACAATATCCACACTCAATGGAGTCCTTATTACAATTATTGTCACACAATTTTATTGAATAGTTAGGACTACTAAAATAACCATCTGGACCGTCAATCCGTTCCTCGACTCGTCCCAGCTATATTCTCATTTCCTGAAGAGAACAGTAAAAGAAAGGGTGAGCTCAACTAGCTCAGTAATAAATATTATGACTAAGATAATGCAGAATAATTTATCGTTAGCCTTCAACAGTGTTAAACTAATAAAATATAACAAACATCAAGTTTAACTGCAGCGGAACAAGCAATCCATTAGAAGAGTCAAGTAGAGAATAAAATCTACTATCTTCTATGATTTAAATGGTTTTTCATCACTTTTATCACTGAGACTCAGCTTAATAAAAAACCACATCATCCCTGCACTACGGCTAAGGATATTCATTAGTATCACGACCACAATTTATCCATGCACTACGGGCCAAGGATTTCGTGCATTCATTAATGTTCATGATCATGTCAACAACTGTCCATCAATGCACTACGGCCCATGGGGACTTTTACCACATCATTTGTAACATTACGGTCATGATTATACCGAATAATCCCTGGTCATAATCACACCAAGTCCATCTATGCACTACATGCCACAAATGACTTTCAACATATTATAAACATGAGGATGATGACAATGATATAAGAATTCAATAAAACAAGTTCAAGGATAAACTTTTAAAGATTTATAATTTAATTTATCCAGAAATCAATAACGTCCAAATTGTCAACATGATACTGTTTTGTGGAGTAAAATTCAAGAATGCTCAGAAGAATATTTCCATGAAAAGATACTGGATGGAGCGCAAATATCCAGGATATTCTACTAATTTCATGGAGTATAGAAGCCAAAACTTTAACCAACTGAGTATAATAGAATATATGAAACTGCAAATAGATTTTTGCCCGCTATGCGGCAATCCACGTAGACAGATCATTTTCACAATTTAATAAGGAAGGAATACAAAGGATCATTCACCATGCATGCGGTAGTCCACATAGACAGGTTATTCCAACAGAATAATAAAGAATAGAATAACAGAAGAATTTACCATGCATGCAATAAACCGCACAGACAGGTTATTCCAACAGAATAATAAAGAATGTAATAACAAAAGAATTCACCAGGCATGCGATAGACTGCACAGACATGTTATTCCAATATAATAATAAAGAATGAAATAACAAAAGAATTCACCGGGCATGCGATAGACCGCACAGACAGGTTATTCTAACAGAATAATAAAGAATGGAATAACAAAAGAATTCACCAGGCATGCGATTGACCGCACAGACAGGTTATTCCAACAGAATAATAAAGAATGGAATAACAACCCTTACGAGTATTGAAAGAAAATAACTCACTTTATGAATACGAAAGAAATAATACCCCTTACCATAGAAGAAACTGGATACTGAAAAAGTGAGGTAGAAGACTTCTCTTCTTCTTTCTCTCTATAATTTCTCTCTATAATAATTGCTCTTGTGAGACTTAGTGAATTGGTGAGAATGAAAAAAGAATGAGCTTCTATTTATAGGAAAATATAGTTTCGATAATTGCACGTTTTGGGGCTCGAAATATTACACTACAATACCTTCCTCTTTTTCTTTATTTTTAATTTAGTCCTGCAAGTATTATTAAACTTGCACCACCTCCCCTAATAATAAATAATGTGAATTAATAGTTCATTCATATGACTTAATAGTATAATCATGTGAAAAAACTAATTACAGTATAGTACCTTCATCTATACCTCCATTTTTAATGTAGTCATGCAAGTATAATCAATCTTGCACCACCGCCCCTAATAGTACATGAATGTGAATCAATAGTATACACATATGAACAAATAGTTATGAGCATGTGAAATAATAGCAATTAATTGCTCATTTATCCGATTAATTACCCGATTTATCAATATAACCTCCAGACATCAATTATTATCGAAATAAATATCGATTTCCACTAACACTAATAATCCCAACACAATGGAACTATCAATTTCGTCTTTAATCAACACGAACTTATTCATCATTAATATTACAACTCACAATATTTAACAACCAGGTCGTTCCCTGGAAAGAGGAGGCTTTTCGATAAAGATTTCTCCTTATTGGCGCGCAATTAGGTGACCAAACCTCTCATTGGCAGAACTTCTAGACATTGTCAATATTGCAAATAATAATATGAATAACTTTGTCGTCTCAATTATTGACTTAATAATAATAAATATTATGCAGATGATACTGTGACAATAATTGAATTAATAATATGAGAGATATGATGCAGCAATTACTGTAGCAATAATTGAGTATAATTGAGTGACTTCTCACGTAAGCATCAATAATCAATACTGTGTGCTACTATGCAACCACGCGTATTAATATACTTTTACCACCGAGTAGTTCAACAGTTTAACGGTAAAACTTTCGCCGTTATTTTTATAAAAAGATAATTTTGTCGTTTTCTAACTACGACAATACTTCCGTTGTGGGGTCCACCAATGATTGTGCCGTCGTACGAATATTCCCTGTTAAAACGAATATTCTCCGACCAATTGAATATTATATAACCACTTGCTTACTTTGCAAAATTTGTAAATAATACCCACAACTATAACATTATATCAAATCCACACCATAATATTCAAAAATATATTTCGAGAAAAAGTAATCTTTATTCATAAAAGTTAGGTTCTTACAACCTCCACTTCTTATGAAATTTCGTCCTCGAAATTAGGGTGCGTACCTGGTATGTCGAAGAGGTGAGGATACCTTAACTTCATTTCAGATTCTAACTCCCAGGTCATTTCCTCAACATCGTGGTTTCTCCACAAAACTTTGACTTGAGGTATAACCTTGGAACGTAGAATATGATCCTTCTTATCCAAGATTTTAACATGTACCACTTCATACGTTAAATCTTCCGCAATCTCGTCCGGTTCTAATTCAATAATGTGGTTCGGGTCTTTCACATATTTACGTAACATAGATATGTGAAAAACGTTATGAACACGAGACATACTTGGCGGTAAGGTGAGTCTATAGGCCACATGTAAGACCCCGAATTCTTTTTTTAATAAAATGAAATTTCCTTTATTTATTATTTTGAAATAGTTGAATTGATTAATGAGGTTAGTTATGGGTAAAATGCGTAAATATTTCAAATAAGCAGGTGGTTTTAAAATATTCATTGTTGTCGGAGAATATTCGTTTGGTCGTGAAATATTCTTGCTGTCGGGGAATATTCGTACGACGGCGCAGCCTTGTGTGGGCCCCATAACGGAAAGTGATTGGATGAAGAAAACGACAAGTATAAGTTCTTTATAAATAATGGCGTAGTTGTTACCGTTAATACTGTTGGAATACCCGGTGGTTAAAACACAGTAATACGTGTTGTTGCACAGTAGCACACGGTATTGCACTAATTATTGATTCTTACGTAAGAAGGCACTACTCAATAATTGTTACAGTAATTACTGTTCAGTATTTTATTTTATTGATTCAATAATTGATGCGTTGATATTTTATATTACTGTTGCTTCAATAATTGTCACTACACAGTATTTTCCATTATCGGAGCAATAATTAATATTATCTGAATAATATTATTAGATAATATTATTGACAATGTCTAGAAAGTTCTGTCTAAGAAGAGGTTTGGTCACCTAATTGCGCGCCAGTAAGGAGAAATCCTTATTAGAAAGCCCCCTCTTTCCTGAGAACGGCCTGGTTGTCGGTATTGTGATTCTGTAATATTATTTGTGAATAATTAATTATTAATTTATATGATGAGGAAAATATTAATTTTATGTGGATATAGATGGAGAAAATTTTTAAAGTGACAATTGTTAAAAATTGATATTTTATCTTCTCTGATAAAATAATATTTTATTATATTATTATAATATAATAATGATGATATTTTTACAATGAATGTGGGATATATGAGTATATGAGGAGGAAGAGTATTTTTGTTGCAATAAATACTAAAAATATGTTTTGTGTGTCGGTGGACCCCTTTTCTTGACTGAAATTTGATTATAGCCTGTAAAATCGCCCGTTTGTGGATTTCAGTCAATTTCTGTTTGGAATTTGGTAAAACTTTCTTCTGTAAAGTTGTAAAGAATTGAATTTCCTATAAAAAGTTGTGAGATTCGATTTTTCTGATAAAAGGGCTATTTATTATGTATTATTGAAGTTCCGAAATTTTGAAATAATTGATTTTTGGAAGTTTTAATTATTTATATCAACAAAAACATTTTTTTGTTATTTGGTGGGCTCCAAGGGTGTTGCAAACATGCTGAATTCAGTTGTCAAAGAGGTGGGCGTGAATAATTATATAATATATTAATATTATATTAAATTTTCTGATTTGGTGTTCTAAGTATTTTTCTATAAATAGGGTGCTTAGGTTAGAATTGAAAATCACACCAGAAACTAAAGATTTCTCTCTCTTTCTCTCTCTATAATATCGAGCGTATTTTGTGAGTATTTTAGTACTTTGAGTATTGCTATACGGTGCAAGTTCTTTCAGCACTATATCAATTATTCCAGTCAGAAGTACTATTCTTTCTAAGGTAAGGGATGTTATTTTCTTCATAAATGATATTATTTCTTCAATATCATTATGTCGAAATATTGATTGGAATTTTTTTATCAAATTTGAAACTTTTTCATGTCGGGGTTACTATTCATGAGTTACTATTCACGAGTTACTATTCACGAGTACTATTCACGAAGCATGATGATATTTTTTGTGAAATTTCTACCTTGTAGTGTCGGAGTTACTATTCATGTATACGGCACTATTCACGTATACGGCACTATTCACGAATACGACACTATTCACAGAAAAATTAAATTTTCTTTTCTGTGTCCAAGATTATCTGTTATAGTTCCTATCTTTGATTGAATCTATGTTTTGGTCTTCATTCCTGAACTTTAATCCACTCTGGTTATTTATGAAGTATTTTTGAACTTGGAGTACGAATCCTTAATACTTGTTCTTTTGTTTAACTGGATTCGTTTTTTTTAAAATATTTTTCATCATCCTCAGTCCTAAATGATGATATTACTGAATATCTTTGGCCTGTAGTGCAAAGATGAATGATTTCTGATGAATATCTTTGGCCCGTAGTGCAAAGATGAACAGGTGTTTAGATAAACATGACCAACTGATGAATATCTTTGGCCTGTAGTGCAAAGATGAATATTTGATTCCAGATATATATTGATTGATGTTACAGGGATAAAAGATAGACGATGAACTTTTAAATTCATATATAGAAGATAGTAGTTTGCATTCTCTACTTAACTCTTGTAATGAATTATTATTTCCGCTGCGAAGATTGATTTAAAACTGGTTGTCTATTGTATTCTATTAGATTTTTCCCTGTTGAAGACTAACGATAATTTGTTCTATGTTATCTTAGTCATAATATTCTTTACTGGGCTAGTTGAGCTAACCCTTTTCCTTGTTGTTCTATTTTTTTTCTCAGGAGGAGAGAATGTAGCGAGTACTAGTCGGGGTGTGGAATGAAGGCTCTAGAAAGTCATTTTAGTAGTCCTCACCATTTTTGTAAAATAATGTTTCAATAATTGTATGAGGGCTTATTTGAGTGTGGATATTGTCTAGATGGCAATATTTGTATTTAAACTCACAGTTGTTATGTTGAATTAATAAAGTTGTAGTTGTATCTGTACCATGTATTTTGATGACTCAGAATGGGTGTTGTATACCTATTTTGGGGGCGTCACACCACAGTTCCTACTCGATCGAAGATTAAAAATGGGCCAATGAATCGAGGATTGAGTATTCCTCTCTTTCCAAATCTCGTAACTCCTTTCCATGGAGCAACACGTAACAACACATGATCTCCAATATTGAATTCCACGTCCTTTCAATGAAGATCAGCATAACTCTTTTGTCGAACTTGTGAGGTTTTTATACGTTGTCGGATCGTTTGAATCTTTTTCGTAGTCATACATACCAACTCCGGTCCCAACAATGTTGCTTCACCCACCTCATCCCAGCATACTGGAGAACGACACTTTCTTCCATACAACGCCTCAAATGGAGTCATGCCAATACTTTCTTGATAACTGTTGTTGTAGAAAAACTCCACCAATGGTAAGAACTTGTCCCAACTTCCCTTGAAGTCAAGGACACAAAGTCTTAATAGATCTTCAAGAGTTTGAATAGTCTTCTCCGACTGCTCGTCCGTTTGAGGATGATATGCCAAACTAAATCGTATATCCGTGCCCATAGCTTTTTGCAAACTAACCTAAAATCGTGAAATAAATCTTGGGTCTCGATCAGAAACTATGGATACTAGCATACCATGCAATCTTACAATCTCATTTATGTGCATAGGAACAAGATATTCATGTGTATAAATTTCTCGTATCGGTAGGAAATGAGTAGACTTGGTCAATCTATCAATAATGACCCAAATTGCATCTATGCCTTGAGAAACCTTGGGAAGACCAGTAACAAAATCCATGGTAATGTGCTCCCACTTCAATTCTAGAATTTCAAGTGGTTGCAATGGACCTTTTAGAACTTGATGCTCCGCCTTGACTCGTTGACAAGTTAGACACCTTGAGATAAACTCTGCGATCTCTCTCTTCATATTGCTCCACCGAAATGTATGTCGAAGATCACGATACATTTTGGTACTCCCAGGATGGATTGCAAACGGTGTGTTGTGCGCCTCCATCATGATTTTATACTTTAAATCCGGGTCGTTAGGAACACAAAGTCTAGAGTTGACTCGAAGTATTCCTTCTTCATCGATTCTTGCTTCCGGCATAGCAACTTCTTGCACTTTCTTCCTCTTACGCATCAGCTCCAGGTCTGTAGCTTGAGCAGCTTTACCTTTATCGATTAAAGTCGGATCAACTCGTATGTTAGCCATAATCACATGGGTCCCTGGAGTCTTTAACTTTATCTCTATCCTTTGCAAGTCATACAAAATGGGCCTTTGCGTTGACAATATGGCACTCGTACTCGCATAAGATCTTCTACTCAATGCATCAGCTACTACGTTCGCTTTTCCAGGATGGTATTGAATGGTATGATCGTAATCTTTCAACAGCTCAAGCCATCGTCGTTACCGCATGTTGAGTTCATTTTGAGTGAAGAAATATTTGAGGATTTTATGATCCGTATAGATCTCCACCTTCTCTCCATATAGGTAATGCCTCCAAATCTTAAACGCAAAAACGACAGCTGCCAACTCTAGATCATGAGTAGGATAATTCCTCTCATATTCTTTGAGTTGTCGTGAGGCATAGGCTATGACTTTCCCATGTTGCATGAGAACACATCCTAACCCTTTGCCTGAAGCATCACTATAGATGACAAATCCCTCCGAGCCAGATGGTATTGTCAGAATAGGTGCTGAAATAAGCCTCCTCTTGAGTTCTTGAAAACTCTTCTCACATTCCTCGCTCCAACCGAACTTTGTATCTTTCTGAGTCAGCTGAGTTAATGGAGTAGCAATTCGAGAAAACCCTTCTACAAATCTCCAATAATAACCAGCTAAGCCGAGAAAGCTACGTACTTCGGTCACTGATGTAGGTTGCTCCCACCTTCGAATAGCTTCAATCTTTGCCGAGTTAACAGATATTCCATGATTTGATACTACGTGCCCAAGGAATGCTACTTCCTCAAGCCAGAACTCACATTTCTTTAACTTGGCATAAAGCTTGTTTTCACGAAGCTTTTGAAGTATCAGCCTCAAATGTTGCTCATGATCTTCATGGCTTTTGCAATATATGAGGATGTCATCAATAAAGACGACCACAAAGTGATCCAAATATTTCTTGAATACTCGGTTCATCATATCCATGAAGGCAGTAGAAGCATTAGTCCATCCAAAAGACATGACTAGGAATTCGTAATGCCCGAACCGAGTTCTGAAAGCCGTCTTTGGAATGTCATCAGTTCTAATATTTAACTGATGATATCCGGAACGAAGATCGATTTTTGAAAAGAATTTCGCGCCTTGCAACTGGTCAAACAGGTCATCAATGCGAGGCAACAGATATCTATTTTTGACAATGACATGGTTCAACTCCCGATAATCAATATAAAGTCGCATACTTTCATCTTTCTTCTTCACGAATAGAACAGGAGCACCCCAAGGAGACGTGTAACGCCCCCAAAATAGGTCAATTCCATACCAACATATTCTGAGTCGCCAAATACATGGTACAGAAAACAACTACAACTTTATTACAACAATTGTCGTGCAAAATACAACAACACATATGTTGTGAGTTTTGATACTAAAATATACCAACTGTGACTCATGTCCCAACCTTGAATAGCACGTCACCATGACACCTTACATAATGGTACAGTCAATAACTGTTTTAGAAATTATAACCTTTGGGAAGTGCTCAAGGAAACCTTCGTACATGGGAGGCCATGCTTCTAGGTTATGGTAGATATCATATGACCACAGAATTATCCTTGGTTGACCCAATAGACCCCAAACAAAAACGAGAAGATTACTATCATATTCTTCCCAATGGTGGGTCTTCTCTTGACATATCATTATCTCCACTGTCTCTAATTGGGAATTAAACTCCAAACAAACACCAAGATTATATAGGTAGTGTTTGTAAATATACTCAGCAAGTGGATGTGCACAACCATGTCTTATGATGACACAAGGTTGTATGTCGTTAGATATCTTATATGATAGTGGCAAAACACCCTTCCAACGTTGGGTACACCTTACCCTATTGGATTCACCAAATAGAACTACTAAATGAACTTTTCTATACTGCTTCGGGAGAACCTCCACAGCTAGAGACCACCGTCCTATTTCCCTGTTACCCTCGCTCGACCCAGCTACACTTTTATTACCTGAAAGGAATTGTGAAGCAAAAGGGTGAGCACAACTAGCTCAGTAAAAAATATCATGACTAAAGATAATTCAATTATCAATAGCCTTCATCAACAATAAATCAGAGATTTAGAACATATGGTAAATGATAAAAATTTCAACCATAGTTGCAGCGGAACGAGCAATCCATTAGAAGAGTCAAATAGACATCCAAAAATCACTATTTTTGGGCACAATCAATAAAACTCATCAAAATATCATTTCAAATTTTTCCAGAATTTTTGAAGGTCAGAAAAATTACGAAACTGGAAAATATAACAACCTTTAAAATCCCTTACTATCCCTTACCTCAAAAGAGCAGTACTTCTGGCTGGATATCGGATATGATGTTGAAGGAAACTTGCACTGAATAGCAACTCTCAAAGTATCTAAATACTCACAAAATATGCTTCATAATATAGAGAGAGAAAGAGAGAAAACTTATGTTTCTGGTGTGATTTTCAATTCTAACTTAGCCCTCTATTTATAGGAAAATTTTGGTAGGTTTGACCTGCAACCTGATGGCTTTACCTACTACTATTCCCACCCACCACATTTGAAATATAATTCAGCACATTTCTTCACCAACCACAAGTGGGGCCCACAAATTCTAGAATTTTCCACCAAAATGATAAACTCCGAAAATTCAACAATTTCTGAACCAGTCATCTCGTAAAATTCATAATAAATCATACGTTTATTTTTAACGGTTCAAAATTTGTGGACATATACTCAACTTATATATGTATAACATATCCAAAAATTACCACGATCCAACGGTCAGATTAAAAATTATAACCCCCGCAAAATATCTCAAAAACCCTGATTTTTAATACTTCCATTCCGACAAAAATACTGATAAAAACCTCAACATTAACTCCTTCATTTTTAACCACAAAAATATATCCCTCATTTATATCCACATAAAATAAATATTTTCTTATCATATAAATCAATAATTAATTATTCACAAATAATATTACAGAATCACATTTATGACAACCAGACCGTTCCCAGGAAAGAGGGGGCTTTCCAATAAGGATTTCTCCTTACTGGCGCGCAATTAGATGACCAAACCTCTCCTTAGACAGAACTTTCTAGACATTGTCAATAATATTATCTAATAATATTATTCAAATAATATGAATTATTGATCTGATAAAAGAAAATACTGTTCAGTAACAATTATTGAAACAACAATAATATAAAATATCAACGCAGCAATTATTGAATCAATAAAATAAAATATTGAACAATAACTACTGTAACAATTATTGAGTAGTGTCTTCTTACGTAAGAATCAATAATTGGTGCAATACCGTGTGCTACTGTACAATAACACGTATTACTGTATTTTAACCACCGGGTATTTTAACAGTGTTAACGGTAACAACTACGCCGTTAATTATAAAAACTCAATTTTTGTCGTTATCTTCATCCAACAGTTATTCGTTATGGGGCCCACAAATAGCTGCGCCGTCGTACGAATATTCCCCGACAGAAAGAATATTCCACGACCAAACGAATATTCCCCGACAACAATGATTATTTTATAACCACTTGCTTATTTTGAAAAAAATTCATATATCACCTTTAACATTAACTTTTATCAATTTAACCATTTACTGAATAGTAATTATAAGAAAAATTGAATACTTTTATTTCATAAAATTCGGGATCTTACAATCTCCCCTCCTTATGAAATTTCGTCCCCGAAATTTACGTACCTGGTATTTCAAAGAGTTGAGAATACCTTGCTTTCATTTCAGATTTCATCTTCCCTATCATCATGATTTCTCCATTGCTCATCTCCTGTATTTCAGATATCATTCTAGAATACAGCTTCAAAATAAGGGTTAATTGAACAAATTAACATATCACATAATATCCCAATATTATGACTGACCAACAAATAAGCTTAGGTAGGACACACTAGCGAAGGATTTACTCATCTCTCCCCTCCTAGTTATATTTCCCGATCTCCGCCAGAGATCATATCCCTAAGCTCTGATACCACCTGTGACAACCCCAAAATAGGTCCATTCAATCCAACCTATTCTGAGTCGCCAAATACATGGTACAGAAAATAACTACAACTTTATTACAACAATTGTCGTGCAAAATACAACAACACATATGCTGTGAGTTTGGATACAAATATATACCAAATGTGACTCATGTTCTAATCGTGGACATCACCTCACAATGACACCTTACATAAAGGTATAGTCAAAAACTGTTTTGGAAATTAGAATCTTTGGGAAGTGCTTAAGGAAACCTTCGTACATGGGAGGCCATGCTTCTAGGTTGTGATAGATATCATATGGCCACAGAATTATCCTTGGTTTACCCAATAGACCCCAAAGAAAAACGAGAAGATTACTATCATATTCTTCCCAATGGTGAGTCTTCTCTTGACTTATCATTATTTCCACTGTCTCTAATTGAGAATTATACTTCAAACAAACACCAAGATTATATAGGTAGTGCTCGTATATATACTCAGCAAGTGGATGAGCACAACCCTGTCTTATGATGACACGAGGTTGTATGTTATTCGACATCTTGTATGACAGTGGCAAAACACCCTTCCAACGTTAGGTTCGCCTCACCCTATTTTCTTCACCAAATATAACTACTAAATGATGACCACCGTTCTATTCCCTTGTTACCCCGTCTCGACCCAGCTACACTCTTATTACCTGAAAGGAAATGTGAAGCAAAAGGGTGAGCACAACTAGCTCAGTAAAGAATATCATGACTAAAGATAATTCAATTATCAATAGCCTTCATCAACAATAAATCAGAGATTTAGAACATATGGTAAATGATAAAAATTTCAACCATAGTTGCAGCGGAACGAGCAATCCATTAGAAGAGTCAAATAGACTATAAAGTCTATTATCTTCTCCATGTTAAAAATCCACCAACAATATTTTATCCATGTAACATCACTCAACAGTTCCTTTCCACAATCATATGAATAACTCATAATCATAATTGTGACTATAAATTTTTCTTCGCACCCAGGACGAAGAATATTTTCATCACCTGTCTTTACCTGAAACATCAAAGATCATGGTTATACCAAATCACAATTCCTGTTTATAATCATACTAACAAATCCATCTTTGCACTACGGGCCAAAGATATTCATCAACAAACCATCTTTGCACTACGGGCCAAAGATATTCAACAACAGTTCATCTTTGCACTGCAGGCCAAAGATATTCAACAACAGTTCATCTTTGCACTACAGGCCAAAGATATTCATCAACAATTCATATTTGCACTACAGGCCAAATATATTCATCAACAGTTCATATTTGCACTACAGGCCAAATATATTAATATCTCAAAGAAATATATAATCATTTCAGAATTTATATAAACAATAATTATAACCATGTTAATCAATTCACCTTTGCACTTAAGCTAAAGATATTCACTTATAAATTCAATGGTCATGATCATACCAATAATTTACCCATCTTTACACTCAAGCGAAAGAGAATTTCAACATCAAGGTTATAAAAATGTTATATATGATGATAAAAATAATATGATCAACATATAGTTTTAATCTCAAGAGTAATATTCGTAACTCATGAATAGTAACCCCGACACAAAAGATAGAAATTCTACAATAAAATTCATACCAATATTTCAGTATAATGATATTGAAAGAATAACATTACTTAAATTTATAAACAATTTATTTTAATTGTTTACACTTTACTAATTAATGCATTTAATCATCATAAAATGCCAACTCTTACAATTTCATCATCAATAACCAACACCCTCATCAAAAATCTACATATACCTCATATAGGATTCTCAAGCCATAAAATCCTATTTTCTAATTTTCTTTCTTCACAAAACATATTTAATTCATTTACTCATAACTAGACCATTTTTATGAAAAATACCAAATCAGTTCCAAAAATATTTCTTTTCTGGGATTTAGCATAATATAGTCCCATAGTGAACATATATTTTTCTCAGAATTTTTAAAAGTCATTTACTATTTTTCATATGGCCAAAATAGTCGAATATTTAGACATTTATCAAAAATTGTACTTTTGTATAAAAATTCTGAAATTTACAGAGTATACTTCTATCATATACATGTACTCCCAATAAAAATTTCATCAATTTTGGAGTTAACCACAAGGAATTATAAGCGGTTACTTTTAAAATAGTCTTTTCTCATAAAATTCATAACTCTCAATCTATACATCCAAAAATCACTATTTTTGGGCACAATCAATAAAACTCATCAAAATATCATTTCAAATTTTTCCAGAATTTTTGAAGGTCAGAAAAATTACGAAACTGGAAAATATAACAACCTTTAAAATCCCTTACTATCCCTTACCTCAAAAGAGCAGTACTTCTGGCTGGATATCAGATATGATGTTGAAGGAAACTTGCACTGAATAGCAACTCTCAAAGTATCTAAATACTCACAAAATATGCTTCATAATATAGAGAGAGAAAGAGAGAAAACTTATGTTTCTGGTGTGATTTTCAATTCTAACTTAGCCCTCTATTTATAGGAAAATTTTGGTAGGTTTGACCTGCAACCTGATGGCTTTACCTACTACTATTCCCACCCACCACATTTGAAATATAATTCAGCACATTTCTTCACCAACCACAAGTGGGGCCCACCAATTCTAGAATTTTCCACCAAAATGATAAACTCCGAAAATTCAACAATTTCTGAACCAGTCATCTCGTAAAATTCATAATAAATCATACGTTCATTTTTAACGGTTCAAAATTTGTGGACATATACTCAACTTATATATGTATAACATATCCAAAAATTACCACGATCCAACGGTCGGATTAAAAATTATAACCCCCGCAAAATATCTCAAAAACCCTGATTTTTAATACCTCCATTCCGACAAAAATACTGATAAAAACCTCAACATTAACTCCTTCATTTTTAACCACAAAAATATATCCCTCATTTATATCCACATAAAATAAATATTTTCTTATCATATAAATCAATAATTAATTATTCACAAATAATATTACAGAATCACATTTATGACAACCAGACCGTTCCCAGGAAAGAGGGGGCTTTCCAAAAAGGATTTCTCCTTACTGGCGCGCAATTAGATGACCAAACCTCTCCTTAGACAGAACTTTCTAGACATTGTCAATAATATTATCTAATAATATTATTCAAATAATATGAATTATTGATCTGATAAAAGAAAATACTGTTCAGTAACAATTATTGAAACAACAATAATATAAAATATCAACGCAGCAATTATTGAATCAATAAAATAAAATATTGAACAATAACTACTGTAACAATTATTGAGTAGTGTCTTCTTACGTAAGAATCAATAATTGGTGCAATACCGTGTGCTACTGTACAATAACGCGTATTACTGTATTTTAACCACCGGGTATTTTAACAGTGTTAACGGTAACAACTACGCCGTTAATTATAAAAACTCAATTTTTGTCGTTATCTTCATCCAACAGTTATTCGTTATGGGGCCCACAAATAGCTGCGCCGTCGTACGAATATTCCCCGACAGAAAGAATATTTCACGACCAAACGAATATTCCCCGACAACAATGATTATTTTATAACCACTTGCTTATTTTGAAAAAAATTCATATATCACCTTTAACATTAACTTTTATCAATTTAACCATTTACTGAATAGTAATTATAAGAAAAATTGAATACTTTTATTTCATAAAATTCGGGATCTTACAATCTCCCCTCCTTATGAAATTTCGTCCCCGAAATTTACATACCTGGTATTTCAAAGAGTTGAGAATACCTTGCTTTCATTTCAGATTCCATCTTCCCTATCATCATGATTTCTCCATTGCTCATCTCCTGTATTTCAGATATCATTCTAGAATACAGCTTCAAAATAAGGGTTAATTGAACAAATTAACATATCACATAATATCCCAATATTATGACTGACCAACAAATAAGCTTAGGTAGGACACACTAGCGAAGGATTTACTCATCTCTCCCCTCCTAGTTATATTTCCCGATCTCCGCCAGAGATCATATCCCTAAGCTCTGATACCACCTGTGACAACCCCAAAATAGGTCCATTCAATCCAACCTATTCTGAGTCGCCAAATACATGGTACAGAAAATAACTACAACTTTATTACAACAATTATCGTGCAAAATACAACAACACATATGCTGTGAGTTTGGATACAAATATATACCAAATGTGACTCATGTTCTAATCGTGGACATCACCTCACAATGACACCTTACATAAAGGTATAGTCAAAAACTGTTTTGGAAATTAGAATCTTTGGGAAGTGCTTAAGGAAACCTTCGTACATGGGAGGCCATGCTTCTAGGTTGTGATAGATATCATATGGCCACAGAATTATCCTTGGTTTACCCAATAGACCCCAAAGAAAAACGAGAAGATTACTATCATATTCTTCCCAATGGTGAGTCTTCTCTTGACTTATCATTATTTCCACTGTCTCTAATTGAGAATTATACTTCAAACAAACACCAAGATTATATAGGTAGTGCTCGTATATATACTCAGCAAGTGGATGAGCACAACCATGTCTTATGATGACACGAGGTTGTATGTTATTCGACATCTTGTATGACAGTGGCAAAACACCCTTCCAACGTTAGGTTCGCCTCACCCTATTTTCTTCACCAAATATAACTACTAAATGATGACCACCGTTCTATTCCCTTGTTACCCCGGCTCGACCCAGCTACACTCTTATTACCTGAAAGGAAATGTGAAGCAAAAGGGTGAGCACAACTAGCTCAGTAAAGAATATCATGACTAAAGATAATTCAATTATCAATAGCCTTCATCAACAATAAATCAGAGATTTAGAACATATGGTAAATGATAAAAATTTCAACCATAGTTGCAGCGGAACGAGCAATCCATTAGAAGAGTCAAATAGACTATAAAGTCTATTATCTTCTCCATGCTAAAAATCCACCAACAATATTTTATCCATGTAACATCACTCAACAGTTCCTTTCCACAATCATATGAATAACTCATAATCATAATTGTGACTATAAATTTTTCTTCGCACCCAGGACGAAGAATATTTTCATCACCTGTCTTTACCTGAAACATCAAAGATCATGGTTATACTGTGACGCCCCCAAAATAGGTATACAACACCCATTCTGAGTCGCCAAATACATGGTACAGAAAACAAACTATAACTTCAATAATACAATTGTCTTGCAAAATACGACAACACATACTGTGAGTTTAAATACAAATATTGTCTTCTAGACAATATCCACACACAAATAAGTCCTCGTTACAATTATTCAAACACTATTTTACAGAAATAGTGAGGACTGCTAAAACATCTTTCTAGAACCATCACTCCGTACCCCGACTAGTTCCTGCTATGTTCTCACCTCCTGAGAAGAAAAAATGGAACAAAAAGGAAAAGGGTGAGCTCAACTAGCCCAGTAAAGAATATTATGACTAAGATAATATACAAACAAATTATCGTTAGTCTTCAACAGGGAAAAATCTGATAGAATATAATCGACAACAAGTTTTAGATCAACAACTGCAGCGGAAACAGCAAACCATTAGAAGAGTCAAGTAGAGAAAGAATTCAACTATCTTCTAAGATATAAAAGTCCATCATCAATATTTTATCCCTGTAACATCAATTAATAATCATCTTTATCCAAATATTCATCTTTGCACTACAGGCCAAAGATATTCATTTGTATCACCTGTCGGTCATGTTCACCTCAACACCTGTTCATCTTTGCACTACAGGCCAAAGATATTCATCAAGTAATCATACATCTTTGCACTACAGGCCAAAGATATTCAGTAATATCATCATTTAGGACTGAGGATGATGAAAAATATCTTAAAGAGAACGAATCCAGTGAGACAGAAGGACAAATAGTAGGGATTCGTATAACAGTTTATCCAAGATCAATAATACTTCATAATAATAAATTGTGAAGCAGAATTCAAAAATAAAGATCAAAACATGGATACAATCAAAGATAGTAACCATAATAGACATCTTGGACAAAAAGAGAAAATTTTATTTTTCGGTGAATAGTGCCGTATTCGTGAATAGTACCGTATACGTGAATAGTGCCGTATACGTAAATAGTAACCCCCGACACAAAAGTTTCAAATTTGATAAAAACTCATATCAATATTTCAGCATAATGATATTGAAGAAAATAATATCATTAAGAAGAAAATAATATCCCTTACCTCAAAATATCAGTACTTCTGGTCGGAATACCGGTATAAGGCTGAAAGAAACTTGCTCTGATGAATAGAAACTCTCAAAATATCTAAATACTCACAAAATACACTCAATAATCTAGAGAGAGAAAGAGAGAAAACTTGTTTCTGGTGTGATTTTCAATTCTAACTTAGCCCTCTATTTATAGGAAAATTTTGGTAGGTTTGACCTGCAACCTGATGGCTTTACCTGCTACTATTCCCACCCACCACATTTGAAATATAATTCAGCACATTTCTTCACCAACCACAAGTGGGGCCCACCAATTCTAGAATTTTTTACCAAAATGATAAACTCCGAAAATTCAACAATTTCTGAACCAGTCATCTTGTAAAATTCGTAATAAATCATACGTTCATTTTTAACGGTTCAAAATTTGTGGACATATACTCAACTTATATATGTATAACATATCCAAAAATTACCACGATCCAATGGTCGGATTAAAAATTATAACCCCCGCAAACTATCTCAAAAACCCTGCTTTTTAATACCTCCATTCCGACAAAAATACTGACAAAAACCTCAACATTAACTCCTTCATTTTTAACCACAAAAATATATCTCTCATTTATATCCACATAAAATAAATATTTCCTTATCATATGAATCAATAATTAATTATTCACAAATAATATTACAGAATCACATTTATGACAACCAGGCCGTTCCCAGGAAAGAGGGGGCTTTCCAATAAGGATTTCTCCTTACTGGCGCGCAATTAGATGACCAAACCTCTCCTTAGACAGAACTTTCTAGACATTGCCAATAATGTTATCTAATAATATTATTCAAATAATATGAATTATTGATCTGATAAATGAAAATACTGTGCAGCAACAATTATAGAAACAACAATAATATAAAATATCAACGCAGCAATTATTGAATCAATAAAATAAAATATTGAATAATAACTACTGTAACAATTATTGAGTAGTGTCTTCTTACGTAAGAATCAATAATTGGTGCAATACCGTGTGCTACTGTATTTTAACCACCGGGTATTCCAACAGTATTAACGGTAACAACTACGCCGTTATTTATAAACAACTTATACTTGTCGTTTTCTTCATCCAATCGCTTTCCGTTATGGGGCCCACACAAGGCTGCGTCGTCGTACGAATATTCCCCGACAGCAAGAATATTCCACGACCAACCGAATATTCACCGACCAAAAATAAATATTTTATAACCACTTGCTTATTTTGCAAAATTTGCACATTTCACCCATAACCAAAGTATTATATCAAATTAACCCCTTATTATTCACAATAATATTTAGAGAAAATTTGATTTTATTCATTAATAAGTTGGGGTCTTACAACCTCCCCTCCTTATGAAATTTCGTCCTCGAAATTGACGTACGTACCTGATGTTTCAAAAAGGTGAGGATACCTCGCTTTCATTTCTGATTCCAACTCCCAGGTCATTTCTTCAATAGCATGGTTTCTCCACAAAACCTTAACTTGTGGTATAACCTTCGTGCGTAGGACATGCTCTTTCCTATCCAAGATCTTAACAGGTACCTCCTCGTACGTTAAATCTTCAGCTATCTCGTCTGGTTCTAACTCAATAATGTGGTTCGGGTCTTTAACATATTTACGAAGCATAGATATGTGAAAAATATTATGAACACGAGACATGCTTGGAGGTAATGCGAGTCTATATGCCACATTTCCTATTCGCTCAAGAATCTCAAATGGACCAACAAATCTTGGATTGAGCTTTCCTCTCTTCCCAAATCTTGTAACTCCCTTCCATGGTGCAACACGTAACAATACATGATCCCCAATATTAAATTCCACGTCCTTCCGATGAAGATCCGCATAACTCTTTTGTCGATCCTGTGCCGTTTGTATACGTTGTCGAATCGTTTGGATCTTCTCTGTAGTAATGCGTACCAATTCTGGTCCCAACAATGTTGCTTCACCCACCTCGTCCCAGCATACTGGAGAACGACATTTTCTTCCATACAACGCCTCAAATGGAGCCATACCTATGCTCGCCTGATAACTGTTGTTGTAGGAGAATTCCACCAATGGTAGGTACTTATCCCAACTCCCTTTGAGATCTAAGACACAAAGTCTTAATAGATCTTCAAGAGTTTGAATAGTCCTCTCTGATTGTCCGTCCGTTTGAGGATGGTATGCTGAACTGAATCGTAAATCCGTGCCCATAGCTTTCTGCAAGCTAACCCAAAATCGTGAAGTGAATCTTGGGTCACGATCCGAAACTATGGATACTGGCATGCCATGCAATCTCACAATCTCGTTCACGTACATACTATCAAGACGTTCAAGGGAATAAGTCTCACGTATCGGCAAGAAATGAGCGAACTTGGTTAATCTATCAACAATAACCCAAATCGCATCTATGCCTTGAGAAACCTTGGGAAGACCTGTAACAAAATCCATAGTAATGTGTTCCCACTTCCATTTCGGAATCTCAAGTGGTTGCAATGGACCCTTTGGTACTTGATGCTCCGCTTTTACACGTTGACAAGTTAAACATCTCGAGATAAACTCCGCGATCTCTCTTTTCATATTGCTCCACCAAAATGTATGTCGAAGATCGTGATACATTTTGGTACTCCCAGGATGGATTGCAAACGGTGTGTTGTGTGCCTCCATCATTATTCTATGCTTCAAGTCAAAATCGTTAGGAACACAAAGTCTGGAGTTGACTCGAAGTATTCCTTCTTCATCGATTCTTGCTTCTGGAATAGCACCTTCTTGCACTTTCTTCTTCATACGCATCAGCTCTATATCCGTAGCTTGAGCAGCTTTAACTTTATCGATTAAAGTCGGTTCTACTCGTATATTTGATATCATCATGTGGGTACTTGGAGCCTTCATCTCTATCTCCATCCTTTGCAAGTCATACAAAATGGGCCTTTGTGTTAAAAACATTGCACTCGTACCCGCATATGATCTTCTACTCAATGCGTCAGCTACTACGTTTGCTTTTCCAAGATGGTATTGGATGGTATGATCGTAATCTTTCAACAGCTCAAGCCAACGTCGTTGCCGCATGTTGAGTTCCTTTTGGGTGAAGAAATATTTGAGGCTTTTATGATCTGTATAGATCTCCACTTTCTCCCCATACAGGTAGTGTCTCCAGATCTTCAACGCAAAAACGACTGCTGCCAACTCCAAATCATGAGTAGGATAATTCCTCTCATATTCTTTGAGTTGTCGTGAGGCATAGGCTATGACTTTCTCATGTTGCATGAGAACACATCCTAACCCTTTGCCTGAAGCATCGCTGTAGATAACAAATCCATCCGAACCAGATGGTATTGTCAAAATAGGTGCCGAAATGAGTCTCCTCTTGAGTTCTTGGAAACTCTTCTCGCATTCCTCACTCCATACGAATTTTGTATCTTTCCGAGTCAGCTGAGTTAACGGAGTAGCGATTCCAGAAAATCCTTCCACAAATCTCCGATAATAACCAGCTAAGCCCAGAAAGCTACGTACTTCGGTTACCGACTTCGGTTGCTCCCAACTTTGTATGGCTTCAATCTTCGCTGGGTCGACAGATACTCCATGTTTTGACACCACGTGCCCAAGGAATGCTACTTCCTCAAGCCAGAACTCGCATTTCTTCAGTTTGGCATATAGCTTGTTTTCACGAAGCCTTTGCAGTACCAGCTTCAAATGGATCTCATGATCTTCACGGCTTTTGGAATAGATGAGGATGTCATCAATAAAGACAACAACGAACTGATCCAAATATTCTTTGAATACACGGTTCATCATATCCATGAAGGCAGCAGGAGCATTAGTCAATCCAAAAGACATTACTAAGAATTCATAATGCCCGTACCGAGTTCTGAAGGCAGTCTTTGGAATATCCTCAGTTTTAATCTTCAGCTGATGATATCCAGAACGAAGATCGATCTTTAAAAAGAATTGTGCTCCTTGCAACTGGTCAAACAGGTCATCAATGCGAGGTAGCGGATACCTATTCTTGATGGTGACATGGTTCAATTCTCGATAGTCAATACAAAGTCGCATACTCCCGTCTTTCTTCTTTACGAATAAAACAGGAGCACCCCAAGGAGACGTACTAGGACGAATAAAACCGATGTCCAACAACTCCTGTAGTTGGACTTTTAACTCCTGAAGTTCAATAGGAGCCATTCGATATGGGGTTTTAGAAATGGGCTTTGTACCGGGTTCAAGGTCAATAAAGAATTCAATTTCTCGTTCCGGGGGTAGACCGAGAAGTTCTTCAGGAAATACATCGGAAAATTCTCTAACAATAGAAATATTATTCAAATCTGACTTGTCTTTGTTCAAATCCATAACATGGGCTAAGAAAGCTTGACATCCGTTTTTCAATAAACGAATAGCTTTGTGGCTTGATATGACAGTGACTGATTTTAGTGGTTTAGTAGTTTGAATTCGTATGACAGGTTGGTTAGGAATATGAAAACTAACAACCTTACGAAAACAATCAATTTTAGCATGATGAGTGGTTAACCAATCAATTCCTAAAATCACATCAAAAGCAAGTATCTTTAAAGAGATAAGATTAACAGGTAATGTGATAGTGCCAACTTGGATCATGTAAGATTTATAAACTGTAGATGTAACGAAGGTTTCACCCAACGGAGTTTCAACAGATAAGTTAAAGTCCAATTTCTCCGGAGTCAAGTTTAAACGTTGAGCACAAGCAGGAGAGATAAAAGAATGGGTAGAACCGGTATCTAGTAAAGTATAAACTTCGCAAGAATTCAAGATTAGCTTACCCGTGATCACCTCGTTCGGGTTTCTCACGTTTGGCCAGTTACGACAAACGCTCTTCCAGGAACCGCTGATTTCGCCTTATCCGGGACAGCCCTTGGAATCACCACTCCCGCTGAACTTGGTTTCGCTATAGTACAATCTCGAGCGATGTGGCCTTCCTTCCCACAGTTGTAACACACCTTGGATTGTTGTGGACAGTTTGGGCTGATATGTCCCTCTTTCCCACATTTGTAACATCTAACTGGCGGTCGTTCTCCTCCCCTAAAATTTGTTGTTGGTGCTGGTGCTGGTGCTGATGTCTTCCCGTCATTGTTGAATCTCCTCTTTCTGAAATTTCCACTTGACTCACCTCTCCTATTATCATGGCCACGATGACCACCCGAGTGGTTACCGCCTTTGTTCGTATTTTTCCCTCCTCGTTGGTTATCATCGCTCTGATGATTGCTGTCACCGGTATGACCCTGGTTGTGGTCCCTCGGTTGAGTATACTCATTATCTCTCTCTAATAATTGGGCCCTGTTGACAACGTCTGAATACAGAGAAAATTTATGAGAGATAAGGTATTGACGAATCTCAGGTTTTAAACCTCTCAGAAACATCCGCGTCATTCGTTCCTCATTTTCGACCAAATGAGGTGCAAACCTGGATAACTCTGCAAACTTCGCCTCGTACTGGGACACCGTCATGTTGTTTTGTTCCAGTCTAATAAACTCAACCTCCTTCATATGACGAATACTTTCAG
The DNA here is from genome assembly GCA_016801055.1 of Panax notoginseng. NCBI lineage: Eukaryota > Viridiplantae > Streptophyta > Magnoliopsida > Apiales > Araliaceae > Panax > Panax notoginseng. Next base: position 70,968,094 of record CM029023.1, read on the forward strand.
GAAAGTACTTGTCATTGAACAGTTTTTGAAATGTTTCCCAGGACATGTTGAGTGCGTCAGGCTGGGTACGCTTCACAGACTCCCACCAGTAGTCTGCCTCACCGCGGAACATAAATGTGGCGAATGGAACCTTCTGTTCCTCCGTGCATCCCAAGACATCAAATATCTTGGTAATTTGCTTGACCCACGTTTCCGCCATGATCGGATCCGACTTTCCCTTAAATTCTGGTGGTCCCAATTCTTTGAACTGCTTAGCTGTGACAAACCGCGCGTTGTTATCATTTCCACCCGTATTCTGCACACGAGTCTCCGTCGTCTGATTTTGCATGAACTGCAAAAAGCTCCTAAACATTCCATCATTCATCGTTTGCTCGGTAACGTTGTTTACAGGAGGAATATTGCCTTCCTGTTGCACGTTCCCCTGGGTAGTGATCAAAGGTGTCTCCACGGTCTGATTTACTCCATTATTAACGTTCTCAGCTGCCATTCTTAAATACTGCCATAAAACAAGGGTTAATAGTCATGTCATATATTATCCCTATACTCTGACCGACCAAATAAACACCAAATAAACTTAGTCAGGTCATACTAGCGAAGGAATTCCCCGTCTCTCCCCTCCTAGTTCTTGTCTCACATCTCAGCCAGGGATCATATCCCTAAGCTCTGATACCAACTGTGACGCCCCCAAAATAGGTATACAACACCCATTCTGAGTCGCCAAATACATGGTACAGAAAACAAACTATAACTTCAATAATACAATTGTCTTGCAAAATACGACAACACGTACTGTGAGTTTAAATACAAATATTGTCTTCTAAACAATATCCACACTCAAATAAGTCCTCGTTACAATTATTCAAACACTATTTTACAGAAATAGTGAGGACTGCTAAAACATCTTTCTAGAACCATCACTCCGTACCCCGACTAGTTCCTGCTATGTTCTCACCTCCTGAGAAGAAAAAATGGAACAAAAAGGAAAAGGGTGAGCTCAACTAGCCCAGTAAAGAATATTATGACTAAGATAATATACAAACAAATTATCGTTAGTCTTCAACAGGGAAAAATCTGATAGAATATAATCGACAACAAGTTTTAGATCAACAACTGCAGCGAAAACAGCAAACCATTAGAAGAGTCAAGTAGAGAAAGAATTCTACTATCTTCTAAGATTTAAAAGTCCATCATCAATATTTTATCCCTGTAACATCAATTAATAATCATCTTTATCCAAATATTCATCTTTGCACTACAGGCCAAAGATATTCATTTGTATCACCTGTCGGTCATGTTCACCTCAACACCTGTTCATCTTTGCACTACAGGCCAAAGATATTCATCAAGTAATCATACATCTTTGCACTACAGGCCAAAGATATTCAGTAATATCATCATTTAGGACTGAGGATGATGAAAAATATCTTAAAGAGAACGAATCCAGTGAGACAGAAGGACAAATAGTAGGGATTCGTATAACAGTTTATCCAAGATCAATAATACTTCATAATAATAAATTGTGAAGCAGAATTCAAAAATAAAGATCAAAACATGGATACAATCAAAGATAGTAACCATAATAGACATCTTGGACAAAAAGAGAAAATTTTATTTTTCGGTGAATAGTGTCGTATTCGTGAATAGTACCGTATACGTGAATAGTGCCGTATACGTAAATAGTAACCCCCGACACAAAAGTTCTAAATTTGATAAAAACTCATATCAATATTTCAGCATAATGATATTGAAGAAAATAATATCATTAAGAAGAAAATAATATCCCTTACCTCAAAATATCAGTACTTCTGGTCGGAATACCGGTATAAGGCTGAAAGAAACTTGCTCTGATGAATAGAAACTCTCAAAATATCTAAATACTCACAAAATACACTCAATAATCTAGAGAGAGAAAGAGAGAAAAACTTGTTTCTGGTGTGATTTTCAATTCTAACTTAGCCCTCTATTTATAGGAAAATTTTGGTAGGTTTGACCTGCAACCTGATGGCTTTACCTGCTACTATTCCCACCCACCACATTTGAAATATAATTCAGCACATTTCTTCACCAACCACAAGTGGGGCCCACCAATTCTAGAATTTTCCCACCAAAATGATAAACTCTGAAAATCAACAATTTCTGAACAACCAGTCATCTTGTAAAATTCGTAATAAATCATACGTTCATTTTTAACGGTTCAAAATTTGTGGACATATACTCAACTTATATATGTATAACATATCCAAAAATTACCACGATCTAATGGTCGGATTAAAAATTATAACCCCCGCAAACTATCTCAAAAACCCTGATTTTAATACCTCCATTCCGACAAAAATACTGACAAAAACCTCAACATTAACTCCTTCATTTTTAACCACAAAATATATCTCTCATTTATATCCACATAAAATAAATATTTTCTTATCATATGAATCAATAATTAATTATTCACAAATAATATTACAGAATCACATTTATGACAACCAGGCCGTTCCCAGAAAGAGGGGGCTTTCCAATAAGGATTTCTCCTTACTGGCGCGCAATTAGATGACCAAACCTCTCCTTAGACAGAACTTTCTAGACATTGCCAATAATGTTATCTAATAATATTATTCAAATAATATGAATTATTGATCTGATAAATAAAAATACTGTGCAGCAACAATTATAGAAACAACAATAATATAAAATATCAACGCAGCAATTATTGAATCAATAAAATAAAATATTGAATAATAACTACTGTAACAATTATTGAGTAGTGCCTTCTTACTTAAGAATCAATAATTGGTGCAATACCGTGTGCTACTGTATTTTAACCACCGGGTATTCCAACAGTATTAACGGTAACAACTACGCCGTTATTTATAAACAACTTATACTTGTCGTTTTCTTCATCCAATCGCTTTCCGTTATGGGGCCCACACAAGGCTGCGTCGTCGTACGAATATTCCCCGACAGCAAGAATATTCCACGACCAACCGAATATTCACCGACCAAAAATAAATATTTTATAACCACTTGCTTATTTTGCAAAATTTGCACATTTCACCCATAACCAAAGTATTATATCAAATTAACCCCTTATTATTCACAATAATATTTAGAGAAAATTTGATTTTATTCATTAATAAGTTGGGGTCTTACATATACCAAATCACAATTCCTGTTTATAATCATACTAACAAATCCATCTTTGCACTACGGGCCAAAGATATTCATCAACAAACCATCTTTGCACTACGGGCCAAAGATATTCAACAACAGTTCATCTTTGCACTGCAGGCCAAAGATATTCAACAACAGTTCATCTTTGCACTACAGTCCAAAGATATTCATCAACAATTCATATTTGCACTACAGGCCAAATATATTCATCAACAGTTCATATTTGCACTACAGGCCAAATATATTAATATCTCAAAGAAATATATAATCATTTCAGAATTTATATAAACAATAATTATAACCATGTTAATCAATTCACCTTTGCACTTAAGCTAAAGATATTCACTTTAAATTCAATGGTCATGATCATACCAATAATTTACCCATCTTTACACTCAAGCGAAAGAGAATTTCAACATCAAGGTTATAAAAATGTTATATATGATGATAAAAATAATATGATCAACATATAGTTTTAATCTCAAGAGTAATATTCGTAACTCATGAATAGTAACCCGACACAAAAGATAGAAATTCTACAATAAAATTCATACCAATATTTCAGTATAATGATATTGAAAGAATAACATACTTAAATTTATAAACAATTTATTTTAATTGTTTACACTTTACTAATTAATGCATTTAATCATCATAAAATGCCAACTCTTACAATTTCATCATCAATAACCAAACCCTCATCAAAAATCTACATATACCTCATATAGGATTCTCAAGCCATAAAATCCTATTTTCCAATTTTCTTTCTTCACAAAACATATTTAATTCATTTACTCATAACTAGACCATTTTATGAAAAATACCAAATCAGTTCCAAAAATATTTCTTTCTGGGATTTAGCATAATATAGTCCCATAGTGAACATATATTTTTCTCAGAATTTTTAAAAGTCATTTACTATTTTTCATATGGCCAAAATAGTCGAATATTTAGACATTTATCAAAAATGTACTTTTGTCTAAAAATTCTGAAATTTACAGAGTATACTTCTATCATATACATGTACTCCCAATAAAAATTTCATCAATTTGGAGTTAACCACAAGGAATTATAAGCGGTTACTTTTAAAATAGTCTTTTCTCATAAAATTCATAACTCTCAATCTATACATCCAAAAATCACTATTTTTGGGCACAATCAATAAAACTCATCAAAATATCATCTCAAATTTTTCCAGAATTTTTGAAGGTCAGAAAAATTACGAAACTGGAAAATATAACAACCTTTAAAATCCCTTACTATCCCTTACCTCAAAAGAGCAGTACTTCTGGCTGGATATCGGATATGATGTTGAAGGAAACTTGCACTGAATAGCAACTCTCAAAGTATCTAAATACTCACAAAATATGCTTCATAATATAGAGAGAGAAAGAGAGAAAACTTATGTTTCTGGTGTGATTTTCAATTCTAACTTAGCCCTCTATTTATAGGAAAATTTTGGTAGGTTTGACCTGCAACCTGATGGCTTTACCTACTACTATTCCCACCCACCACATTTGAAATATAAATTCAGCACATTTCTTCACCAACCACAAGTGGGGCCCACCAATTCTAGAATTTTTCACCAAAATGATAAACTCTGAAAATTTAACAATTTCTGAACCAGTCATCTCGTAAAATTCATAATAAATCATACGTTCATTTTTAACGGTTCAAAATTTGTGGACATATACTCAACTTATATATGTATAACATATCCAAAAATTACCACGATCCAACGGTCGGATTAAAAATTATAACCCCCGCAAAATATCTCAAAAACCCTGATTTTTAATACCTCCATTCCGACAAAAATACTGATAAAAACCTCAACATTAACTCCTTCATTTTAACCACAAAAATATATCCCTCATTTATATCCACATAAAATAAATATTTTCTTATCATATAAATCAATAATTAATTATTCACAAATAATATTACAGAATCACATTTATGACAACCAGACCGTTCCCAGGAAAGAGGGGGCTTTCCAATAAGGATTTCTCCTTACTGGCGCGCAATTAGATGACCAAACCTCTCCTTAGACAGAACTTTCTAGACATTGTCAATAATATTATCTAATAATATTATTCAAATAATATGAATTATTGATCTGATAAAAGAAAAATATTGTTCAGTAACAATTATTGAAAACAACAATTAATATAAAAATATCAACGCAGCAATTATTGAATCAATAAAATAAAATATTGAACAATAACTACTGTAACAATTATTGAGTAGTGTCTTCTTACGTAAGAATCAATAATTTGTGCAATACCGTGTGCTACTGTACAATAACGCGTATTACTGTATTTTAACCACCGGGTATTTTAACAGTGTTAACGGTAACAACTACGCCGTTAATTATAAAAACTCAATTTTTGTCGTTATCTTCATCCAACAGTTATTCGTTATGGGGCCCACAAATAGCTGCGCCGTCGTACGAATATTCCCCGACAGAAAGAATATTCCACGACCAAACGAATATTCCCCGACAACAATGATTATTTTATAACCACTTGCTTATTTTGAAAAAAATTCATATATCACCTTTAACATTAACTTTTATCAATTTAACCATTTACTGAATAGTAATTATAAGAAAAATTGAATACTTTTATTTCATAAAATTCGGGATCTTACAATCTTCCCTCCTTATGAAATTTCGTCCCCGAAATTTACGTACCTGGTATTTCAAAGAGTTGAGAATACCTTGCTTTCATTTCAGATTCCATCTTCCCTATCATCATGATTTCTCCATTGCTCATCTCCTGTATTTCAGATATCATTCTAGAATACAGCTTCAAAATAAGGGTTAATTGAACAAATTAACATATCACATAATATCCCAATATTATGACTGACCAACAAATAAGCTTAGGTAGGACACACTAGCGAAGGATTTACTCATCTCTCCCCTCCTAGTTATATTTCCTGATCTCCGCCAGAGATCATATCCCTAAGCTCTGATACCACCTGTGACAACCCCAAAATAGGTCCATTCAATCCAACCTATTCTGAGTCGCCAAATACATGGTACAGAAAATAACTACAACTTTATTACAACAATTGTCGTGCAAAATACAACAACACATATGCTGTGAGTTTGGATACAAATATATACCAAATGTGACTCATGTTCTAATCGTGGACATCACCTCACAATGACACCTTACATAAAGGTATAGTCAAAAACTGTTTTGGAAATTAGAATCTTTGGGAAGTGCTTAAGGAAACCTCGTACATGGGAGGCCATGCTTCTAGGTTGTGATAGATATCATATGGCCACAGAATTATCCTTGGTTTACCCAATAGACCCCAAAGAAAAACGAGAAAGATTACTATCATATTCTTCCCAATGGTGAGTCTTCTCTTGACTTATCATTATTTCCACTGTCTCTAATTGAGAATTATACTTCAAACAAACACCAAGATTATATAGGTAGTGCTCGTATATATACTCAGCAAGTGGATGAGCACAACCATGTCTTATGATGACACGAGATTGTATGTTATTCGACATCTTGTATGACAGTGGCAAAACACCCTTCCAACGTTAGGTTCGCCTCACCCTATTTTCTTCACCAAATATAACTACTAAATGATGACCACCGTTCTATTCCCTTGTTACCCCGGCTCGACCCAGCTACACTCTTATTACCTGAAAGGAAATGTGAAGCAAAAGGGTATAGCAACACTCAAGATATCCCTTACCTCAAAAGAGCAGTACTCCTGATTGGAATAACGCTGAACGAACTTGTACCGTATAGCAACACTCAAGATATCAAAATACTCACAAGAATACACTCGATAATATAGAGAGAGAAATAGAGAGAAAACTTCAGTTTCTGGTGTGATTTTTAATCCTAACATAAGCACCCTATTTATAGAAAAATACTTAGAACACCAAAGTAAAAAATCTAATAAAATATAAATATATTTTCTAAACTTTCCTACGCACAAATCTTTGGTCCAACATCAGCCACACACCTCACCAAAAGTCACAAAAACGTTTTTCTTATTTAATTTATTTAAAACTCCAAATAATAATAATTAATTAATCCAGAACTTCAATAATTCATAATAAATAGCTCTTTTATCAGAAAATTCGAATCTCGTGAGTTTTTATAGGAAATTCAATTCTCTACAACTTTGCAGAAGAAAGTTCTTCTAAATTCTAAATAAAAATTGACCGAAATCCACAAACGGGCGATTTTACAGTCTATAATAAATTTTTGGTCAAGAATTGTGTCCACCAACACAAAACATGTGTTAAACATTTAATCCAACAAAAATACTCTTCCTCCTCATTTATTCATATATCCCACATTCATTATAAAAATATCACCATTAATATATTATTAAAATAATAAATTTAAATGAATTATTTTATCAGAAAAAGATAAAATATTAATTTACAACAATTGTCACACTAAAATTTTTTTCCATCTATATCCTCATAAAATCAATATTTTTCTCATCATATAAATTAATAATTAATTATTCATAAATAATATTACAGAATCACAATAATGACAACCAGGCCGTTCCCAGGAAAGAGGGGGCCTTTCAATAAGGATTTCTCCTTACTGGCGCGCAATTAAATAACCTCTCCTTAGACAAAACTTTCTAGACATTGTCAATAATGTTATCTAATAATATTATTCAGATAATATGAATTATTGCTTTGATAATAAAAAATACTGTGTAGTGACAATTATTGAAACAACAGTAATATAAAATATTAACGCAACAATTATTGAATCAATAAAATAATATACTGAACAGTAATTACTGTAACAATTATTGAGTAGTGTCTTCTTACGTAAGAATCAATAATTGGTGCAATACCGTGTGCTACTGTGCAACAACGCGTATTACTGTGTTTTAACCACCGGGTATTCCATCAGTGTTAACGGTAACAACTATGCCGTTATTTATAAAAACTCAAATTTGTCATTTTCTTCATCCGACAGTTATTATGTTATGGGCCCACAGATAGCTGCGCCGTCGTACGAATATTCCCCGACAGAAAGAATATTCCACGACCAACGAATATTCCACGACAACAATGAATATTTTATAACACACTTGCGTATTTTGAAAAAAATTCATATATCACCCTTAACTTTAACTTTTTATCAATTTAACCATTTACTGAATCGTAATTATAAAAAAAAAATTGAATACTTTTATTTCATAAAATTCGGGGACTTACAATCTCCCCTTCTTATGAAATTTTGTCCCCGAAATTTACGTACCTGGTATTTCAAAGAGTTGAGAATTCCTTGCTTTAATTTCAGATTCCATCTTTCCTGTCATCATGATTTCTACATTGCTCATCTCCTGTATTTTCAGATATCATTCTAGAATACAGCTTCAAAAACAAAGGTTAATTTAACAAATTAACATATCACATAATATCCCGATATTATGACTGACCAACAAATAAGCTTAGGTAGGACACACTAGCGAAGGATATTACTCGTCTCTCCCTTCCTAGTTCTAATCCTGGATCTCCGCCAAAGATCATATTCCTAAGCTCTGATACCAAATATAACGCCCCCAAAATAGGTTCATTCCATCCAACCTATTCTGAGTCGCCAAATACATGGTACAGAAAATAACTACAACTTTATTACAACAATTGTCGTGCAAAATACAATAACACATATGTTGTGAGTTTTGATACTAAAATATACCAACTGTGACTCATGTCCCAACCTTGAATAGCACGTCACCATGGCACCTTACATAAAGGTACAATCAATAACTGTTTCAAAAATTAGAACCTTTGAGAAGTGCTCAAGGAAACCTTCGTACATGGGAGGCCATGCTTCTAGGTTATGGTAGATATCATATGGCCATAGAATTATCCTTGGTTGACCCAATAGACCCTAAAGAAAAACGAGAAGATTACTATCATATTCTTCCCAATGGTGGGTCTTCTCTTGATTTATCATTATCTCCACTGTCTCTAATTGGGAATTAAACTCCAAACAAACACCAAGATTATATAGGTAGTGTTTATAAATATACTCAGCAAGTGGATGTGCACAACCATGTCTTATGATGACACGAGGTTGTATGTCGTTAGACATCTTGTATGATAGTGACAAAACACCCTTCCAACGTTGGGTACACCTTACCCTATTGGATTCACCAAATAGAACTACTAAATATACTTTTCTATACTGCTTCGGGAGAACCTCCACAGCTAGAGACCACCGTCCTATTTCCCTGTTACCCTCGCTCGACCCAGCTACACTTTTATTACCTGAAAAGAATTGTGAAGCAAAAGGGTGAGCACAACTAGCTCAGTAAAGAATATCATGACTAAAGATAATTAAATTATCAATAGCCTTCATCAATAATAAATCAGAGATTTAGAACATATGATAGATGATAAAAAATTTCAACCATAGTTGCAGCGGAACGAGCAATCCATTAGAAGAGTCAAATAGACCATAAAGTCTATTATCTTCTCCATGTTAAAAGTCCACCAACAACGTTTTATCCCTGTAACATCAATCAACAGTTCATGCCCACAATCATATGAATAATTCATAATCATAATTGTGATTCTAACTTCCTCTTCGCATCCAAGACGAAGATAATTTTCATCACCTGTCTTTACCTGAAACATCAAATATCATGGTTATACCAAATCACAATTCCTGTTCATAATCATAATAATAATTTTATCTTTGTACTACGGGCCAAGGATATTCATTTGTACCAGTTGGTCATGTTCATCTCAACACATGTTCATCTTTGCACTACTGGCCAAAGATATTCAACAACATGTCATCTTTGCACTACGGGCCAAAGATATTCATCAATAATTCATCTTTGCACTACAGGCCAAAGATATTCCTCAACAGTTCATATTTGTACTACAAGCCAAATATATATTATCTCAAAGAAATATATAATCCATTTCAGAATTTATATAACTAATAATTATAACCATGTTGATCATTTCACCTTTGCACTTAAGCTAAAGATATTCAATTATAAATTTAATGGTCATGATCATACCAGTCAACAATTCAACTTTGCACTACTGGCCAAAGAGAACCCATAGTCATAATCATACCAAAAATCTACCCATCTTTACACTCAAGTCAAGGAGAAATATCATCATTAGAGTTATAAAAATGTTATATATGATAATAAAAATAATATGATCAACATATAGTTTTAATCTCGAGAGTAATATTCATAAATCAACTATGATTTGGTTAGAAAAAGAAACCAATTTTGTTATGAATAGTAACTCGTAAATAGTAACTCATGAATAGTAACTCGTGAATACTAACTCATGAATAGTAACTCGTAAATAGTAAACCCGACACAAAAAGGTAGAAATTTCACAATAAAATCCATACCAATATTCGGTATAATGAAATTGAAATAACATTTCTTTAAACTTATAAATAATTTATTTTAATTGTTTACACTTTACTAAATAATACATTTAATCATCCTAAAATACCAAACTCATAAGATTTCATCACCAATAATCAAAACCCTCATCAAAAATCTGCATATAACTCATGTATGATTCTCAAGCCATAAAATCATATTTTCTAATTTTTTTACTTCACATAACATATTTAATTCATTTACTCATAACTAGAATATTTTCATGAAAAATACCAAATCAGTTCCAAAAATATTTCTTTTCTGAGATTTAGCATAATATAGTCTCATATTGAACATATATTTTTCTTGGAATTTTTAAAATTCATTTACTATTTTTCACATGGCCAAAACCACCGAATATTCAGACATTTATCATAAATTGTACTTTTATCCAAAAATTCTGAAATTCAAAGGGTATACTGATATTATATAGATGTACTTCCAATAAAAATTTTATCAATTTTGGAGTTAACCACAAGGAGTTATAAGCGGTTACTTTTAAAATAGTCTTTTCTCGTAAAATTCATAACTCCTAATCTATATATCCAAAGATCGCCATTTTTGGACACAATCAACAAAACTCATCAAAATATCATTTCAAATTTTTTCAGAATTTTTGAAGGTTCAGAAAAATTTCGAAATTGAAAAACATAATAACCCTTACATACTAACGACAATATCCCTTACTACCTCAAAAGAGCAGTACTCCTGATTGGAATAACGCTGAACGAACTTGCACCGTATAGCAACACTCAAGATATCAAAATACTCACAAGAATACACTCGATAATATAGAGAGAGAAATAGAGAGAAAACTTCAGTTTCTGGTGTGATTTTCAATTCTAACCTAAGCACCCTGTTTATAGGAAAATGCTTAGAACCCCAAAGTAGAAAATCTAATAAAATATAAATATATTTTCTAAACTTTTCTCCTACGCACACAGCTTTGGTCCAACATCAGCCACACACACCTCACCAAAAGTCATAAAAATGTTTTTCTTATTTAATTTATTTAAAACTCCAAATAATAATAATTAATTAATCCGGAACTTCAATAATTCATAATAAATAGCTCTTTTATTAGAAAATTCGAATCTCGCGGGTTTTTATAGGAAAATATCAATTCTCTACAACTTATACAAAAGAAAGTTTTTCTAAATTCTAAATAAAAATTGACTGAAATCCCACAAACGGCGATTTTACAGTCTATAATAAATTTTCGGTCAAGAATTGTGTCCACCAACACACAAAACATGTGTTAAACATTTAATCCAACAAAAATACCTCTTCCTCCTCATTTATTCATATGTCCCACATTCATTGTAAAAATATCACCATAAATATATTATTAAAATAATAATTTTAAAAATGAATTATTTTATCAAAAAAGATAAAATATTAATTTACAACCAATTGTCACATTAAAAATTTTCTCCATCTATATTCTCATAAAATCAATATTTTTTCTCATCATATAAATCAATAATTAATAATTTATAAATAAAATACAGAATCACAATAATAACAACCAGGCCGTTCCCAGGAAAGAGGGGGCCTTTCAATAAGGATTTCTCCTTACTGGCGCGCAATTAAATAACATCTCTTTAGACAGAACTTTCTAGACATTGCCAATAATGTTATCTAATAATATTATTCAGATAATATAAATTATTGCTTTGATAATGAAAAATACTGTGTAGTGACAATTATTGAAACAACAGTAATATAAAATATTAACGCAGCAATTATTGAATCAATAAAATAATATACTGAACAGTTATTACTGTAACAATTATTGAGTAGTGTCTTCTTACGTAAGAAATCAATAATTGGTGCAATACCGTGTGCTACTGTGCAACAACGCGTAATTACTGTGTTTTAAAACCACCGGGTATTCCATCAGTGTTAACGGTAACAACTACGCCGTTATTTATAAAAACTCAAATTTGTTATTTTCTTCATCCGACAGTTATTATGTTATGGGGCCCAAAGATAGCTGCGCCGTCGTACGAATATTCCCCGACAGAAAGAATATTCCACGACCAACGAATATTCTCCGACAACAATGAATATTTTATAACCACTTGCGTATTTTGAAAAAAATTCATATATCACCCTTAACTTTAACTTTTTATCAATTTAACCATTTACTGAATCGTAATTATAAGAAAAATTGAATACTTTTATTTCATGAAATCGATGTCTAACAATTCCTGCAGTTAGATTTTTAACTCCTGAAGTTCAATAGGAGCCATTCGATATGGGAATTTAGAAATGGGTTTTGTACCGGGTTTAAGGTCGATACCAAACTCGATTTCACGCTCCGGGGGTAGGCCGGGAAGTTCTTCGGGGAATACATCAGGAAATTTATTAACAATAGAAATATCATTCAAATCTGACGTATTTTTGTTAAATCTGTACATGAGCGAAGAAAGTTTGACATTTGTTTTTCAATAAACGAATAGCTTTATGGCTTGAGATACCGTGATTGATTTTAATGGTTTGTTGCTTGAATTCGCATAATAGTGATTAGGAATATGAAAGCTAATAACCTTACGAAAATAATCAATTTTAGCATGATAAGTAGTTAACCAATCAATCCCTAGAATCACGTCAAATGCAAGTATTTTTAAAGAGATAAGATCGACAGGTAACGTGCGGTTACCGATTTTCAATCAAACAAAACTTATAAACAGTGGATGTATTAAAGGTTTCTCCCAACGGAGTTTCAACAGATAAGTCAAAGTCTAATTTTTCCAGAGTCAAATTTAAAAGTTGAGCGCACGTAGGAGAAATAAAAGAATGGGTAGAACCGGTATCAAATAAGGTACATACTTCGCTAGAGTTTATGATAAGCTTACCCGTGATGACCTCGTGCGGGTTCCTTATTTTCTGGGAGGTCACGGCAAACGCTCTCTCTTGAACTACTAGTTTTGACTTATCTGGGACGGCATTTGGTGTCACCGTTCCAACTGGACTTGGCTTCCCAGTACGACAAAATCTAGCTAGGTGACCTTCTCTTCCACAATTGTAACACATTTTGGACTGTTGCGCACAGTTTGGACTGATGTGTCCCTCCCCTCCGTATTTGAAGCATATGATAGGTGGTTGCTCTCCTTCCTTAACAACAGGTGTTGGTGCTGACGTCTTTCCATCATTGTTGAATCTCCTCTTCTTGAAATGTCCACTCTTATTGTCTTGTCCATGATTACCACTGAAGTGGTTACCATTTCTGGTCATGTTGATTCCCTCCACATTTATTGTCACCGCTTCGATGACTGCTACCACTGGTATTATCATTTTAACGGCTGCTTTCTCTTGGTTGGGTTGACTCATTATGGCGCTCCAATAACTGAGCCCTATTCACAACATCTGAATACAAACACAATTTATGAGAGATAAGGTATTGACGTATCTCGGGTTTCAAACCTCTTAGAAATATTCGTGTCATTCTCTCCTCATTATCAACTAAGTGAGACGCAAACCGGGACAACTCGGCCAACTTAGCTTCGTACTGTGACACGGTCATATTGTTTTGCTCCAACTTGATGAACTCTACCTCTTTTATGTGACGAATACTTTTGAAAAAGTACTTGTCGTTGAATAGTTCTTGGAACTTCTCCCAAGACATTTTTAGTGCGGCAGGTTTAGTATGCTTTACCGATTCCCACCAGTAATCTGCCTCTCCTCGCAACATAATGGTGGCGAAGGGAACCTTTTGCTCCTCAGAGCATCCCAAGACATCAAATATCTTGGTGATCTGCTTTATCCACGCTTTCGCCTTAAGTGGTTTTGGCTCTCCAATAAACTCCAGTGGCCCCAGCTCCTTGAAATGTTTAGCGGTGACCGTCCAAGAGTTTTTAGTGTTTCCACCTACATTTTGGACAGGAGCGGCTCTCGCCTGATGTTGCATGAATTGCAAAGCCTCTGAACTTTCCATCATTCATCATTTGGTCAGTGTTGTTATTTGCATGAGGATTCTCGCCTTCCTGATGCACATTATCCTGATTATTAATCTGTGGAGACTCAATGGTCTCCTGTGCTCCATTGCTATTCTCAACATTCTCGGATGTCATTTTTAAATACTACCACAAAACAAGGGTTAATTGACATGCAACATATTATCCCTATACTCTGACCGACCAACTAAATACTAAATAAACTTAGGTATGTCATACTAGCGAAGGAATTCCCCGTCTCTCCCCTTCTACTTCTAGTCTCATATCTTAGCCAGGGATCATATCCCTAAGCTTTGATACCAACTGTGACGCCCCTAAAATAGGTATACATCACCTATCTTGAGTCGCCAAATACATGGTACAAAATTCAAATACAACTTAATTATTCAACAGTCGTGTAAAATACGACAAAATATAATCTAAGAGTTTTAATAGGAATATTGTCATCTAGACAATATCCACACTCAATGGAGTCCTCATTACATTTATTGTCACACTATTTTATAAAATAGTGAGGACTACTAAAACAACCATCTGGACCGTCAATCCGTTCCCCGACTCGTCCCAGCTATATTTTCATTTCTTGAAGAGAACAGTGAAAGAAAGGGTGAGCTCAACTAGCCCAGTAAGAAATATAATGCCTAAGATAATGCAGAATAATTTATCTTTAGCCTTCAACAGTGTTAAACTAATAAAATATAATAAACATCAAGTTTAACTGCAGCGGAACAAGCAATCCATTAGAAGTGTCAAGTAGAGAATAAAACCTCTATCTTCTATGATTTAAAAGGTTTTTCATCACTTTTATCGTTGAGACTCAGCTTAATAAATAAACCACATCATCCTTTCACTACGGCCAAGGATATGCATTAGTATCACGACCACAATTTATCCATGCACTACGGGCCAAGGATTTCGTGTATTCATCAATGGTAATGATCATGCCAACAATTGTCCATCAATGCGCTACAGCCCATGAAGACTTTTACTACATCATTTGTAACATTACGGTCATGATTATACCGAATAATTCCTGGTCATAATCATACCAAGTCCATCTATGCACTACAGGCCGCAGATGGCTTTCAACATATTATAAACATGAAGATGATGATAATGATATAAGAATTCAATAAAATAAGTTTAAGGATAAATTTTTAAAGATTTATAATTTAATTTATCCAGAAATCAATAACGTCCAAATTGTCAACATGATACTGTTTTGTGGATTAAAATTCAAGAATGCTCAGAAGAATATTTCCACGAAAAGACCCCAACTTTTATGAATAAAGATTAATCTTTCTGGATGAAGCACAAAATTAATCTTTATTCATAAGAAAAAAATTAATCTTTATTCATAAAAGTTGGGGTCTTTTCATGGAAATATTCTTCTGAGCATTCTTGAATTTTACTCCACAAAACAGTATCATGTTGACAATTTGGACGTTATTGATTTCTGGAAAAATTAAATTATAAATCTTTAAAAATTTATCCTTGAATTTGTATTATTAAATTCTTATATCATTGTCATCATCCTCGTGTTTATAATATGTTGAAAGTCATATGTGGCCTGTAGTGCATAGATGGACTTGGTATGATTATGACCAGGAATTATTCGGTATAATCATGACCGTAACGTTACAAATGATGTGGTAAAAGTCCTCATTAGCCGTAGTGCATTAATGGACAGTTGTTGGCATGATCATGACCATTGATGAATACACGAATATTCTTGGCCCGTAGTGCATGGATAATTTGTAGTCGTGATACTAATGAATATCATTGGTCGTAGTGCAGGGATGATGTGATTTATTTATTAAGCTGAGTCTCAGCGATAAAAGTGATGAAAAACCTTTTAAATCATAGAAGATAGTAGATTTTATTATCTACTTGACTCTTCTAATGGATTGCTTGTTCCGCTGCAGTTAAACTTGATGTTTGTTATATTTTATCAGTTTAACACTATTGAAGGCTAACGATAAATTATTTTACATAATCTTGGTCATAATATTTCTTACTGGGCTAGTTGAGCTCACCCTTTCTTTCACTGTTCTCTTTAGGAAATGAGAATATGGCTGGGACGAGTCGAGAAACGGATTGATGGTCCAGATGGTTGTTTTAGTAGTCCTCAATATTCTATAAAATAGTGTGACAATAAATGTAATGAGGACTCCATTGAGTGTGGATATTGTCTAGATGACAATATTCTCATTAAAACTCTTAGATTATGTTTTGTCGTATTTTACACTACTGTTGTATAATTAAGTTGTATTTAAATTTTGTACCATGTATTTGGCGACTCAAGATAGGCGATGTATACCTATTTTGGGGGCGTCACATACCTGATATCTTTATAAGGGGAATCTTATATCATATATCATTGATACGTAATTCTAATAGTTGGGAGAGTACGCTCTTTTTCTATAGAGATAGAAAACTAGAGTTTAGCCAACCACCCTTCTTCTTGAATATTTCTTCTTCCTTTGTGGATCACCTCTAGAGGCCAAACACTTGGGTGGCTAACGTATCAAAGGAAAGAACCAAACCCGGTGGATTCAAGTTGAACACGAAAAAGATTGGAGGTGAACTTGTGCCTGAGGAAGCTCGAATCTTCAAGGGTATTATTCTTGTTCTTCATATTTTCGTTTAATTAATAATTGGGCATAAAGGGTGATCCGGGTATATTGTTTGTAAAATTTTTAAAACTCTGATTTACCACGTTTCCACTTTATTTGTGCAATTTGATTGCATTCATGAATATTACAAACCTAACAACTATATCAAAGAAGTTTATATTTAAATTATGTACCATGTATTTGGCGACTCAAGATGGGTGATGTATACCTATTTTGGGGGCGTCACAGATATGTCCCTCTTGCCCACACTTATAACAAACAAATTTTCCTTTCAAACGCTCCCCTGAGTGATTCTTTCCACAGTTCCCACACTTAACCACCTACTTCTTCACACCTTCCTGCTTCACTTGGATATTTCTAAAATTGTTCCCCTTCCTCTTTCCATTTCCACTCCTACTCCCACTATTAGTTTCCACCTTCACAGCTCCCTCGACTTTGCCCTTATTCTTGTTCTCCTTGTTGTAGAGGCTCATAGCCTCACTCCCCTCTTTGGATATGATAGCATTTTAGATGAGTGCTGCAAAAGTGTTTATCTGCAACACTGCCACCTTATTGTAGAGCCAAGGTTTTAATCCCAGCTTGAACCTCCTTGTCTTCCTAGCCTCCATGTCCACTTGGTGTAGAGCAAACCTAGCTAATTCATTTAACTTTGTGGTGTACTCTGACACCGTCATATGTTCTTGCTTTAACTTCAGAAATTTTACCTCCATCATTGCCTGCATACTAGCTGAGAGATAGTTTTTGAAAAATAATGTCTTAAACCTAGCCCATTTAACTACACCTTCTCCTGCCCTAGCTTGATTTGCCTCCCACCAAAAATTTGCCTCCCCCTTCATAATATAAGTGGCAAAAGCTGTCTTTTGCCCCTCATCTACCCTAGCAATCACGAACGCCTTCTCTATTTCTTTAACCCAAGTTTGGGCTTCTATAGGGTCAGTTGTCCCCTTAAATTCTGGCGGTCCTATAACCTTAAAATCTTTGAAGTTTGTCAATCTATTATCTGAATGGTTCCCCGTGGCTGGCATTACCTGTTGCATAGATTGAGCTACTATGTTTGAAAAGTTTTGCATCGGGTTTGATTATTGTCCTCCAGCATTGTTGACAGATTCTTCTGCCCTTTGGTTTCGAGTTTTTCGTCTTGGCGGCATTATCTGATTAAATAAAACATAATATATACTTTATTAATTTATATTCTAAACCTTATCGTATAAGTTTAATATATTAAACTTGTTTCATTACTCAAACATAGATTCATACTCATTCAACGATTTCAAAATAATTTACATAGCATAGCACATACTGATATCCCTTTGTGACCACAAAAGTCGAGATTCGCTACTACAACTTGTACAAAAGTTTGAGAATATTACATTACATAGGCATACTTATCATAGAACGCACATATATTTAAACAGTACATATACTACTTATTCACCATGCCTTTTCCTTGATTTTGGACAACCTTTTGCCTAATGACCTTCTATGCCACAAATAAAACAGACACCTTGCTTAGGATTGGGATAATGAGGAGAAATATGTCCCTCAGGTCCGCAATTGTAGCAAACATTTTCCCCTTTTCTGCATAAACCTTCATGTTTCCTGTTACAGTTTGTACACTTTTCTATTTTGCTAGAGTTCCCTTGGTTAGAATCGAAATTTCCTATATCGCGGTCTTTCATCTTTCTTTTCCCCTTCTTATTTGGAGCTGCACCTGATTTGTTGCTTTTAGCTCCCATCTGATCAATTTGGATTTTATGCTTATCTTATTCTTCCATTGTTTCTATTAATGCCTTTCGTAATTGACTATTTAGTAGCTTTTCTATTTCCCACAGCTTTTCCAGATAAGAAACCTTGTTCCTCAGATTCTGCACTTCCATTGAGGCCTGGTCAGCTCCAACTTTAGTGTCTGAATCACTATCTGTCAGTTCTATTGTTTCTGGATCTGGTACTATATTTTCCAAAATAACCACCTCATTAAGGTTGCTTTCAATGTGAGCCTCTATTCCAGCTATTGGCTCGGTCATGGAGATTGGCTCTTTCTTTACTATCTGAGGGTATTCTAATCCTTTTCCACGTGACATCAACACACATAAATTATCTTGATTATCATATAATATATACACACAACAAATAATAATTTTATATAAGTTATCTTTTATTTTGGTTGACGATGAATTTATCCAATTCATCTCCTTTTAAACTCTATATGAGTTATTTGTACTTTCAACGTTTCCCTCTGTTATAAGGTTATAGCCTAAGGTCTATCCCACCGAAGGTTTCTAACCCTAAGCTTTGATACCAACCTGTGACGCCCCCAAATTCAAGTACTTGAAACCCGAACTCAGTACTTCACGATACCATTTCTTTGAGCGAAATAATAACAATAATATAGATATCAAACTTAATTTACATATTAGAGTTTTTTAAATCCCCAGGTTTCCAACCTTTAATACATTACATTACATAATAATAATAAATATCATTGTCTTACTAAAGTCGAAATATTACATAGGATAGTGTATAACTTATTCTGCAACCTTTCCTTTTCCTTTGTTCTTGGCAGAGCCTTCTGGTTGATCACACTTAACTGAAAACATTTAAATTAAGCAAGAAAGAGCATTTGATTGCCCAGCAAGTAATAGTAAACAATAAGCGTTAGCTGAACAAAGTAAATATTTTCTTTGAATGACACTTCTACAACAAATCAACAGTTGTGAAGTAAGCTGAACCAATAATAACGACATATCTATTCTATATCAAATATTTGAAACTACGTACTGACTATAAATGGAGAGCAGACGACAGACTATGAACTTTGTTTTTAATTTTCGATAAGGTTTAACAGAATTTCATCTGCAAACCGTCATAACTTACAAGCACGGGGGGTGATCATCCCGTTATGTCCTGTATTGATCAATATATACTACATGCAAGAACGATATTTTCGTTCATCTTATTCGCCTAAGGCTTACAAAAGTTTTTCCATATTCAGGATGTTCATACTTAGTCGAGAATCCGAACCAAAAAAATTCAATTGGATACAATAAAGTTCTATCTTGTTCAACAATATTTTTAAGTTTGTGTCTAGCCGAATCAAATAGCCTATACTACTTTTAAGTCAACGTATACATACTGGAATGCAATAAGTATGTATCAACATGTGATTAAATACAATGATTATCCAAGTGAGGACACTTGTCTAGCCATATTTAGAAATTAACGAACAAAATAAATATTTGAATTATACAATAATACTATGTTGATAAACAATGATCAAATAATTTAAGAACTTGTATGAATACAAATGATTGGATATAAAATTGATAACAATAGAGTTAATAATCTGGTACAATGATAATATAATTCTGAAACTTTCTTACTCAAGTCCATTGCATAAAGTAAATACAAAGGGTAGGATACTTGCATGATCTGCAGCTTACACAACTTAGTTTTATCTTTTATATCAAGACCTATCATTAATAAGATCATTCGTTCGATTAGAATAAAATTCAATTACACATAGTACTGCTATTTGCAGTCAGTACATAACCTAATCACATTGTCAAATAAGTTTAGCAGTCATTGGATCACAAACAAATACTTTTCTAGTCGTACTATCTAAGTTCAGATCAATTTTTGAAATATTTTGGTGTACCGATGACTTTATCGGGTAATTTTTTAGTCTAAAACTATATCCTGTATTTCAATATCCATTTAGATAATTTAAATATCATTCGTATTATTTTTAAATGACTTATAATAATTTTTAAACAATTATTATAATTTATCATGATTTTTCAAACACCGGAATCATTATAAAATGATTTAAACATTAAATAATTATATTGTCATTAATATTTAACTAATATTAAAATACTAATAAAACCATTGCCAAAATATTAAAGTTATTTATATTAACTAAAATATTTTTAAAGTATCAATATACCCTTATATGATTTTTAAAATAATTAAAATCATTTTTAAAAAATTACATTAATATTTAAATATTAATTCATTATTTATCAAAATATTAAAAGTCATTTATTATAACTTAAAATATTTTTAAAACATTTATATCCTTTTAAATGATTTTTAATTCAATAAAACTATTTTTAAACTATTTGTTTAATATAATTATTAAATAAATTAATATTAAATTATTAATAAAATTTATCTTTAAATATTAAAAGTTATATTTTATAACTTAAAATATTTTTAAACTCTTTATTTTTATTTAAAATAATTTTTATAATATTAAAATTATTTTTAAACTAATTTATTTAATATAATTATTAAATAAATCTAATATCATTAACATTAAATAATTAATGAAATTTGCTTTAAAATATTAAAAGTTATCTTTTATAACTTAAAATATTTTTAAATACCTTATTATCATTTAAAATAATTTTTAATATAATAAAATCATTTTTTAATTAATTTTATTTAATACATTTATTAAATAAATTAAATATTAATAATTCAAATAAATATTAATATTTATGAAAAATATGTCAAATTATTAAAAGTTAATTTTTTATAACTTAAAATTATTTTTGTAATTTTCAGAAATTAATTTCTATTTTTAAATAATTTTTGAAAATTAAATTAATTAATTTTAATAAGTTAGTCGTGTAAGACCCCGAATTTTATGAAATAAAAGTATTCAATTTTTTTATATAATTACGATTTAGTAAATGGTTAAATTGATAAAAATTAAAGTTATGGGTGAAATGTGAAATTTTTTCAAAATAAACAAGTGGTTATAAAATAATCATTGTTGTCGGAGAATATTCGTTTGGTCGTGGAATATTCTTTCTGTCGGGAAATATTCGTACGACGGTGCAACTATTTGTGGGCCCCATAACGAATAACTGTCGGATGAAGAAAACGACAAATTTGAGTTTTTACAAATAACGGCGTAGTTGTTACCGTTAATACTGTTGAAATACCCGGTGGTAAAATACAGTAATACGCGTTATTGCACAGTAGCACACGATATTGCACACTATTTTTGAAATTATTGATTCTTACGTAAGAAGACACTACTCAATAATTGTTACAGTAATTACTGTTTAATATTTTATTGATTCAATAATTGCTACGTTGAAATTTTATATATATTGTTGTTCAATAATTGTCACTGCATAGTATTTCCCATTATCAGATCAATAATTCATATTATTTGAATAATATTATTAGATAACATTATTGGTAATGTCTAGAAAGTTTGTCTAAGGAGTGGTTTGGTCACCTAATTGTGCGCAATAAGATAAATCCTTATTGGAAAGCCCCTCTTTCCTGGGAACGGCCTGGTTGTCATAAATGTGATTCTGTAATAATATCTGTGAATAATTAATTATTGATTCATATGATAAGAAATATTTATTTTATGTGGATATAAATGAGGGATATATTTTTGTGGTTAAAAATGAAGGAGTTAAGGAGTTATCTGTGAATGAAGGAGTCAATTCTAACTTAGCCCTCTATTTATAGGAAAATTTTAGTAGGCTTGACCTGCAACCTGATGGCTTTACCTGCTACTATTCCCACCCACCACATTTGGAAATATAATTCAGCACATTTCTTCACCAACCACAAGTGGGGCCCACCAATTCTAGAATTTTTTATCAAAATGATAAACTCCGAAAATTCATAATTTCTGAACCAGTCATCTTGTAAAATTCATAATAAATCATACTTCATTTTTAACGTTTCAAAATTTTGGACATATACTCAACTTATATATGTATAACATATCCAAAAATTATCACGATCTAACGGTCGGATTAAAAATTATAACCCTCGCAAAATATCTCAAAAATCCTAATTTGATTTTTACTACCTCCATTCCGATAAAAATACTGATAAAAACCTCAACATTAACTCCTTCATTTTTAACCACAATAAATATATCCAACATTTAGATCCACATAAAAATAAATATTTCCTTATCATATGAATCAATAATTAATTATTCACAAATAATATTACAGAAACACATTTATGACAACCAGGCCGTTCTCAAGAAAGAGGGGGCTTTCCAATAAAGATTTATCCTTATTGGCGCGCAATTAGGTGACCAAACCTCTCCTTAGACATAACTTTCTAGACATTGCCATTAATGTTATCTAATAATATTATTCAAATAATATAAATTATTGATTTGATAATGGGAAATACTGTGCAGCAACAATTATTGAAACAATAATAATATAAAATATCAACCAGCAATTATTGAATCAATAAAATAAAATATTGTACAGTAACTACTGTAACAATTATTGAGTAGTGCCTTCTTACGTAAGAATCAATAATTCAAAAATACTGTACAAAATCGTGTGCTACTGTGCAACCACGCGTATTACTATATTTTAACCACCGGGTATTCCAACAGTGTTAACGGTAACAACTACGCCGTTATTTATAAAAACTCAAATTTGTCGTTTTCTTCATCTGACAGTTATTCTGTTATGAGGCCCACAAATGACTGCGCCGTCGTACGAATATTCCTCGACAGAAAGAATATTCCACGACCAAACGAATATTCTCCGACAACAATAAATATTTTATAACCACTTACGTATTTTGAAAAATTTTCACATTTCACCCATAACTTTAACTTTTTATCAATTTAACCATTTACTGAATTGTAATTATAAGAAAAATTGAATACTTTTATTTCATAAAATTCGGGGTCTTACAATCTCCCCTCCTTATGAAATTTCGTCCCCGAAATTTACGTACTTGGTATTTTAAAAAGTTGAGAATACCTTGCTTTCATTTCAGATTCCATCTTCCTTGTCATCATAATTTCTTCATTGCTCATCTCCTGTATTTCAGATATCATTCTAGAATACAACTTCAAAACAATGGTTAATTTAACAAAATAACATATCACATAATATCCCGATATTATGAATGACCAACAAATAATCTTAGGTAGGACACACTAGCGAAGGATTTACTCATCTCTCCCCTCCTAGTTATATTCCCCGATCTCCGCCAGAGATCATATCCCTAAGCTCTGATACCAACTGTGACGACCCCAAAATAGGTTCATTCCACCCAACCTATTATGAGTCGTCAAATACATGGTACAAAAAACAACTACAACTTTATTACAACAATTGTCGTGCAAAATACAACAACACATATGTTGTGAGTTTGAATACAAATATATACCAAATGTGACATTGGACACCATCATGTATCAGCACCTCACAAAGGTACCTTACATAAAGGTACAGTCAAAAACTGTTTTAGAAACTAGAATCTTTGGGAAGTGCTCAAGGAAACCTTCGTACATGGGAGGCCATGCTTCTAGGTTATGATAGATATCATATGGCCACAGAATTATCCTTGGTTGACCCAATAGACCCCAAAGAAAAACGAGAAGATTACTATCACATTCTTCCCAATGGTGAGTCTTCTCTGACTTATCATTATCTCCACTGTCTTTAATTGAGAATTAACTTCAAACAAACACCAAGATTATATAGGTAGTGCTCGTAGATATACTCAGCAAGTGATGAGCACACCCCTGTCTTATGATGACACAAGGTGTATGTCATTAGACATCTTGTATGATAGTGACGAAACACCCTTCCAACGTGGGGTTCGCCTCACCCTATTTTCTTCACCAAATATAACTACTAAATGATGATCACCGTTCTATTCCCTTGTTACCCCCGCTCGACCCAGTTACACTCTTATTACCTGAAAGGAATTGTGAAACAAAAGGGAGCACAACTAGCTCAGTAAAGAATATCATGACTAAAGATAATTAAATTATCAATAGCCTTCATCAATAATAAATCAGAGATTTAGAACATATGATAAATGATAAAAATTTCAACCATATTTGCTGCGAACGAGCAATCCATTAGAAGAGTCAAATAGACTATAAAGTCTATTATCTTCTCCATGTTAAAAATCCATCAACAATGTTTTATCCCCCTATAACATCAATCAACAATTCTGGTCCACAATCATATGAATAACTCATAATCATAACTGTAGTTCTAAATTCCTCTTCTCATCCAGGACGAAGATAATTTTCATCACCTATCTTTACCTGAAACATCAAAGATCATGGTTATACCAAATCACAGTTCCTGTTCATAATCATGCTAATAAATCCATCTTTGTACTACGACCAAAGATGTGACAACCCCAAAATAGGTCCATTCCACCCAACCCATTCTGAGTCGTCAAATACATGGTACAGAAAACAACTACAACTTTATTACAACAATTGTCGTGCAAAATACAAAAAACACATATGCTGTGAGTTTGGATACAAATATATACCAAATGTGACTCATGTTCCAACCGTGGACATCACCTCACAATAACACCTTACATAAAGGTATAGTCAAAAACTGTTTTAGAAATAGAATCTTTGGGAAGTGCTCAAGGAAACCTTCGTACATGGGAGGCCACAGAATTATCCTTGTTGACCCAATAGACCCCAAAGAAAAATGAGAAGATTACTATCATATTCTTCCCAATGGTGAGTCTTCTCTTGACTTATCATTATCTCCACTGTATCTAACTGAGAATTATACTTCAAACAAACACCAAGATTATATAGTAGTGCCCATAGATATACTCAGCAAGTGGATGACACAAACCCTGTCTTATGATGACACGAGTTGTATGTCATTAGACATCTTGTATGATAGTGACAAAACACCCTTCTAAACGTTGGGTTCGCCTTACCCTATTTTCTTCACCAAAATAACTACTAAATGATGACCACCGTTCTATCCCTTGTTACCCCCCCGCTCGACCCAGCTACACTCTTATTACCTGAAAGGAATTGTGAAGCAAAAGGGTGAGCACAACTAGCTCAGTAAAAAATATCATGACTAAAGATAATTCAATTATCAATAGCCTTCATCAACAATAAATCAGAGATTTAGAACATGGTAAATGATAAAAATTTCAACCATAGTTGCAGCGGAACGAGCAATCCATTAGAAGAGTCAAATAGACTATAAAGTCTATTATCTTCTCCATGTTAAAAATCCACCAACAATATTTTATCCATGTAACATCACTCAACAGTTCCTTTCCACAATCATATGAATAACTCATAATCATAATTGTGACTATAAATTTTTCTTCGCACCCAGGACGAAGAATATTTTCATCACCTGTCTTTACCTGAAACATCAAAGATCATGGTTATACCAAATCACATTCCTGTTTATAATCATACTAACATTCCATCTTTGCACTACGGGCCAAAGATAATCATCAACAAACCATCTTTGCACTACGGCCAAAGATATTCATCAACAAACCATCTTTGCACTACGGGCCAAAGATATTCAACAACAATTCATCTTGTGCACTACAGGCCAAAGATATTCATCAACAGGCCTCTTTGCACTACATGCCAAAGATATTCATCAACAATTCATATTTGCACTACAGGCCAAATATATTCATATCTCAAAGAAATATAAATCATTTCAGAATTTATATAAACAATAATTATAACCATGTTGATCAATTCACCTTTGCACTTAAGCTTAAGATATTCAATTATAAATTCAATGGTCATGATCATACCAGTCACAATTCAACTTTGCACTACAGGCCAAAGAGAACCCTAGTCATGATCATACCAATAATCACCCATCTTTACAACTCCAGTGAAAGAGAATTTCAACATCAGGGTTATAAAAATGTTATATATGATGATAAAAATAATATGATCAACATATAGTTTTAATCTCAAGAGTAATATTCGTAACTCATGAATAGTAACCTGACACAAAAGATAGAAATTCTACAATAAAATTCATACCAATATTTGGTATAATGATATTGAAAGAATAACATTACTTAAAATTTATAAACAATTTAATTTAATTGTTTACACTTTACTAATTAATGCATTTAATCATCATAAAATGCCAACTCTTACAATTTCATCATCAATAACCAAAACCCTCATCAAAAATCTGCATATACCTCATATAGGATTCTCAAGCCAAAAATCCTATTTTCCAATTTTCTTTCTTCACAAAACATATTTAATTCATTTACTCATAACTAGACCATTTTCATGAAAAATATCCAAATCAGTTCCAAAAATATTTCTTTTCTGGGATTTAGCATAATATAGTCTCATATTGAACATATATTTTTCTCAGAATTTTTAAAAGTCATTTACTATTTTTCATATGGCCAAAATAGTCGAATATTTAGACATTTATCAAAAATTATACTTTTGTCTAAAAATTCTGAAATTTACAGAGTATACTTCTATCATATACATGTACTCCCAATAAAAATTTCATCAATTTGGAGTTAACCACAAGGAATTATAAGCGGTTACTTTAAAATAGTCCTTTCTCATAAAATTCATAACTCTCAATCTATACATCCAAAAATCACCATTTTTGGACACAATTAATAAAACTCATCAAAATATCATTTCAAATTTTTCCAGAATTTTTGAAGTCAGAAAAATTACGAAACTGAAAATCATAACAAAACCCCCTTAAAATCCATTACTATCCCTTACTATCCTTACAATCCCTTACAATCCCTTACTATCCCTTACCTCAAAAGAGCAGTACTTCTGACTGGATATCGGATATGATGCTAAAGAAACTTGCACTGATGAATAGTAACTCACCAAGTATCTAAAAACTCACAAAATATGCTTCATAAATATAGAGAGAGAAAAGAGAAAGCTTATGTTTCTGGTGTGATTTTCAATTCTAACTTAGCCCTCTATTTATAGGAAAATTTTGGTAGGTTTGACCTGCAACCTGATGGCTTTACCTGCTACTATTCCCACCCACCACATTTGAAATATAATTCAGCACATTTCTTCACCAACCACAAGTGGGGCCCACCAATTCTAGAATTTTCCCATCAAAATGATAAACTCCAAAAATTCAACAATTTCTGAACCAGTCATCGTTAAAATTCATAATAAATCATACGTTCATTTTTTAACGGTTCAAATTTGTGGACATATACTCAACTTATATATGTATAACATATCCAAAAATTACCACGATCCAACGGTCGGATTAAAAATTTATAACCCCCGCAAACTATCTCAAAAACCCTGATTTTTAATACCTCATTTCCGACAAAAATACGATAAAAACCTCACATTAACTCCTTCATTTTTAACCACAAAAATATATCCCTCATTTATATCCACATAAAATAAATATTTCTTTATCATATGAATCAATAAATAATATTCATAAATAATATTACAGAATCACATTTATGACAACCAGAGGCGCGTTCCCAGGAAAGAGGGGGCTTTCAAATAAGGATTTCTCCTTACTGGCGCGCAATTAGATGACCAAACCTCTCCTTAGACAGAACTTTCTAGACATTGCCAATAATGTTATCTAATAATATTATTCAAATAATATGAATTATTGATCTGATAATAGAAAATACTGTGCAGCAACAATTATTGAAACAACAATAATATAAAATATCAACGCAGCAATTATTGAATCAATAAAATAAATATTGAACAGTAATTATTGTAACAATTATTGAGTAGTGCCTTCTTACGTAAAAATCAATAATTTCAAAATACTTGCAATACCGTGTGCTACTGTGCAATAACGCGTATTACTGTATTTTTAACCACCGGTATTCTAACAGTGTTAACGGTAACATCTACGCCGTTATTTGTAAAAACTCAAATTTGTCGTTTCCTTCACCCCGACAGTTATTCGTTATGGGCCCACAAATAGCTGCGCCGTCGTACGAATATTCTCCGACAGAAAGAATATTCCACGACCAAACGAATATTCCCCGACAACAATGATTATTTTATAACCACTTGTGTATTTTGAAAAATTTTCACATTTCACCCATAACTTTAACTTTTTATCAATTAACCATTTACTGATTGTAATTATAAGAAAAATTGAATACTTTTATTTCATAAAATTCGGGGTCTTACAATCTCCCCTCCTTATGAAATTTCGTCCTCGAAATTTACGTTCCTGATATTTCAAAGAATTGAGAATACATTCCTTTCATTTCAGATTCCATCTTCCCTGCCATCGAATTTCTCCATTGCTCATCTCCTGTATTTCAAATATCATTCTAGAATACAGCTTCAAAACAAGGTTAATTTAACAAATTAACATATCACATAATATCCCGATATTATGACTGACCAACAAATAAGCTTAGTAGGACACACTAGCGAAGATTTACTCATCTCTCCCCTCTAGTTATATTCCCCGATCTCCGCCAGAGATCATATCCCTAAGCTCTGATACCACCTGTGACTCTCATGGTGCTTCAACCACAGCACCTCACAATGGTACCTATCAGTTTGCCACCGCAGAACGGCATCCCTACAGAGTTCTGGCTTCGGTGCATCCCCCATCAACAGGAAGTCACCAGCGAGAGGGTCGGGGCTCTTTACTATAGCTCTGATACCACATGTGACAACCCCAAATAGTCCATTCCACCCAACCCATTCTGAGTCGTCAAATACATGGTACAGAAAACAACTACAACTTTAGTACAACAATTGTCGTGCAAAATACAAAAAACACATATCTGTGAGTTTGGATACAAATATATACCAAATGTGACTCATGTTCCAACTGTGGACATCACCTCACAATAACACCTTACATAAAGGTATAGTCAAAAACTGTTTTAGAAATTAGAATCTTGGGAATGCTCAAGGAAACCTTCGACATGGAGGCCACAGAATATCCTTGGTTGACCCAATAGACCCCAAAGAAAAATGAGAAGATTACTATCATATTCTTCCCAATGGTAAGTCTTCTCTTGACTTATCATTATCTCCACTGTATCTAACTGAGAATTATACTTCAAACAAACACCAAGATTATATAGGTAGTGCCCATAGATAACTCAGCAAGGGATGAGCACAACCCTGTCTTATGATGACACGAGGGTGTATGTCATTAGACATCTTGTATGATAGTGACAAAACACCCTTCTAACTTGGGTTCGCCTTACCCTATTTTCTTCACCAAATATAACTACTAAATAATGACCACCGTTCTATTCCCTTGTTACCCCCCGCTCGACCCAGCTACACTCTTATTACCTGAAGGAATTGTGAAGCAAAAGGGTGAGCACAACTAGCTCAGTAAAAAATATCATGACTAAAGATAATTCAATTATCAATAGCCTTCATCAACAATAAATCAGAGATTTAGAACATATGGTAAATGATAAAAATTTCAACCATAGTTGCAGCGGAACGAGCAATCCATTAGAAAGTCAAATAGACTATAATCTATTATCTTCTCCATGTTAAAAATTCACCAACAATATTTTATCCATGTAATATCACTCAACAGTTCCTTTCCACAATCATATGAATAACTCATAATCATAATTGTGACTATAAATTTTCTTCGCACCCAGGACGAAGAATATTTTCATCACCTGTCTTTACCTGAAACATCAAAGATCATGGTTATACAAATCACAGTTCCGTTTATAATCATACTAACAATTCCATCTTTGCACTACGGGCCAAAGATATTCATCAACAAACCATCTTTGCACTACGGGCCAAAGATATTCATCAACAAACCATCTTTGCACTACGGGCCAAAGATGTAAGACCCCAACTTATTAATGAATAAAATCAAATTTTCTTTAAATATTATTGTGAATAATAAGGGGTTAATTTGATATAATACTTTGGTTGTGGGTGAAATGTGCAAATTTTACAAAATAAGCAAGTGGTTATAAAATATTCATTTTGTCGGGAATATTCGTTTGGTTATGGAATATTCTTGCTGTCGGGGAATATTCGTACGACGGCGCAGCCTTGTGTGGGCCCCATAACGGAAAGCGATTGGATGAAGAAAACGACAAGTATAAGTTGTTTATAAATAACGCGTAGTTGTTACCGTTAATACTGTTGGAATACCCGGTGGTTAAAATACAGTAGCACACGGTATTGCACCAATTATTGATTCTTACGTAAGAAGGCACTACTCAATAATTGTTACAGTAGTTTATTATTCAATATTTTATTTTATTGATTCAATAATTGCTGCGTTGATATTTTATATTATTGTTGTTTCAATAATTGTTGCTGCACAGTATTTTCCATTATCAATCAATAATTCATATATTTGAATAATATTATTAGATAACATTATTGGCAATGTCTAGAAAGTTCTGTCTAAGGAGAGGTTTGGTCATCTAATTGCGCGCCAGTAAGGAAAAACCTTATTGGAAAGCCCCCTCTTTCCTGGGAACGGCCGGTTGTCATAAATGTGATTCTGTAATATTATTTGTGAATAATTAATTATTGATTCATATGATAAGAAAATATTTATTTTATGTGGATATAAATGAGGAATATATTTTTGTGGTTAAAAATGAAGGAGTTAATGTTGAGATTTTTGTCGTATTTTTGTCAGAATGGAGGGATTAAAAATCAGGGTTTTTGAGATATTTTGCGGGGGTTATAATTTTAATCCGACCGTTGGATCGTGGTAATTTTTGATATGTTATACATATATAAGTTGAGTATATGCCACACAAATTTTGAACCGTTAAAAATGAAGTATGATTTATTACGAAATTTACAAGATGACTGGTTCAGAAATTGTTGAATTTTCGGAGTTTATCATTTTGGTGGAAAATTCTAGAATTGGTGGGCCCCACTTGTGGTTGGTGAAGAAATGTGCTGAATTATATTTCAAATGTGGTGGGTGGGAATAGTAGCAGGTAAAGCCATCAGGTTGCAGGTCAAACCTACCAAAATTTTCCTATAAATAGAGGGCTAAGTTAGAATTGAAAATCACACCAGAAACAAGTTTTCTCTCTTTCTCTCTCTAGATTATTGAGTGTATTTTGTGAGTATTTAGATATTTTGAGAGTTTCTATTCATCAGAGCAAGTTTCTTTCAGCCTTATACCGGTATTCCGACCAGAAGTTGTAACGACCCCAAAATAGGTCCATTCCACCCAACCCATTCTGAGTCGTCAAATACATGGTACAGAAAATAACTACAACTTTATTACAACAATTATCGTGCAAAATACAACAACACATATGCTGTGAGTTTGGATACAAATATATACCAAATGTGACTCATGTTCCAACCGTGCACATCACCTCACAATAACACCTTACATAAAGGTATAGTCAAAAACTGTTTTAGAAATTAGAATATTTGGGAAGTGCTCAAGGAAACCTTCGTACATGGGAGGCCACGCGTCTAGGTTATGATAGATATCATATGGCCACAGAATTATCCTTGGTTGACCCAATAGACCCCAAAAAAACGAGAAGATTACTATCATATTCTTCCCAATGGTGAGTCTTCTCTTGACTTATCATTATCTCCACTGTCTCTAATTGAGAATTATACTTCAAACAAACACAAGATTTTATAGTAGTGCTCGTAGATATACTCAGCAAGTGGATGAGCACAACTCTGTCTTATGATGACACGAGGTTGTATGTCATTAGACATCTTGTATGATAGTGACAAAACACCCTTCCAACGTTGGGTTCGCCTCACCCTATTTTCTTCACCAAATATAAACTACTAAATGATGACCACCGCGTTCTATTCCCTTGTTACCCCCGCTCGACCCAGCTACACTCTTATTACCCTGAAAGGAATTGTGAAGCAAAAGGGTGAGCACAACTAGCTCAGTAAAGAATATCATGACTAAAGATAATTCAATTATCAATAGCCTTCATCAACAATAAATCAGAGATTTAGAACATATGGTTAAATGATAAAAATTTCAACCATAGTTGCAGCAGAACGAGCAATCCATTAGAAGAGTCAAATAGACTATAAAGTTATTATTTTCTCCATGTTAAAAATCCACCAACAATATTTTATCCCTGTAAACATCAATCAACAATTCTGGTCCACAATCATATGAATAACTCATAATCATAACTGTAGTTCCTAATTCCTCTTCTCATCTAGGACGAAGATAATTTTCATCACCTGAAACATCAAACATCATGGTTATACCAAATCACAGTTTCTGTTCATAATCATACTAATAACTTCATCTTTGCACTACGGGCAAGATATTCATCAAAAGTCATCTTTGCACTACAGGCCAAAGATATTCATCAACAGTTCATCTTTGCATTATGGCCAAAGATATTCATCTACAATTCATCTTTGCACTACAGGCCAAAGATATTCCTCAACAATTAATATTTACACTACAGGCCAAATATATTCATATCTCAAAGAAATATATAATCATTTCAGAATTTATATAAACCATAATTATAACCATGTTAATCAATTCATCTTTACACTTAAGCTAAAGATATTCAATTGTAAATTCAATGGTCATGATCATACCAGTCACAATTCAACTTTGCACTACAGGCCAAAGAGAACCCTAGTCATGATCATACCAATAATCTACCCATCTTTACACTCCAGTGAAAGAGAATTCAACATCAGGGTTATAAAAATGTTATATTTGATGATAAAAATAATATGATCAACATTATAGTTTTAATCTCAAGAGTAATATTCGTAACTCATGAATATTGTAAATCGTGAATAGTAACTCATGAATAGTAACCCCGACACAAAAGATAGAAATTCCATAATAAAATCCATACCAATATTTCGGTATAATGATATTGAAAGAATAACATTACTTAAATTTATAAACAATTTATTTTAATTGTTTACACTTTACTAATTAATGCATTTAATCATCATAAAATGCCAACTCTTACAATTTCATCATCAATAACCAAACCCTCATCAAAAATCTGCATATACCTCATATAGGATTCTCAAGCCATAAAATCCTATTTTCCAATTTTCTTTCTTCACAAAACATATTTAATTCATTTACTCATAGCTAGACCATTTTATGAAAAATACCAAATCACTTCCAAAAATATTTCTTTTCTGGGATTTAGCATAATATAGTCCCATAGTGAACATATATTTTTCTCAGAATTTTTAAAAGTCATTTACTATTTTTCATATGGCCAAAATAGCCGAATATTTAGACATTTATCAAAAATTGTACTTTTGTCTAAAAATTCTGAAATTTACAGAGTATACTTCCTTCATATACATGTACTCCCAATAAAAATTTCATCAATTTTGGAGTTAACCACAAGGAATTATAAGCTGTTACTTTTAAAATAGTCTTTTCTCATAAAATTCATAACTCTCAATCTATACATCCAAAAATCACCATTTTTGGACACAATCAAGAAAACTCATCAAAATATCATTTCAAATTTTTTCAAAATTTTTGAAGTTCAGAAAAATTACGAAACTGAAAAACATAACAACCCTTACTATCCCTTACTATCCCTTACTATCCCTTACTATCCCTTACCTCAAAAGTGCAGTATTTCTGACTGGATATCGGATATGATGCTGAAGAAAACTTGCACTGATGAATAGCAACTCACCAAAGTATCTAAATACTCACAAAATATGCTTCATAATATAGAGAGAGAAAGAGAGAAAGCTTATGTTTCTGGTGTGATTTTCAATTCTAACTTAGCCCTCTATTTATAGGAAAATTTTTAGTAGGTTTGACCTGCAACCTGATGGCTTTACCTGCTACTATTCCCACCACCCACACATTTGAAATATAATCAGCACATTTCTTCACCAACCACAAGTGGAGCCCACCAATTCTAGAATTTCCATCAAAATGATAAAAACTCCGAAAATTCAACACTTTCTGAACCAGTCATCTCGTAAAATTCATAAACAAACCATACGTTCATTTTTAACGGTTCAAAATTTGTGGGCATATACTCAACTTATATATGTATAACATATCCAAAAATTACCACGATCCAACGGTCGGATTAAAAATTATAACCCCCGCAAAATATCTCAAAAAATCCTTATTTATACACATCCTCTTCCAACAAAAATTACTGATAAAAATCTCAACATTAACTCCTTCATTTTAACCACAAAAATATGTCCCTCGTTTATATCCACATAAAATAAATATTTCCTTATCATACGAATCAATAATTAATTATTCACAAATAATATTACAGAATCACATTTATGACAACCAGGCCGTTCCAGGAAAGAGGGGGCTTTAATAAGGATTTCTCCTTACTGGCGCCAATTAGATGACCAAACTCTCCTCCTTAGACAGAACTTTCTAGTCATTGCCAATAATGTTTCTAATAATATATATTCAAATAATATGAATTATTGATCTGATAATGGGAAAATACTGTTGCAGTGACAATTATTGAACAACAATAATATAAAATTTCAACGTAGCAATTATTGAATCAATAAAATAAAATATTGAACAGTAATTACTGTAACAATTATTGAGTAGTGCTTCTTACGTAAGAATCAATAATTTCAAAAATACTATGCAATACCGTGTGCTACTGTGCAATAACGCGTATTACTGTATTTTAAACCACCGGGTATTCCAACAGTGTTAACGGTAACAACTACGCCGTTATTTGTAAAAACTTAAATTTGTCGTTTTCTTCACCCGACAGTTATTCTGTTATGGGGCCCACAAATAGCTGCGCCGTCGTACGAATATTCCCCGACAGAAAGAATATTCCACGACCAAACGAATATTCCCCGACAACAATGATTATTTTATAACCACTTGTGTATTTTGAAAAATTTTCACATTTCACCCATAACTTTAACTTTTTATCAATTTAACCATTTACTGAATTGTAATTATAAAAAAAAATTGAATACTTTTATTCATAAAATTCGGGGTCTTACAATCTCCCTCCTTATGAAATTTCGTCCCCGAAATTTACGTACTTGGTATTTCAAAGAGTTGAGAATACCTTCCTTTCATTTCAAATTCCATCTTCTCTGTCATCATAATTTCTCCATTGCTCATCTCCTGTATTTCAAATAACATTCTAGAATACAGCTTCAAAACAAGTGTTAATTTAACAAATTAACATATCACATAATATCCCGATATTATGACTGACCAACAAATAAGCTTAGGTAGACACACTAGCGAAGGATTTACTCATCTCTCCCCTCCTAGTTGTATTCCCCGATCTCCGCCAGAGATCATATCCCCAAGCTCTGATACCAAATGTGACTCTCATGGTGCTTCAACCACAGCACCTCACAATGGTACCTATCAGTTTGCCACCGCAGAACGGCGTCCCCTACGGAGAGTCTGGCTTCGGTGCATCCCCCATCAACAGGAGTCACAGCGAGAGGCTCGGGGCTCTTTACTTATAGCTCTGATACCAAATGTAACTCTGGACACCAACCTATGTCAGCACCTTACATTGATACATATCAGTTTGCCACCGCAGAACGGCGTCCCCTACGGAGAGTCTGGCTTCGGTGCATCCCCCATCAACAGGAAGTCACCAGCGAGAGGCTCGGGGCTCTTTACTTATAGCTCTGATACCAAATGTAACTCTGGACACCAACCTATGTCAGCACCTTACATTGATACCTATCAGTTTGCCACCGTAGAACGGCGTCCCCTACGGAGAGTCTGGCTTCGGTGCATCCCCCATCAACAGGAAGCACCAGCGAGAGGCTCGGGGCTCTTTACTTATAGCTCTGATACCAAATGTAACGCCCCCAAAATAGGTCCATTCCACCCAACCCATTCTGAGTCGTCAAATACATGGTACAGAAAATAACTACAACTTTATTACAACAATTGTCGTGCAAAATACAACAACACATATGCTGTGAGTTTGGATACAAATATATACCAAATGTGACTCATGTTCCAACCGTGGACATCACCTCACAATAACACCTTACATAAAGGTATAGTCAAAAACTGTTTTAGAAATTAGAATATTTGGGAAGTGCTCAAGGAAACCTTCGTACATGGGAGGCCACGCGTCTAGGTTATGATAGATATCATATGGCCACAGAATTATCCTTGGTTGACCCAATAGACCCCAAAAAAAACGAGAAGATTACTATCATATTCTTCCCAATGGTGAGTCTTCTCTTGACTTATCATTATCTCCACTGTCTCTAATTGAGAATTATACTTCAAACAAACACCAAGATTATATAGGTAGTGCTCGTAGATATACTCAGCAAGTGGATGAGCACAACTCTGTCTTATGATGACACGAGGTTGTATGTCATTAGACATCTTGTATGATAGTGACAAAACACCCTTCCAACGTTGGGTTCGCCTCACCCTATTTTCTTCACCAAATATAACTACTAAATGATGACCACCGTTCTATTCCCTTGTTACCCCCGCTCGACCCAGCTACACTCTTATTACCTGAAAGGAATTGTGAAGCAAAAGGGTGAGCACAACTAGCTCAGTAAAGAATATCATGACTAAAGATAATTCAATTATCAATAGCCTTCATCAACAATAAATCAGAGATTTAGAACATATGGTAAATGATAAAAATTTCAACCATAGTTGCAGCGGAACGAGCAATCCATTAGAAGAGTCAAATAGACTATAAAGTCTATTATTTTCTCCATGTTAAAAATCCACCAACAATGTTTTATCCCTGTAACATCAATCAACAATTCTGGTCCACAATCATATGAATAACTCATAATCATAACTGTAGTTCCTAATTCTCTTCTCATCTAGGACGAAGATAATTTTCATCACCTGAAACATCAAACATCATGGTTATACCAAATCACAGTTTCTGTTCATAATCATACTAATAACTTCATCTTTGCACTACGGGCCAAAGATATTCATCAACAAGTCATCTTTGCACTACAGGCCAAAGATATTCATCAACAGTTCATCTTTGCATTACTGGCCAAAGATATTCATCTACAATTCATCTTTGCACTACAGGCCAAAGATATTCCTCAACAATTAATATTTACACTACAGGCCAAATATATTCATATCTCAAAGAAATATATAATCATTTCAGAATTTATATAAACCATAATTATAACCATGTTAATCAATTCATCTTTACACTTAAGCTAAAGATATTCAATTGTAAATTCAATGGTCATGATTATACCAGTCACAATTCAACTTTGCACTACAGGCCAAAGAGAACCCTAGTCATGATCATACCAATAATCTACCCATCTTTACACTCCAGTGAAAGAGAAATTCAACATCAGGGTTATAAAAATGTTATATATGATGATAAAAATAATATGATCAACATATAGTTTTAATCTCAAGAGTAATATTCGTAACTCATGAATAGTAAATCGTGAATAGTAACTCATGAATAGTAACCCCGACACAAAAGATAAAAATTCCACAATAAAATCCATACCAATATTTCGGTATAATGATATTGAAAGAATAACATTACTTAAATTTATAAACAATTTATTTTAATTGTTTACACTTTACTAATTAATGCATTTAATCATCATAAAATGCCAACTCTTACAATTTCATCATCAATAACCAAAACCCTCATCAAAAATCTGCATATACCTCATATAGGATTCTCAAGCCATAAAATCCTATTTTCCAATTTTCTTTCTTCACAAAACATATTTAATTCATTTACTCATAGCTAGACCATTTTTATGAAAAATACCAAATCACTTCCAAAAATATTTCTTTTCTGGGATTTAGCATAATATAGTCCCATAGTGAACATATATTTTTCTCAGAATTTTTAAAAGTCATTTACTATTTTTCATATGGCCAAAATAGCCGAATATTTAGACATTTATCAAAAATTGTACTTTTGTCTAAAAATTCTGAAATTTACAGAGTATACTTCCTTCATATACATGTACTCCCAATAAAAATTTCATCAATTTTGGAGTTAACCACAAGGAATTATAAGCTGTTACTTTTAAAATAGTCTTTTCTCATAAAATTCATAACTCTCAATCTATACATCCAAAAATCACCATTTTTGGACACAATCAAGAAAACTCATCAAAATATCATTTCAAATTTTTTCAGAATTTTTGAAGTTCAGAAAAATTACGAAACTGAAAAACATAACAACCCTTAAAATCCCTTACTATCCCTTACTATCCCTTACTATCCCTTACCTCAAAAGTGCAGTATTTCTGACTGGATATCGGATATGATGCTGAAGGAAACTTGCACTGATGAATAGCAACTCACCAAAGTATCTAAATACTCACAAAATATGCTTCATAATATAGAGAGAGAAAGAGAGAAAGCTTATGTTTCTGGTGTGATTTTCAATTCTAACTTAGCCCTCTATTTATAGGAAAATTTTAGTAGGTTTGACCTGCAACCTGATGGCTTTACCTGCTACTATTCCCACCCACCACATTTGAAATATAATTCAGCACATTTCTTCACCAACCACAAGTGGAGCCCACCAATTCTAGAATTTTCCATCAAAATGATAAACTCCGAAAATTCAACACTTTCTGAACCAGTCATCTCGTAAAATTCATAAACAAACCATACGTTCATTTTTAACGGTTCAAAATTTGTGGGCATATACTCAACTTATATATGTATAACATATCCAAAAATTACCACGATCCAACGGTCGGATTAAAAATTATAACCCCCGCAAAATATCTCAAAAAATCCTGATTTTTAATACCTCCATTCCAACAAAAATACTGATAAAAATCTCAACATTAACTCCTTCATTTTTAACCACAAAAATATGTCCCTCGTTTATATCCACATAAAATAAATATTTCCTTATCATACGAATCAATAATTAATTATTCACAAATAATATTACAGAATCACATTTATGACAACCAGGCCGTTCCCAGGAAAGAGGGGGCTTTCCAATAAGGATTTCTCCTTACTGGCGCGCAATTAGATGACCAAACCTCTCCTTAGACAGAACTTTCTAGTCATTGCCAATAATGTTATCTAATAATATTATTCAAATAATATGAATTATTGATCTGATAATGGGAAATACTGTGCAGTGACAATTATTGAACAACAATAATATAAAATTTCAACGTAGCAATTATTGAATCAATAAAATAAAATATTGAACAGTAATTACTGTAACAATTATTGAGTAGTGCCTTCTTACGTAAGAATCAATAATTTCAAAAATACTATGCAATACCGTGTGCTACTGTGCAATAACGCGTATTACTGTATTTTAACCACCGGGTATTCCAACAGTGTTAACGGTAACAACTACGCCGTTATTTGTAAAAACTTAAATTTGTCGTTTTCTTCACCCGACAGTTATTCTGTTATGGGGCCCACAAATAGCTGCGCCGTCGTACGAATATTCCCCGACAGAAAGAATATTCCACGACCAAACGAATATTCCCCGACAACAATGATTATTTTATAACCACTTGTGTATTTTGAAAAATTTTCACATTTCACCCATAACTTTAACTTTTTATCAATTTAACCATTTACTGAATTGTAATTATAAAAAAAATTGAATACTTTTATTTCATAAAATTTGGGGTCTTACAGAAGTACTGATATTTTGAGGTAAGGGATATTATTTTCTTCTTAATGATATTATTTTCTTCAATATCATTATGCTGAAATATTGATATGAGTTTTTATCAAATTTGGAACTTTTTGTGTCGGGGTTACTATTTACGTATACGGCACTATTCACGTATACGGTACTATTCACGAATACGGCACTATTTACCGAAAAATAAAATTTTCTCTTTTTGTCCAAGATGTCTATTATGGTTACTATCTTTGATTGTATCCATGTTTTGATCTTTATTTTTGAATTCTGCTTCACAATTTATTATTATGAAGTATTGTTGATCTTGGATAAACTGTTATACGAATCCCTACTATTTGTCCTCCTGTCTCACTGGATTCGTTCTCTTTAAGATATTTTTCATCATCCTCAGTCCTAAATGATGATATTACTGAATATCTTTGGCCTGTAGTGCAAAGATGTATGATTACTTGATGAATATCTTTGGCCTGTAGTGTAAAGATGAACAGGTGTTGAGGTGAACATGACCGACAGGTGATACAAATGAATATCTTTGGCCTGTAGTGCAAAGATGAATATTTGGATAAAGATGATTATTAATTGATGTTACAGGGATAAAATATTGATGATGGACTTTTAAATCTTAGAAGATAGTAGAATTCTTTCTCTACTTGACTCTTCTAATGGTTTGCTGTTTCCGCTGCAGTTGTTGATCTAAAACTTGTTGTCGATTATATTCTATCAGATTTTTCCCTGTTGAAGACTAACGATAATTTGTTTGTATATTATCTTAGTCATAATATTCTTTACTGGGCTAGTTGAGCTCACCCTTTTCCTTTTTGTTCCATTTTTTCTTCTCAGGAGGTGAGAACATAGCAGGAACTAGTCGGGGTACGGAGTGATGGTTCTAGAAAGATGTTTTAGCAGTCCTCACTATTTCTGTAAAATAGTGTTTGAATAATTATAACGAGGACTTATTTGAGTGTGGATATTGTCTAGAAGACAATATTTGTATTTAAACTCACAGTATGTGTTGTCGTATTTTGCAAGACAATTGTATTATTGAAGTTATAGTTTGTTTTCTGTACCATGTATTTGGCGACTCAGAATGGGTGTTGTATACCTATTTTGGGGGCGTCACAAAAGATATTCAACAACAGTTCATCTTTGCACTACAGGCCAAAGATATTCATCAACAGGCCATCTTTGCACTACATGCCAAAGATATTCATCAACAATTCATATTTGCACTACAGGCCAAATATATTCATATCTCAAAGAAATATATAATCATTTCAGAATTTATATAAACAATAATTATAACCATGTTGATCAATTCACCTTTGCACTTAAGCTTAAGATATTCAATTATAAATTCAATGGTCATGATCATACCAGTCACAATTCAACTTTGCACTACAGGCCAAAGAGAACCCTAGTCATGATCATACCAATAATCTACCCATCTTTACACTCCAGTGAAAGAGAATTTCAACATCAGGGTTATAAAAATGTTATATATGATGATAAAAATAATATGATCAACATATAGTTTTAATCTCAAGAGTAATATTCGTAACTCATGAATAGTAACCCCGACACAAAAGATAGAAATTCTACAATAAAATTCATACCAATATTTCGGTATAATGATATTGAAAGAATAACATTACTTAAATTTATAAACAATTTATTTTAATTGTTTACACTTTACTAATTAATGCATTTAATCATCATAAAATGCCAACTCTTACAATTTCATCATCAATAACCAAAACCCTCATCAAAAATCTGCATATACCTCATATAGGATTCTCAAGCCATAAAATCCTATTTTCCAATTTTCTTTCTTCACAAAACATATTTAATTCATTTACTCATAACTAGACCATTTTCATGAAAAATATCAAATCAGTTCCAAAAATATTTCTTTTCTGGGATTTAGCATAATATAGTCTCATATTGAACATATATTTTTCTCAGAATTTTTAAAAGTCATTTACTATTTTTCATATGGCCAAAATAGTCGAATATTTAGACATTTATCAAAAATTGTACTTTTGTCTAAAAATTCTGAAATTTACAGAGTATACTTCTATCATATACATGTACTCCCAATAAAAATTTCATCAATTTTGGAGTTAACCACAAGGAATTATAAGCGGTTACTTTTAAAATAGTCTTTTCTCATAAAATTCATAACTCTCAATCTATACATCCAAAAATCACCATTTTTGGACACAATTAATAAAACTCATCAAAATATCATTTCAAATTTTTCCAGAATTTTTGAAGTTCAGAAAAATTACGAAACTGAAAATCATAACAACCCTTAAAATCCATTACTATCCCTTACTATCCCTTACAATCCCTTACAATCCCTTACTATCCCTTACCTCAAAAGAGCAGTACTTCTGACTGGATATCGGATATGATGCTGAAAGAAACTTGCACTGATGAATAGTAACTCACCAAGTATCTAAAAACTCACAAAATATGCTTCATAATATAGAGAGAGAAAGAGAGAAAGCTTATGTTTCTGGTGTGATTTTCAATTCTAACTTAGCCCTCTATTTATAGGAAAATTTTGGTAGGTTTGACCTGCAACCTGATGGCTTTACCTGCTACTATTCCCACCCACCACATTTAAAATATAATTCAGCACATTTCTTCACCAACCACAAGTGGGGCCCACCAATTCTAGAATTTTCCATCAAAATGATAAACTCTAAAAATTCAACAATTTCTGAACCAGTCATCTTGTAAAATTCATAATAAATCATACGTTCATTTTTAACGGTTCAAAATTTGTGGACATATACTCAACTTATATATGTATAACATATCCAAAAATTACCACGATCCAACGGTCGGATTAAAAATTATAACCCCCGCAAATTATCTCAAAAACCCTGATTTTTAATACCTTCATTCCGACAAAAATACGGATAAAAACCTCAACATTAACTCCTTCATTTTTAACCACAAAAATATATCCCTCATTTATATCCACATAAAATAAATATTTCTTTATCATATGAATCAATAATTAATTATTCATAAATAATATTACAGAATCACATTTATGACAACCAGGCCGTTCCCAGGAAAGAGGGGGCTTTCAAATAAGGATTTCTCCTTACTGGCGCACAATTAGATGACCAAACCTCTCCTTAGACAGAACTTTCTAGACATTGCCAATAATGTTATCTAATAATATTATTCAAATAATATGAATTATTGATCTGATAATAGAAAATACTGTGCAGCAACAATTATTGAAACAACAACAATATAAAATATCAACGCAGCAATTATTGAATCAATAAAATAAAATATTGAACAGTAATTACTGTAACAATTATTGAGTAGTGCCTTCTTACGTAAGAATCAATAATTTCAAAAATACTATGCAATACCGTGTGCTACTGTGCAATAACGCGTATTACTGTATTTTAACCACCGGGTATTCTAACAGTGTTAACGGTAACATCTACGTCGTTATTTGTAAAAACTCAAATTTGTCGTTTTCCTTCACCCGACAGTTATTCGTTATGGGGCCCACAAATAGCTGCGCCGTCGTACGAATATTCTCCGACAGAAAGAATATTCCACGACCAAACGAATATTCCCCGACAACAATGATTATTTTATAACCACTTGTGTATTTTGAAAAATTTTCACATTTCACCCATAACTTTAACTTTTTATCAATTTAACCATTTACTGAATTGTAATTATAA
The DNA here is from genome assembly GCA_016801055.1 of Panax notoginseng. NCBI lineage: Eukaryota > Viridiplantae > Streptophyta > Magnoliopsida > Apiales > Araliaceae > Panax > Panax notoginseng. The sequence goes on from CM029023.1 coordinate 71,012,422, forward strand.
GAAAAATTGAATACTTTTATTTCATAAAATTCGGGGTCTTACAAAAGATATTCAACAACAGTTCATCTTTGCACTACAGACCAAAAATATTCATCAACAGGCCATCTTTGCACTACATGCCAAAGATATTCATCAACAATTCATATTTGCACTACAGGCCAAATATATTCATATCTCAAAGAAATATATAATCATTTCAGAATTTATATAAACAATAATTATAACCATGTTGATCAATTCACCTTTGCACTTAAGCTTAAGATATTCAATTATAAATTCAATGGTCATGATCATACCAGTCACAATTCAACTTTGCACTACAGGCCAAAGAGAACCCTAGTCATGATCATACCAATAATCTACCCATCTTTACACTCCAGTGAAAGAGAATTTCAACATCAGGGTTATAAAAATGTTATATATGTTGATAAAAATAATATGATCAACATATAATTTTGATCTCAAAAGTAATATTCGTAACTCATGAATAGTAATCCCGACACAAAAGATATAAATTCCACAATAAAATTCATACCAGTATTTTGGTATAATAATATTGAAAGAATAATATTTCTTAAGCTTATAAATAATTTATTTAAATTGTTTACACTTTACTAAATAATGCATTTAATCATTCTAAAATACCAAACTCATAAGATTTTATCACCAATAATCAAAACCCTCATCAAAAATCTGCATATATCTCATTTAGGATTCTCAAGCCATAAAATCCTATTTTTCAATTTTCTTACTTCCCATAACATATTTAATTTATTTACTCATAACTAGTCCATTTTCATGAAAAATACCAAATCAGTTCCAAAAATATTTCTTTTCTGAGATTTAGTAGAATATAGTCCCATATTGAACATATATTTTTCTCAGAATTTTTAAAATTCATTTACTATTTTTCATATGGCCAAAACCGTCGAATATTTAGATATTTATCATAAATTGTACTTTTATCCAAAAATTTCAAAATTCACAGAGTAGACTGATATTATATAGATGTACTCCTAATAAAAATTTCATTAATTTTAGAGTTAACCACAAGGAGTTATAAGCGGTTACTTTTAAAATAGTCTTTTCCCGTAAAATTCATAACTCTTAATCTATACATCCAAAAATCGTCATTTTTGGACACAATCAAGAAAACTCATCAAAATATCATTTCAAATTTTTTCAGAATTTTTGAAGGTCAGAAAAATTACGAAACTGAAAAACATAACAACCCTTAAAATTTCTTACTATCCCTTACCTCAAAAGAGCAGTACTTCTGACTAGAATACAAAGCCGAATGAAACTTGCACTGAATAGCAACTCTCAAAGTATCTAAATACTCACAAAATATGTTTCATAATATAGAGAGAGAAAGAGAGAAAGCTTATGTTTCTGGTGTGATTTTCAATTCTAACTTAGCCCTCTATTTATAGGAAAATTTTAGTAGGCTTGACCTGCAACCTGATGGCTTTACCTGCTACTATTCCCACCTACCACATTTGAAATATAATTCAGCACATTTTTTTACCAACCACAAGTGGGGCCCACCAATTCTAGAATTTTCCATCAAAATGATAAACTCCAAAAATTCAATAATTTCTGAACCAGTCATCTTGTAAAATTCATAATAAATCATATGTTCATTTTTAACGGTTCAAAATTTGTGGACATATACTCAACTTATATATGTATAACATATCCAAAAATTATCACGATCCAACGGTCGGATTAAAAATTATAACCCTCGCAAAATATCTCAAAAACCCTAATTTGATTTTTACTACCTCCATTCCGATAAAAATACTGATAAAAATCTCAACATTAACTCCTTCATTTTTAACCACAATAAATATATCCAACATTTAGATCCACATAAAAATAAATATTTCCTTATCATATGAATCAATAATTAATTATTCACAAATAATATTACAGAAACACATTTATGACAACCAGGCCGTTTCCAGGAAAGAGGGGGCTTTCCAATAAAGATTTATCCTTATTGGCGCGAAATTAGGTGACCAAACCTCTCCTTAGACAGAACTTTCTAGACATTGCCAATAATGTTATCTAATAATATTATTCAAATAATATAAATTATTGATCTGATAATGAGAAATACTGTGCAGCAACAATTATTGAAACAACAATAATATAAAATATCAACCAACAATTATTGAATCAATAAAATAAAATATTAAACAGTAACTACTGTAACAATTATTGAGTAGTGCCTTCTTACGTAAGGATCAATAATTCAAAAATACTGTGCAAAACCGTGTGCTACTGTGCAACCACGCGTATTGCTGTATTTTAACCACCGAGTATTCCAACAGTGTTAACGGTAACAACTACGCCGTTATTTATAAAAACTCAAATTTGTCATTTTCTTCATCTGATAGTTATTCTGTTATGGGGCCCACAAATGACTGCGCCGTCGTACGAATATTCCTCGACAGAAAGAATATTCCACGACCAAACGAATATTCCCCGACAACAATGAATATTTTATAACCACTTGCGTATTTTGAAAAATTTTCACATTTCACCCATAACTTTAACTTTTTATCAATTTAACCATTTACTGAATTGTAATTATAAGAAAAATTGAATACTTTTATTTCATAAAATTTGGGGTCTTACAGTATTTCTCATTATCAGATCAATAATTTATATTATTTGAATAATTTTATTAGATAACATTATTGGAAATGTCTAGAAAGTTTTGTCTAAGGAGATGTTTGGTCACTTAATTGCGCGCCAATAAAGATAAATCCTTATTGGAAAGCCCCCTCTTTCCTGGGAACGGCCTGGTTGTCATAAATGTGATTCTGTAATATTATCTGTGAATAATTAATTATTGATTCATATGATAAAGAAATATTTATTTTATGTGGATATAAATGAGGGATATATTTTTGTGGTTAAAAATGAAGGAGTTAATGTTGAGGTGTTTTATCTATATTTTTGTCGGAACGAAGGTATTAAAAATCAAATTAGGGTTTTTAAGATATTTTGCGAGGGTTATAATATTTAATCCGACCGTTGGATCGTGGTAATATTTGGATATGTTATACATATATAAGTTGAGTATATGTCCACAAATTTTGAACCGTTAAAAATGAACGTATAACTTGTTATGAATTTTACGAGATGACTGGTTCAAAAATTGTTGAATTTTCAGAGTTAATCATTTTGGTGGAAAATTCTAGAATTGGTGGGCCCCACTCTTGGTTGGTGAAGAAATGTGCTGAGATTTTTATTCAAATGTGGTGGGTGAGAATAGTAGCAGGTAAAGCCATCAGGTTACAGGTTAAGTCTGCTTCGGCGTGCTAACATTTTCCTATAAATAGAGGGCTAAGTTAGAATTGAAAATTACACCAAAAATAAGTTTTCTCTCTTTCTCTCTCTAGATTATTGAGTGTATTTTGTGAGTATTTAGATACTTGGTGAGTAGTTATTCATCAGTGCAAGTTTCCTTCAGCGTCATATCCGATATCCAGTCAGAAGTGCTGCTCTTTTGAGGTAAGGGATAGTAAGGGATAGTAGGGGATAGTAAGGGATATTAAGGGATGCTATATTCTTCATAATGATGTTATTCTTTCAATATCATTATACTGAAATATTGGTATAGATTTTATTGTGGAATTTTTACCTTTTTGAGTCAGAATTACTATTCACGTATACGGCACTATTCATGTATATGGCACTATTTACGTATATGACATTATTTACGTATACGGTACTATGTACGAATACGGAGTACTATTCACGAGTTACTATTCATGAGTTACTATTCACGAGTCACTATTCACGAGTTACTATTCACGGGTACTATTCACGACAAAAATTGGTTTCTTTTTCTGACCAAATTATCGTTGATTTATGATTGTTGCTATCGAAAATAAATGCAGTTGTTGATCATATTATTTTTATTATCATATATAACATTTTTATAACCCTGATGTTGAATTTCTCTTTCACTTGAGTGTAAAGATGGATAAATTATTAGTATGATCGTGACTGAGGAATGTCTTTGGCCTGTAGTGCAAAGATGAATTGTTAACTGGTATGATCATGACCATTGAATTTATAATTGAATATATTTAGCTTAAGTATAAAGATGAATTGATTAACATGGTTATAATTATGGTGTATATAAATTCTGAAATGATTATATATTTCTTTGAGATATGAATATATTTGGCCTGTAGTGCAAATATGAACTGTTGAGGAATATCTTTGGCCTGTAGTGCAAAGATAAATGGTTGATGAATATCTTTGGCCCGTTGTGCAAAGATAATCTGTTGTTGAATATCTTTGGCCTGTAGTGCAAAGATGGTCTGTTGATGAATATCTTTGGCCCGTAGTACAAAGATGAATTTATTAATATGATTATAAACATGAACTATGATTTGGTATAACCATGATCTTTGATGTTTCAGGTGATGAAAATTATCTTTGTCCTGGATGAGAAAAGGAATTTAGAACAACAATTACGATTATGAGTTATACATGTAATTGTGGACAGGAATTGTTGATTGATGTTACAGGGATAAAACATTGTTGGTAGACTTTTAATGTGGAGAAGATAATAGACTTTATGGTCTATTTGACTCTTCTAATTGATTACTCGTTCCGCTGCAACTATGGTTAAAATTTTTTATCATCTACCATATGTTATAAATCTCTGATTTATTACTGATGAAGACTATTGATAATTTATTTATCTTTAGTCATGATATTCTTTACTGGGCTAGTTGTGCTCACCCTTCTGTTTCACAATTCCTTTCAGGTAATAAGAGTGTAGCTGGGTCGAGCGGGGGTAACAAGGGAATAGAAAGGTGGCCATCATTTAGTAGTTATATTTGGTGAATAATCTAGGGTGAAGCGAACCTAACGTTGGAAGGGTGTTTTGCCATTATCATACAAGATGTCTAATGACATACAACCTCGTATCATCATAAGACAGGATTGTGCTCATCCACTTGCTGAGTATATTTATGAGTACTACCTATATAATCTTGGTGTTTGTTTGAAGTATAATTCTCAATTAGAGACAGTGGAGATAATGATAAGACTCACCATTGGGAAGAATATGATAGTAATCTTCTCATTTTTCTTTGGGGTATATTGGGTCAACCAAGAATAATTTTGTGGCCATATGATATCTATCATAACCTAGAAGCATGGCCTCCCATGTACGAAGGTTTCCTTGAGCACTTTCCAAATATTTTAATTTCTAAAACAGTTTTTGACTATATCTTTATGTAAGGTGTTACTGTGAGGTGCTGTCCACGGTTGGGACATGTGTCACATTTGGTATATATTTGTATTCAAACTCACAGTATATGTGTTGTTGTATTTTGTACGATAACTGTTGTAATAGAGTTGTAGTTGTTTTCTGTACCATGTATTTGACGACTCAGAATGGGTTGGATGGAATGGACCTATTTTTGGGTTGTCACAAGTCGCTAAAGCCTTTAGCGACAGAAAGTGTCGCGTTAGGTGTTCTTGAACACCAAGAACATTCATAGGACAGTTTCTGGGTACCATGTTTGACCAACAATAATTTCCAATCTATGATGTTTCTAACATTGATCTTGTAGTACTAGTGTAATACTACAATTATCAAGTAAGATATATGTCAGATTACAACATACAAGCAAGATATAAGGCATTGAACTAGCTGTCAGAGCTGTTCTTCATTTTATGGGTTACCTAGAAATGAAGAACACTTCGACTGCCCTACTTTGGGCTTCCACAACTTGAAATCTATGCAATGTTTTAGTGATCTAGTGGTTCCAGTGTGTAGCCAAGATGTAAATGAAGAGATCCATTACATAAAATCACTATAAAAATAACAGAATCGTCAGATCTTGTCCGGTCAAACCATGTCAGAAACCACGATCTTGAGTTTTCTGGGTTACCCAAGAAACTCAATCCATGATCTTTCTGCTTAGTTTGACCATCCCCCGAATCTAATATGTTTGTAATATAAGTGATCTAAAAGCATTAACCTGTAGTATAACTACCATACTATAACATGGTTGCAACAACAAACATATAACACAAAACACCTTCAAGATCAGAGGCTACAAATATGTTGTCAGACGCTTCTGGGCAAATCTGGGTTACCTAGAAAACTGAAAGTCATGGTCGGTCAACTATGTTTGACCAGCCATAACTTCCAATCTGTACATACTATGGGCTTTATTCAAGTTCTAGAACAGTGATCTCATAGCATACTACAACTACAAACTTTCAAAACACAAAAATCAGTAACGATCACCGATCTATGAGGTCTGACATTCATTGTCAGATAACATAAAAAAAAATTCCCAGCTTTTGAAAAATATCAAATCCGAGCCTATAGATGTTATGGATCTAACATCTAGCAACCCAGATCATCTATTTACACCTTCCTTATATAACATGTTTCAGCACCATATCATAACATCTAACACATCCTTAAGGATCAGATTCTTAGTTAGGGTTTTATACCTTTATGAACAAATTCTTGATTCTAGGCTCCTGATTTGTTATGAGTTAACTTGGGACTTATTTTGGGGACTGAAATGCTAAAGGTTTTCGTAGGTTTAGAGAGAGAGAGAGAGAGAGAGCTTTGGTTATGGGTATGAGCACAAATGAGCTTGAAAAATGATTTTTCTTTCTCCAATTCTATATATATTACATGATACAATACAAGGCTGATGAAATGTGACTGATTGCTAGAATTATTTAGCATATGGAAAGTCAATAGTTGGTCACCAACTAAAGTCTTAGCAAAATTTGCAAGCAACATAATAAAAAATGTGCAAGGGTATTTAGGTCATTTTGATCATAATTTTAATGGCAAACTTGATATTCTATTCCAACCCTTAGGGTTTAAACCTAAGGTTTTAGAATTTTTAGTTTCTAGGATTTCAATTTATGGTTTAAAATAAAAAAATTAGTTTCTAAATTATAAATTAGGGTTTCTAAATTGATTTAGGTCTCCCAATTATATAGAACATGAAAATTAGGTTTAAGCTTCACAAATTATAATTAAGATTACTAATTTAGTAATTAGGGCTTACAATTTGATAATTAAGGTTTCTAATTTTAGAATTTAGGGTTTCTAATTTTAGAATTTAGGGTTTCTAATAATTAGGATTTTCCCTAATTAAGTGTAATACCTGACATTATTTACATTAACACGACTACATAATGACTTAACAAATTCTTAAAGTCATATTTGACTTTATGAATTAGGGTTTTTCATCAATGCTAGGGTTTTGTTATATTACACCATAGTTGACCAACCATTACCAGTCTATACATATATTACATATTTATAGCACTGAAATATAATTAATATAATATTATTATTCTCATTCCTTAGTCAAAATACAGAATTAGGGTTTGGATTCCATATCTGATTTATCTTTCATATACATATAATTATTAATTATATTATAATAATTAACTTAATTAATCTGATATATAATCATATAACAAAATAATTATTATAATAATCATATTTTTATAGAAATTAATTAATAAAACTATTATTACTACCAAATTAATTTGTTATTAGAATAAAATGATCAATAATTCAAAATAAATTTATTTTTAATTATTCATGTAATAAATAAATGTTTATTTATGACCTGTATACATATACTTTACCTTATACATATTCCTACCTTTAAAATAAAAAAAAATTTATACGTAAATTTTTTTATTTAATTATATAGAAAATATCGGGTTATTACATTCACCCTCTGTTATAAAGATTCCGTCCCCGGAATCACCGTTTCAAAACCTATACATACTAGGGTAAATAGCATATACATTCATTTCAAGTAGATCTCGATTAGATTCGATCGGACTGATCTTTATCTATTCAACATAAAGCATGTCTATCTGATTAAACGGAAATTTAATTTCTAAAAGAACTCAAGTTCCTCATTCAAAATTTTTTTATAAAATAATTTACTATATATAGGAAAATCATGTATAAGAAAATAAAAGTTATACGAATAATACTTGGAGTTCCATCCCAAGCTGCCACGGTATCTTGAACGGTCATGTTGAAGACTCTTGCAGTTGATTTTGTTAGTTTGTTGGTTGAAGTTGGTCCTGTAATCGTCAGAGTTCCGTTGTCTTTCCCAGTAGTCACACTCTCTGCCTCCATTCTCCTTTTCGGACAATCCTTCACCTTATGCTCCATTGACCCACACATGAAACACCCACCGTTCATCCTTGGATTGGGGCAGTTGGGAGAGATATGTCTCTCCTGCCCACACTTATAACAAACAAATTTTTCTCTCAAACACTCCCCTGAGTGATTTTTTCCACAGTTCCCACACTAAACCACCCGCTTCTTCAGACCTTCCTGCTTCACCTGGATATTTCCAAAAGTGTTCCCCTTCCTCTTTCCTTTTCCACTCCTACTCTTACTCCTACTATTAGTTTCCACCTTCACAGCTCCCTCGACTTTGCCCTTATTCTTTTTCTCCTTGTTGTAGAGGCTCAGAGCCTCACTCCCCTCTTCGGCTATGATAGCATTTTTCATGAGTGCTGCAAAAGTGTTTATCTACAACACTGCCACCTTATTGTAGAGCCAAGATTTTAATCTCAGCTTGAACCTCCTTGCCTTCCTAGCCTCCGTGTCCACTTGGTGTGGAGCAAACCTAGCTAATTCATTGAGCTTTGTGGCGTACTCTGACACCGTCATATTGTCTTACTTTAACTCCAGAAATTTTACCTCCATCCTTGCCTGCATACTAGCTGAGAGATAGTTTTCGAAAAATAATGTCATAAACCTAGTCCATGTAACTACACCTTCTCCTGCCCTAGCTTGATTTGCCTCCCACCAAAAATTTGCCTCTCCCTTCATCATATATGTAAGACCCCAAATTTTATGAAATTAAAGTATTCAATTTTTTATAATTACTATTCATGAGTTACTATTCACGAGTTACTATTTACGAGTTACTATTTACGAGTTACTATTCACGAGTCACTATTCACGAGTTACCATTCACGAGTACTATTCATGAAGCATGATAATTTTTTTCGTAAGAAGGCACTACTCAATAATTGTTACAGTAATTATTGTTCAGTATTTTATTTTATTAATTCAATAACTGCTACATTGATATTTTATATTACTGTTGTTTCAATAATTATCACTACACAGTATTTTCCATTATCGGAGTAATAATTCGTATTACCTGAATAATATTATTGGATAACATTATTGGCAATGTCTAGAAAGTTCTATCTAAGAAGAGGTTTGGTCATCTAATTACGCGCCAGTAAGGAGAAATCCTTATTGGAAAGCCCCCTCTTTCCTGGGAACGGCCTGGTTGTCATTATTGTGATTCTGTAATATTATTTGTGAATAATTAATTATTGATTTATATGATGAGAAAAATATTGATTTTATGAGAATATAGATGGAGAAAATTTTTAATGTGACAATTGTTGTAAATTAATATTTTATCTTTTTCTGATAAAATAATTCATGTAAATATATTATTTTAATAATATATTAATGGTGATACTTTTACAATGAATGTGGGATATATGAATAAATGATGAGGAAGAGTATTTTTGTTGGATTAAATGTTTAACACATGTTTTGTGTGTTGGTGGACACAATTCTTGATCGAAAATTTATTATAGACTGTAAAATTGTCCGTTTATAGATTTCGGTCAATTTCTGTTTGGAATTTGGAAAAACTTTCTTCTGCAAAGTTGTAGAGAATTGAATTTCCTATTAAAACATGCGAGATTCGAATTTTCTGATAAAAGGGCTATTTATTATGAATTATTGAAGTTCCGAAATAATTGATTTTTGGAAGTTTTATTTATTATTTTAAAGAAAAACGTTTTTTGTGAGATGTGGGGCCCACTGGGTGTTAAAATGTGCTAAATTCAGATCTTCAAACGTGGGCTTGAAAATTTATATATATATTAATATTATATTAAATTTTCTACTTTGGTGTTCTAAGCATTTTCCTATTAATAGGGTGCTTAGGTTAGAATTGAAAGTCACACCAAAACTGAAGTTTTCTCTCTATTTCTCTATCTATATTATCGAGTGTATTCTTGTGAGTATTTTGATATCTTAAGTGTTGCTATACGGTGCAAGTTCGTTCAGCGTTATTCCAGTCAGAAGTACTGCTCTTTTGAGGCAAGAGATATTATCGTTACTATGTAAGGGTTATTATGTTTTTCAATTTCGAAATTTTTCTGAACCTTCAAAAATTCTAGAAAAATTTAAAATTATATTTTGATGAGTTTTGTAGATTGTGTCCAAAAATAGCGATTTTTGGATGTATAGATTAGGAGTTATGGATTTTATGAGAAAATACTTTTTTAAAAGTAAACGCTTATAACTCCTTGTGGTTAACTCCAAAATTAATGAAAGTTTTATTGGGAGTACATCTATATAATATCAGTATACCCTGTGAATTTCATAATTTTTAGATAAAAGTACAATTTATGATAAATGTCTGAATATTCGGTGGTTTTGGCCATGTGAAAAATAGTAAATGAATTTTAAAAATTTCGAGAAAAATGTATGTTCAATATGGGACTATATTATGCTAAATCCCAGAAAAGAAATATTTTTTGAACTAATTTGGTATTTTTCATGAAAATATTCTAGTTATGAGTAAATGAATTAAATATGTTATGTGAAGTAAGAAAATTAGAAAATATGATTTTATGGCTTGAGAATCATATATGATGTATATGCAGATTTTTTAATAAGGGTTTTGGTTATTGGTGATGAAATCTTATGAGTTTGGCATTTTAGAATGATTAAATGCATTAATTAGTAAAGTATAAACAATTAAAATAAATTGTTTATAAGTTTAAGAAATGATTAAGATATTGTGGTAATATTAATAATATTAGATTATGAGATTATTAAGTTATTTATAACATTTGGATCAAGGTGTTATGAAATCATTGATTTATGAATCTTATTCTTGAAATTAAATACAGTTATTGATCATATTATTTTTAATATCATATATAATATTTTTATAATTCCGGTGATGATATTTTTCTTTGACTTAAGTGTAAAGATGGATAGATTATTGGTATGATCGTGACTATGGGTTCTCTTTGGCCAGTAGTGCAAAGTTGAATGGTTGACTGGTATGATCATGACCATTGAATTTATAATTGAATATCTTTAGCTTAAGTATAAAGATGAATTGATTAACATGGTTATAATTATTGTTTATATAAATTCTGAAATGATTATATATTTCTTTGATATATGAATATATTTGGCCTGTAGTGCAAATATGAACTGTTGAGGAATATCTTTGGCCCGTAATGCAAAGATGACCTGTTGTTGAATATCTTTTGCCTGTAGTACAAAGATGAAATGATAATGAATATCTTTAGCCTGTAGTGCAAAGATGAATTATTGATGAATATCTTTGGCCCATAGTGCAAAGATGAGTTGTTGATGAATATCTTTGGCTCGTAATGTAAAGATGACCTGTTGTTGAATATCATTGGCCTGTAGTGCAAAGATGACTTGTTGATGAATATCTTTGGGCCGTAGTGCAAAGATGAATTTATTAGTATGATTATGAACATGAACTATGATTTAGTATAACCATGATCTTTGATATTTTAGGTGATGAAAATTATCTTTGTCCTGGATGAGAAAAGGAATTTAGAACTACAATTACGATTATGATTTATACATGTGATTGTGGACAGGAATTGTTGATTGATGTTACAGGGATAAAACATTGTTCGTGGACTTTTAACATGGAGAAGTTAATAGACTTTATGGTCTATTTGACTCTTCTAATGGATTGCTCGTTCCGCTGCAACTATGGTTGAAAAGTTTTATCATCTACCATATATTCTAAATCTCTGATTTATTACTGATGAATACTATTGATAATTTAATTATCTTTAGTTATAATATTTTTTTTTGAACTATTTGTGCTCACCCTTTTGCTTCACAGTTCCTTTCAGGTAATACGAGTGTAGCTGGGTCGAGCGGGGGATAACAAGGGAATAGAACGGTGGTCTATAGATGTTGAGGGTGAGGTGAATTTAACTTGGAAGGGTGTTTTGCCACTATCATACAAGATGTCTAATGACATACAACTTCATGTCATCATAAGACAGGGTTGTGCTCATCCACTTGCTGAGTATATTTACAAGCACTACCTATATAATCTTGGTGTTTGTTTGGAGTATAATTCCCAATTAGAGATAGTGGAGATAATGATATGTCAAGAGAAAACTCACCATTGGGAAAAATATGATAGTAATTTTCTCATTTTTCTTTGGGGTCTATTGGGTCAACCAAGGATAATTCTGTGGCTATATGATATCTATCATAACCTAAACGCATGGCCTCCCATGTACGAAGGTTTCCTTGAGCACTTCCCAAAGATTTTAATTTCTAAAACAGTTCTAGATTGTACCTTTACTTTATTAATAAAACATAATATATACTTTATTAATTTACATTCTAAACCTTATCGTATAAGTTTAATATATTAAACTTGTTTCATTACTCAAACATAGATTCATACTCATTCAACGATTTCAAAATAATTTACATAGCATAGCACATACTGATATCCCTTTGTGACCACAAAAGTCCGGATTCGCTACTACAACTTGTACAAAAGTTTGAGAATATTACATTACATAGACATACTTATCATAGAACGCGCATATATTTAAACAGTACTTATACTACTTATTCACCACGACTTTTCCTTGGTTTTGGACAACCTTTTACCTGATGACCTTCTATGCCACAAATAAAACAGACACATTGCTTTGGATTGGGATAATGAGGAGAAATATGTCCCTAATGTTCGCAATTGTAGTAAACATTTTCCCCTTTTCTGCATTAACCTTAATGTTTCTTATTACAGTTTGTACACTTTTCTATTTTGCTAGAGTTCCCTTGGTTAGAATCAGAATTTCCTATATCGCGGTATTTCATCTTTCTTTTCCCCTTCTTGTTCGGAGCTACATTTGATTTGTTGCTTTTAGCTCCCATCTGATCAATTTTAATTTTAAGCTTATCTTGTTCTTCCATTGTTTCTATTAATGCCTTTCGTAATTGACTATTTAGTAGAGTTTCTATTTTCCACAGCTTTTCCAGAGAAGAAATGTGACGCCCCCAAAATAGGTATACATCACCCATTCTGAGTCGCCAAATACATGGTACAGAAACAAATACAACTTAATTAATACAATTGTCGTGCAAAATACGACAACACATATACTGTGAGTTTAAATACAAATATTGTCTAATAGACAGTATTCAACCTCAAAAGGTGTGACGCCCCCAAAATAGGTATACAACATGTAATACCCCAAAGTATTAATAAATAAAATTTAATTTTCTCTATTTATTATTTTGAAATAGTAGGGGTTGATTTGATTAATGTGGTTAGTTATAGGTAAAATGCGCAAATATTTTAAAGAAGCAAGTGGTTATAAAATATTCATTGTTGACGGAAAATATTCGTAAGACGGCGCAGTCTTTTGTGGGCCCCATAACGAAAAGCGATTGGATGAAGAAAATAACAAGTATAAGTTGTTTATAAATAACGGCGTAATTGTTACCATTAATACTGTTGGAATTAATACCCGGTAGTTAAAACGTAGTAATACGCGTTGCACAGTAGCACACGGTATTGCACCAATTATTGATTCTTACGTAAGAAGGCACTACTCAATAATTTAAGTTCTGAAGTTCCGAAATAATTAATTTTTGGAAGTATTAATTATTTATTTTATGAAAAACATTTTTTCTTACTTTTTCTAGAAGGTTAGCATGTGTGAATTGCTGAAATTCATAATCTTGGGTGGTGGCCTTGAATATTTATTAAACAAAATTATTTTAATAAATTTTCTGCTTTGGTGTTCTAAGCATTTTTCTATAAATAGGGTGCTTAGGTTAGAATTAAAAATCACACCAGAAACTAAAGTTTTCTCTCTATTTCTCACTATATATCGAGCGTATTTTTGTGAGTATTTTAGTACTTTGAGTATTGCTATACGATGTAAGTTCTTTCAGCACTATATCCAGTATTCTAGTCAGAAGTACTATTCATTCTGAGGTAAGGGATGTTATTTTCTTCGTAAGTGATATTATTTCTTCAATGTCATTATGCCGAAATATTTGTTAGAACTTTTTATCAAATTTGAAACTTTTCATGTCGGGGTTACTATTCATGAGTTACTATTCACGAGTTACTATTCATGAGTTACTATTCACGAGTTACTATTCATGAGTACTATTCACGAAGCATGATGATTTTTTTTGGGTGAAATTTCTATCTTTTAGTGTCGGAGTTACTATTCACGTATACGGCACTATTCACGTATACGACACTATTCACGAATACGACATTATTCATAGAAAAATTAAAATTTCTTTTCTGTGTCCAAGATTGTTTGTTATGATTCCTATCTTTGATTGGATCTATGTTTTGGTCTTCATTCTTGAAATTTACTCCACTCTGGTTATTTATGAAGTATTTTTGAACTTGGATTATTAAAGTACGAATCCTTAATATTTGTTCTTTTGTTTCACTGGATTCGTTTTCTTTAAAATATTTTTCATCATCCTCAGTCCTAAATGATTATATAACGGAATATCTTTAACCTGTAGTGCAAAGATGAATGATTTTCTAATGAATATCTTTGTCCTGTAGTGCAAAGATGAACAGGTGTTTAGATGAACATGACCAACTGATGAATATCTTTGGCCTGTAGTGCAAAGATGAATATTTGATTCCAGATATATATTGATTGATGTTACAGGGATAAAATATAGACGATGAATGTCCATCTTTAACCCATTTTAGATGGTACAAAGTTGTCTTTTTGATGAAAGTCATGCAAAGATCACGGAATAATATGGCAAAAGGAGGAGATCCTGGCAGATACTCATAACCATGAGATATAATTCTCATTTCTAAAACTTTTGACAAATTATTATCAGTTAAGGCAACACTTAAATTTGGGTATCCAGTATTCCAGTCAGAAGAACTATTCATTCTGAGGTAATGGATGTTATTTTCTTCGTAAGTGATATTATTTGTTCAATGTCATTATGCCGAAATATTTGTTAGAACTTTTATCAAATCTGGAACTTTTCATGTCGGGGTTACTATTCATGAGTTACTATTCACGAGTTACTATTCATGAGTTACTATTCACGAGTTACTATTCACGAGTACTATTCACGAAGCATGATAATTTTTTTTGGGTGAAATTTCTATCTTTTAGTGTCGGAGTTACTATTCACGTATATGGCACTATTCACGTATACGACATTATTCACGAATACGACACTATTCACAGAAAAATTAAAATTTTTTTTTTGTGTCCAAGATTGTCTGTTATGATTCCTATCTTTGATTGGATCTATGTTTTGGTCTTCATTCTTGAATTTTACTCCACTCTGGTTATTTATGAAGTATTTTTGAACTTGGATTATTTAAAGTACGAATCCTTAATATTTGTTCTTTTGTTTCACTGGATTCGTTTTCTTTAAAATATTTTTCATCATCCTCAGTCCTAAATGATGATATAACTGTAAGACCCCAAATTATTAATAAATGAAATTTAAGTTTCTTTATTTATTATTCTGAAATAGTAAGGGTTGATTTGATTATTGTGGTCAGTTATGGGTAAAATGCGCAAATATTTTAAATAAGCAAGTGGTTATAAAATATTCATTGTTGTCGGGGAATATTCGCTTGGTCGTGGAATATTCTTACTATCGGAGAATATTCGTACGACGGCGCAGTCTTTTGTGGGTCCCATAACGGAAAGCGATTGGATGAAGAAAACGACAAAAATATGTTGTTTATAAATAACGGCATAGTTGTTACCGTTAATACGGTTGGAATACCCGGTGGTTAAAACACAGTAATACGCGTTGTTGCACAGTAGCACACGGTATTGCACCAATTATTGATTCTTACGTAAGAAGGCATTACTCAATAATTGTTAAAGTAATTACTGTTCAATATTGTATTTTATTGATTCAATAATTGCTGCGTTGATATTTTATATTACTGTTATTTTAATAATTGTCACTACACAGTATTTTCTATTATCGGAAATTTATATTATCTGAATAATATTATTAGATAACATTATTGGCAATGTCTAGAAAGTTCTATCTAAGGAGAGGTTTGGTCATCTAATTGTGTGCCAGTAAGGAGAGATCCTTATTGGAAAGCCCCCTCTTTTCTGGGAACGGCCTGGTTGCTAGTACTGTGATTCTGTAATATTATTTGTGTATAATTAATTATTGATTTATATGATGAGTAAAATATTGATTTTATGTGGATATAGATGGAGAAAATTTTTAATGTGACAATTGTTGAAAATTAATATTTTATCTTTTTCTGATAAAATAATTCATTTAAATATATTAATTTAATAATATATTGATGATGGTATTTTTACAATGAATGTGGGATATATGAGTATATGAGGAGGAAGAGTATTTTTGTGACATTAAATGATTAACACATGTTTTGTGTGTTGGTGGACATAATTCTTGACCGAAAATTTATTATTGCCGGTAAAATCGCCCGTTTGTAGATTTCGGTCAATTTTTGTTTAAAATTTGGAAAAACTTTCTTCTGAAAAGTTGTAGAGAATTGAATTTCCTATAAAAACTCGCGAAATTCAAATTTTCTGATAAAAGGGCTATTTATTATGAATTATTGAAGTTCCGAAGTTCCGAAATAATTGATTTTTGGAAGTTTTAATTATTTTTTTTCAAAGAAAACATTTTTTGTTTGTTTTGTGGGCTACAACATGTGCATAATGAGCTGAGTTCAGATGGTCTTGAGGTGGGCTTGAAAATTATATATATATATATATATATATATATATATATATATATATATATATATATATATATATATATATATATTAATATTATATTAAATTTTCTACTTTGGTGCTCTAAGCATTTTCCTATAAATAGGGTGCTTAGGTTAGAATTAAAAATCATACCAGAAATACAAGTTTCTCTCTATTTCTCTCTCAATATCGAGCATATTCTTGTGAGTATTTGATACTTTGAGCGTTGCTATACGGTGCAAGTTTCCTTCAGCACTATATCTAGTATTCCAGTCAGAAGTACCGTCTTTTCGAGGTAAGGGATGTTATTTCTTCTTAAATGATATTATTTTCTTCAATATCATTATGCCGAAGTATTGATCTGAACTTTTTATCAAATTTAGAACTTTTCATGTCGGAATTACTATTCATGAGTTACTATTCACGAGTTACTATTCACGAGTTACTATTCACCGAAAAATGAAATTTTCTTCTTTTCGTCCAAAATATTTATTCTGGATACTAGCTCTGATTGTATCCATGTTTTGATCATTCTTGAATTTTACTCCATTATGATTATTTATGAGGTATTTTTGGACATGGAATAGCTGAAATACGAATCCTTAATATTTATTATTTTGTTTCACTGGATTCGTTTTCTTAAAAATATTTTTCATCATCCTCAGTCCTAAATGATGATATAAATGAATATCTTTGGCCTGTAGTGCAAAGATTAATGATTTCTGATGAATATCTTTGGCCCGTAGTGCAAAGATAAACAGGTGTTGAGGTGAACATGACCAACTGATGAATATCGTTGGCCTGTAGTGCAAAGATGACTATTTGATTCAAGATATTTATTGATTGATATTACAGGGATAAAATGTTGATGATGAACTTTTAAATTCATAGATAATCGTAGATTTCATTCTCTACGTAACTTTTCTATGAATTATTATTTTCCGCTGCGAATATTGATTTAAAACTTGTTGTCTATTGTATTCTATTAAATTTTTCCCTGTTGAAGACTAACGATAATTTGTTGTATATTATCTTAGTCATAATATTCTTTACTGGGCTAGTTGAGCTCACCCTTTTCCTTGTTGTTCCATTTTCTTCTCAGGAGGCGAGAATGTAGCAAGTACTAGTCGGGGTATGGAATGAAGGTTTTAGGAAGTTATTTTAGTAGTCCTCACCATTTTTTTGGTAAAATATTGTACCAATAATTGTAATGAGGACTTATTTGAGTGTGGATATTGTCTAGATGACAATATTTGTATTTACACTCACAGTTTTTATGTTGTATTAATAAAGTTGTAGTTGTTTCTGTACCATGTTATTGACGACTCAGAATGGGTGTTGTATACCTGTTTTGGGGGCGTCACAGTTGGTATCAGAGCTTAGGGATATGATCTCTGGCGGAGATCGGGGAATAGAACTAGGAGGGGAGAGACGAGTAAATCCTTCGCTAGTGTGTCCTACCTAAGCTTATTTGTTGGTTGGTCATAATATAGGGATATTATGTGATTTATTAATTTGTTAAATTAACCCTTGTTTTATGGCAGTATTTGAGAATGTCGACTGAGAATGTTAACAGTGGAGTAAATGAAACCGTGGAGACACCTGTACTCACCAACTAGGAGAACATGCAACAGGCTGGCAATGTTCCTCCTGTGAACAACACCACTGAGCAGACGGTGAACGATGAGATGTTTAGAAGCTTTTTGCTATTCATGCAAAACCAGACGAAGGAGATTCCTGTTCAAAATATAGGAAGAAACAATGGCAACGCACAGCTGGTCACAGCCAAGCAGTTCAAAGAGTTGGGACCACCAGAATTCTGGGGAAAGCCGGATCCGATTAAGGCGGAGACATGGGTCAAGCAAATTACCAAGATATTTGATGTCTTGGGATGCACGGAGGAACATAAGGTTCCATTCGCCACCTTTATGTTTCGTGGCGAGGCAGACTACTGGTGGAAATCTGTGAAGCGTACCCATCCAGCCGCACTCAGCATGTCTTGGGAGACATTTCAGAAACTATTCAATGACAAGTACTTTCCTGAAAGTATTCGTCATATGAAGGAGGTAGAGTTTATTAGACTGGAGCAGAATAACATGACGGTGTCCCAGTACGAGGCGAAGTTTGCAGAGTTGTCCAGGTTTGCACCTCATTTGGTGGAGAATGAGGAACGTATGATGCGGATGTTTCTGAGAGGTTTGAAACCCGGCATACGTCAATATCTCATTTCTCATAAATTTTCTCTCTATTCAGATGTTGTCAACATGGCCCATTTATTAGAGCGAGATAATGAGTACGGTCAACCGAGAGACCACAACCAGGATCATATCGGTGACAACAGTCATCAGAACAATGATAACCAGCGGAGAAAGAAAAATACAGACAAGAACGGCAACCACTCTAGTGGTAATCGTGGCTATAAAAATAGAAGAAGCGAGTCGGGAGGAGATTTTAAAAAGAGGAGATTCAACAATGACAATACGAAGATGTCAGCACCAGCAGCAACTGGTTCCAAGGGAGGAGAACGATCATCGGTCATATGCTATAAATGTGGAAAAGAGGGACATATTAGCCCAAACTGTCCACAACAGTTCAAGGTATGCTATAATTGTGGAAAGGAAGGACATATCGCTCGAGATTGTACGGTAGCGAAACCAAGTTCAGCAGGGACGGTGACTCAAAAGGCTGTCCCAGAAAAGTCAAAAGTCAACGGTTCCTGGAAGAGCGTTTGTCGTGACTGGTCAACATGCGAGGAACCCAAACGAGGTGATCACGGGTAAGCTAATCATAAATTCATGTGAAGTTTATACCTTACTGGATACCGGTGCTACCCATTCATTTATTTCTCCTACTTGTGCTCAACGTTTAAACTTGACTCCGGAAAAATTAGACTTTAATTTATCTGTGGAGACTCCGTTAGGGAAAAATTTCATCACATCCACTGTTTATAAATCTTGTTTGATCCAAGTTGGTACCATCACCTTACCTGTTGACCTTATCTCTTTAAAGATACTTGCATTTGACGTGATTTTAGGAATTGATTGGTTAACTACTCATCATGCCAAAATTGATTGTTTTCGTAAGGTGGTTAGTTTTCATATTCCTAATCAACCTGTTGTTCGAATTCAAGCAACAAAGCCATTAAAATCAATCACTGTCATATCAAGTCATAAAGCCATTCATTTATTGAAAAATGGATGTCAAGCTTTCTTAGCCCATGTTATGGATTTGAATAAAGACACGTCAAATTTGAATAATATTCCTGTTGTTAGCAACTTTCCTGACGTATTTCCTGAAGAACTTCCCGGTCTACCCCCAGAACGTGAAGTTGAATTCTTTATTAATCTTGAACCTGGTACAAAGCCCATTTCTAAAACCCCATATCGAATGGCTCCTATTGAACTTCAGGAGTTAAAAGTCCAACTACAAGAGTTGTTGGACATCGGTTTCATTCGTCCTAGTATATCTCCTTGGGGTGCTCCTGTTTTATTTGTAAAGAAGAAAGACGGGAGTATGCGACTTTGTATCGATTAGCGGGAATTAAACCATGTCACCATCAAGAATAGGTATCCGCTACCTCGTATTGATGACCTGTTTAACCAGTTACAAGGAGCACAATTCTTTTCAAAAATTGATCTTCGTTCTGGATATCATTAGCTGAAGGTTAAAACTGAGGATATTCCAAAGACTGCCTTTAGAACTCGGTACGGGCATTATGAATTCTTAGTCATGTCTTTTGGATTGACTAATGCTCCTGCGGCTTTCATGGATATGATGAACCGAGTATTCAAGGATTATTTGGATCAGTTTGTTGTTGTCTTTATTGATGACATCCTCATATATTCCAAAAGCCGTGAAGATCATGAGCACCATTTGAAGCTGGTACTCCAAAGGCTGCGTGAAAACAAGTTATATGCTAAGTTGAAGAAATACGAGTTCTGGCTTGAGGAAGTAGCATTCCTAGGGCACGTGGTGTCAAAACATGGAGTATCTGTGGACCCAGCGAAGATTGAAGCAATACAAAGCTGGGAGCAACCGAAGACGGTGACCGATGTACATAGCTTTCTAGGCTTAGCTGGTTATTATTGAAGATTCGTAGAAGGGTTTTCTCGAATCGCTACCCCGTTAACTCAGCTGACTCGGAAGGATATCAAATTCGTATGGAGCGAAGAATGCGAGAAGAGTTTCCAAGAACTTAAGAGGAGACTCATTTCGGCACCTGTTCTGACAATACCATCTGGTTCGGATGGATTTGTTATCTACAGCGATGCTTCAGGCAAAGGGTTAGGATGTGTTCTCATGCAACGTGGGAAAGTCATAGCCTATGCCTCGCGACAACTTAAAGAATATGAGAGGAATTATCCTACTCATGATCTAGAGTTGGCAGCAGTCGTTTTCGCGCTAAAGATCTGGAAGCACTATCTATATGGGGAGAAAGTGGAGATATATTCAGACCATAAAAGCCTCAAATATTTCTTCACTCAAAAAGAACTCAACATGTGGCAACGACGTTGGCTCGAGCTGTTGAAAGATTACGACCACACTATTCAATGTCATCCTGGAAAAGCAAACGTGGTAGCTGACGCGTTGAGTAGAAGATCATATGCAGGAACGAGTGCGATGATGTCAAGTATACGCGTAGAACCAACTTTAATCGATAAAGTTAAAGTTGCTCAAGCTACAGACCCGGAGCTGATGCGTATGAAGAAGAAAGTGCAAGAAGGTGCTATTCCAGAAGCAAGAATCGATGAAGAAGGAATACTTCGAGTCCACTCCAGACTTTGTGTTCCTAACGATTCTGATTTGAAGTATAAGATCGTGATGGAGGCACACAATACACCATTTGCAATCCATCCTGGAAGTACTAAAATGTATCGTGATCTTCGACATATATTTTGGTGGAACAATATGAAGAGAGAGATTGCAAAGTTTATCTCAAGGTGTTTAACTTGTCAACGTGTAAAGGCGGAGCATCAAGTACCAAAGGGTCCATTGCAACCACTTGAGATTCCGAAATGGAAGTGGGAACACATTACCATGGATTTCGTTACGGGTCTTCCCACGGCTTCTCAAGGAATAAATGTTATTTGGGTTATAGTTGATAGATTAACCAAGTCTGCTCATTTCTTGCCGATACGGGAGACTTATTCCCTTGAACGTCTTGCTAGTATGTACGTGAATGAGATTGTAAGGTTGCATGGCATGCCAGTATCCATAGTTTCGGATCGTGACCCAAGATTCACTTCAAGATTTTGGGTTAGCTTGCAAAAAGCTATGGGCACGGATTTACGGTTCAGTTCGGCATACCATCCTCAAACGGACGGGCAATCAGAGAGGACTATTCAAACTCTTGAAGATCTATTAAGACTTTGTGTCCTAGATTTCAAAGGAAGTTGGGATAAGTACCTACCATTGGTGGAATTCTCCTACAATAACAGTTATCAGGCAAGTATAGGTGTGGCTCCCTTTAAAGCATTGTATGGACGAAAGTGTCGCTCTCCAGTATGTTGGGATGACGTGGGAGAAGCAGCGTTGTTGGGACGACGTGGGAGAAGCAGCGTTGTTGGGACCAGAGTTGGTACGAATGACTACAGAGAAGATCCAAACGATTCGACAACGTATACAAACGGCACAGGATCAACAAAAGAGTTATGTGGATCTTCATCGAAAGGACGTGGAATTTGACATTGGGGATCATGTATTATTACGTGTAGCTCCATGGAAAGGAGTTACAAGATTTGGGAAGAGAGGAAAACTCAATCCACGATTTATTGGTCCATTTCAGATTCTTGACCGAGTAGGAAATGTGGCCTATAGACTCGCGTTACCTCCAAGTATGTCTCGTGTTCATAATGTTTTTCATATATCTGTGCTTCGTAAATATGTGAAAGACCTGAACCACGTTATTGAGTTAGAACCGGACGAGATAGCCGAAGACTTAACGTACGAGGAGGTACCTGTCAAGATCTTGGATAGGAAGGAGCATGTCCTACGCACGAAGGTCATACCACAAGTTAAAGTTTTGTGGAAAAACCATGCTATTGAAGAAATGACCTGGGAGTTGGAAACAGAAATGAAAGAGAGGTATCCTCATCTTTTCGAAACACCAGGTACGTATGTCAATTTCGAGGACGAAATTTTATAAGGAGGGGAGGTTGTAAGACCCCAAATTATTAATAAATGAAATTTAATTTTCTCTATTTATTATTCTGAAATAGTAAGGGTTGATTTGATTATTGTGGTCAGTAATGGGTAAAATGCGCAAATATTTTAAATAAGCAAGTGGTTATAAAATATTCATTGTTGTCGGGGAATATTCGCTTGGTCGTGGAATATTTTATTGTCGGAGAATATTCGTACGACGGCGCAGTCTTTTGTGGGTCCCATAACGGAAAGCGATTGGATGAAGAAAACGACAAAAATAAGTTGTTTATAAATAACGGCATAGTTGTTACCGTTAATACTGTTGGAATACCCAGTGGTTAAAACACAGTAATACGCGTTGTTGCACAGTAGCGCACGGTATTGCACCAATTATTGATTCTTACGTAAGAAGGCATTACTCAATAATTGTTAAAGTAATTACTGTTCAATATTGTATTTTATTGATTCAATAATTGCTGCGTTGATATTTTATATTACTGTTATTTTAATAATTGTCACTACACAGTATTTTCTATTATCGGAAATTTATATTATCTGAATAATATTATTAGATAACATTATTGGCAATGTCTAGAAAGTTCTATCTAAGGAGAGGTTTGGTCATCTAATTGTGTGCCAGTAAGGAGAGATCCTTATTGGAAAGCCCCCTCTTTTCTGGGAACGGCCTGGTTGCTAGTACTGTGATTCTGTAATATTATTTGTGTATAATTAATTATTGATTTATATGATGAGTAAAATATTGATTTTATGTGGATATAGATGGAGAAAATTTTTAATGTGACAATTGTTGAAAATTAATATTTTATCTTTTTCTGATAAAATAATTCATTTAAATATATTAATTTAATAATATATTGATGATGGTATTTTTACAATGAATGTGGGATATATGAGTATATGAGGAGGAAGAGTATTTTTGTGGCATTAAATGATTAACACATGTTTTGTGTGTTGGTGGACATAATTCTTGACCGAAAATTTATTATTGCCGGTAAAATCGCCCGTTTGTAGATTTCGGTCAATTTTTGTTTAAAATTTGGAAAAACTTTCTTCTGAAAAGTTGTAGAGAATTGAATTTCCTATAAAAACTCGCGAAATTCAAATTTTCTGATAAAAGGGCTATTTATTATGAATTATTGAAGTTCCGAAGTTCCGAAATAATTGATTTTTGGAAGTTTTAATTATTTTTTTCAAAGAAAACATTTTTTGTTTGTTTTGTGGGCTACAACATGTGCATAATGAGCTGAGTTCAGATGGTCTTGAGGTGGGCTTGAAAATTATATATATATATATATATATATATATATATATATATATATATATATATATATATATATATATATATATTTAATATTATATTAAATTTTCTGCTTTGGTGTTCTAAGCATTTTCCTATAAATAGGGTGCTTAGGTTAGAATTGAAAATCACACCAGAAACACAAGTTTCTCTCTATTTCTCTCTCTATATCGAGCGTATTCTTGTGAGTATTTGATACTTTGAGTGTTGCTATACGGTACAAGTTTCCTTCAGCACTATATCTAGTATTCCAGTCAGAATACCGTCTTTCCGAGGTAAGGGATGTTATTTCTTCTTAAATGATATTATTTTCTTCAATATCATTATGCCGAAGTATTGATCTGAACTTTTTATCAAATTTGAAACTTTTCATGTCGGGGTTACTATTCATGAGTTACTATTCACGAGTTACTATTCACCGAAAAATGAAATTTTCTTCTTTTCGTCCAAAATATCTATTCTGGATACTAGCTTTGATTGTATCCATGTTTTGATCATTCTTGAATTTTACTCCACTATGATTATTTATGAGGTATTTTTGGACATGCAATAGCTGAAATACGAATCCTTAATATTTATTATTTTGTTTCACTGGATTCGTTTCCTTAAAAATATTTTTCATCATCCTCAGTCCTAAATGATGATATAAATGAATATCTTTGGCCTGTAGTGCAAAGATTAATGATTTCTGATGAATATCTTTGGCCCGTAGTGCAAAGATGAACAGGTGTTGAGGTGAACATGACCAACTGATGAATATCTTTGGCCTGTAGTGCAAAGATGACTATTTGATTCAAGATATTTATTGATTGATATTACAGGGATAAAATGTTGATGATGGGCTTTTCAATTCATAGATAATCGTAGATTTCATTCTCTACGTAACTTTTCTATGAATTATTATTTTCCGCTGCGAATATTGATTTAAAACTTGTTGTCTATTGTATTCTATTAAATTTTTCCCTGTTGAAGACTAACGATAATTTGTTGTATATTATCTTAGTCATAATATTCTTTACTGGGCTAGTTGAGCTCACCCTTTTCCTTGTTGTTCCATTTTCTTCTCAGGAGGCGAGAATGTAGCAAGTACTAGTCGGGGTATGGAATGAAGGTTTTAGGAAGTTATTTTAGTAGTCCTCACCATTTTTTTGGTAAAATATTGTACCAATAATTGTAATGAGGACTTATTTGAGTGTGGATATTGTCTAGATGACAATATTTGTATTTACACTCACAGTTTTTATGTTGTATTAATAAAGTTGTAGTTGTTTCTGTACCATGTTATTGACGACTCAGAATAGGTGTTGTATACATGTTTTGGGGGCGTCACATAACGGAATATCTTTGACCTGTAGTGCAAAGATGAATGATTTTCTAATGAATATCTTTGTCCTGTAGTGCAAAAATGAACAGGTGTTTAGATGAACATGACCAACTGATGAATATCTTTGGCCTGTAGCGCAAAGATGAATATTTGATTCCAGATATATATTGATTGATGTTACAGGGATAAAATATAGACGATGAACTTTTAAATTCATATATAGAAGATAGTAGATTTCATTCTCTACTTAACTCTTCTAACGAATTATTATTTCCGCTGCGAATATTGATTTAAAATTTGTTGTCTATTATATTCTATTAGAATTTTTTCCCTGTTGAGGACTAACGATAATTTTTTTTCTATATTATCTTAGTCATAATGTTCTTTACTAGGCTAGTTGAGCTCACCCTTTTCCTTGTTGTTCCATTTTCTTCTCAGGATGCGAGAATGTAGCGAGTACTAGTCGGGGTGTGGAATGATGGTTCTAGAAGTGGTTCTAGTAGTCCTCACAATTCTGTAAAATAGTATATCAATAATTGTAATGAGGACTTATTTGAGTGTGGATATTGTCTAGATGACAATATTTGTATTTAAACTCACAGTTTAAGTGTTGTCGTATTTTGCTCGACAGTTGTATTAATAAAGTTGTAGTTGTTTCTGTACCATGTATTTGGCGACTCAAAATGGGTGTTGTATACCTATTTTGGGGGCGTCACAGTTGGTATCAGAGCTATAAGTAAAGAGCCCCGAGCCTCTTGCTGGTGACTTCCTGTTGATGGGGGATGCACCGAAGCCACACTCTCCGTAGGGGACGCCGTTCTGCGGTGGCAAACTGATAGGTACCACTGTGAGGTGCTGTCCATGGTTGGGACATGAGTCACAGTTGGTATCAAAGCTTAGGGATATGATCTCTGGCGGAGATCGGGGAATAGAACTAGGAGGGGAGAGACGAGTAAATTCTTCGCTAGTATGTCCTACCAAAGCTTATTTATTGGTCGGTCATAATATAGGGGTATTATGTGATTTGTTAATTTATTAAATTAACCCTTGTTTTATGGCAGTATTTGAGAATATCGACTGAGAATGTTAACAGTGGAGTAAATGAGGTCGTGGAGATACCTTTGCTCACCAACGAGGAGAACGTGCAACAGGCATGCAATATTCCTCCTGTAAACAACACCACTGAGCAGACGATGAACGACGGGATGTTTAGAAGCTTTTTGCAATTCATGCAAAACCAGACGAGGGAGACTCGTGTTCAAAATACAGGAGGAAATGATAGCAACGTACGGCTTGTCACAGCCAAGCAGTTCAAAGAGTTGGGACCACCAGAATTCTGGGGAAAGCCGGATCCGATTAAGGTGGAGACGTGGGTCAAGCAAATTACCAAGATATTCCATGTCTTGGGATGCACGGAGGAACAGAAGGTTCATTCGCCACTTTTATGTTTCGTAACGAGGCAGATTACTAGTGGGAATCTGTGAAGCGTACCCATCCTGTGACGCCCCCAAAACAGGTATACAACACCTATTCTGAGTCGTCAATAACATGGTACAGAAACAACTACAACTTTATTAATACAACATAAAAACTGTGAGTGTAAATACAAATATTGTCATCTAGACAATATCCACACTCAAATAAGTCCTCATTACAATTATTGGAACAATATTTTACAAAAAAAAATGGTGAGGACTACTAAAACAACTTCCTAGAACCTTCATTCCATACCCCGACTAGTACCTGCTACATTCTCGCCTCCTGAGAAGAAAATGGAACAACAAGGAAAAGGGTGAGCTCAACTAGCCCAGTAAAGAATATTATGACTAAGATAATATACAACAAATTATCGTTAGTCTTCAACAGGGAAAAATTTAATAGAATACAATAGACAACAAGTTTTAATTCAATATTCGCAGCGGAAAATAATAATTCATAGAGAAGTTACGTAGAGAATGAAATCTACGATTATCTATGAATTTAAAAGCCCATCATCAACATTTTATCCCTGTAACATCAATCAATAAATATCTTGAATCAAATAGTCATCTTTGCACTACAGGCCAAAGATATCCATCAGTTGGTCATGTTCACCTCAACACCTGTTCATCTTTGCACTACGGGCCAAAGATATTCATCAGAAATTATTCATCTTTGCACTACAGGCCAAAGATATTCAGTTATATCATCATTTAAGACTGAGGATGATGAAAAATATTTTAAAGAAAACGAATCCAGTGAAGCAAAATAACAAATATTAAGGATTCGTATTTTAATTTATCCATGTCCAAAAATACCTTATCATAGTGAAGTAAAATTCAAGAATGATCAAAACATGGATACAATCAAAGCTAGTATCCAGAATAGATATTTGGACGAAAAGAAGGAAATTTCATTTTTCGGTAAATAGTAACTCGTGAATAGTAACTCATGAATAGTAACTCATGAATAGTAACCCCGACATGAAAAGTTCCAAATTTGATAAAAATTCAGATCAATACTTCGGCATAATGATATTGAAGAAAATAATATCATTTAAGAAGAAATAACATCCCTTACCTCGGAAAGACGGTACTTCTGACTGGAATACTAGATATAGTGCTGAAGAAAACTTGCACCGTAAAGCAACACTCAAAGTATCAAATACTCACAAGAATACGCTCGTTATAGAGAGAGAAATAGAGAGAAACTTGTGTTTCTGGTGTGATTTCAATTCTAACCTAAGCACCCTATTTAAAGGAAAATGCTTAGAACACCAAAGCAGAAAATTTAATATAATAATAATATATTTATCAAATTTTCCTTAGCCCACCTCTAGACATCTGATCTCAGCCCATTTATATCACATGTTAGCCCACTTAAATGCCAAAAAACGTTTTTCTTCAAAATAATAAATAAAACTTCCAAAAATCAATTATTTCGGAACTTCAGAACTTCAATAATTCATAATAAATAGCCCTTTTATCAGAAAATTCGAATCTCGCGAGTTTTTATAGGAAATTCAATTCTCTACAACTTTGCAGAAGAAAGTTTTTCCAAATTCCAAACAGAAATTGACCGAAATTCACAAACGGACGATTTTATTGTCAATAATAAATTTTCGGTCAAGAATTATGTCCACCAACACACAAAACATGTGTTAATCATTTAATGCCACAAAAATACTTTTCCTCCTCATATACTCATATATCCCACATTCATTGTAAAAATACCACCATCAATATATTATTAAAATAATATATTTAAATGAATTATTTTATCAGAAAAAGATAAAATATTAATTTTCAACAATTGTCACATTAAAATTTTTCTCTATCTATATCCACATAAAATCACTATTTTCCTCGTCATATAAATCAATAATTAATTATACACAAATAATATTACAGAATCACAGTACTAGCAACTAGGCCATTCCCAAGAAAGATGGGGCTTTCCAATAAGGATCTCTCCTTACTGGCGCGTAATTAGATGACCAAACCTCTCCTTAGATAGAACTTTCTAGACATTGCCAATAATGTTATCTAATAATATTATTCAGATAATATGAATTATTGCTCCGATAATAAAAAATATTGCGTAGTGACAATTATTGAAACAACAGTAATATAAAATATCAACACAGCAATTATTGAATCAATAAAATACAATATTGAACAGTAATTACTGTAATAATTATTGAGTAGTGCCTTCTTACGTAAGAATCAATAATTGGTGTAATACCGTGTGCTACGCGTATTACCGTGTTTTAACCACCGGGTATTCCAACAGTATTAATGGTAACAACTACGCCGTTATTTATAAACAACTTATTTTTGTCGTTTTCTTCATCCAATCGTTTTCTGTTATGGGGCCCACACAAGGCTGCGCCGTCGTACGAATATTCCCCGACAACAAGAATATTCCACGACCAAACAAATATTCCCCGACAACAATGAATATTTTATAACCACTTGCTTATTTAAAATATTTGCGCATTTTACCCATAACTAACCACATTAATCAAATCAACTCTTACTATTTCAGAATAATAAATAGAGGAAATTAAATTTTATTTATTAATAATTTGGGGTCTTACACATCCAGCCGCACTCAGTATGTCTTGGGAGACATTTCAGAAACTTTTCAATGACAAGTATTTTCCTGAAAGTATTCATCATATGAAGGAGGTAGAGTTTATTAGACTAGAACAAAACAGCATGACGGTGTCCTAGTACGAGGCGAGGTTCGCAGAGTTATCCAGGTTTGAACCTCATTTGGTGGAGAATGAGGAACGTATGACGCGGATGTTTCTGAGAGGTTTGAAACACGGCATACGTCAATATCTCATTTCTCATAAATTTTCTCTATATTCAGATGTTGTGAATAGGGCTCAGTTGTTGGAGCGCGATAATGAGTCAGCTCAATCGAAGAATAACGACCTACAGCTCGATGATAATCGTACCGATGGCAACGGTCATCAGAACAAGGACAACCATCGTGGAGGAAATTATCATGCCAGAAATGGTAACCACTTCGGTGGTAATCATAGCCAAGATAATAGGAAAGGTGAGTCAAGTGGAAATTTCAAAAAGAGAAGATTCAACAATGACGGGAAGACGTCGGCACCAACACCAGCAACGAATTTTAAAGGAGGAGAAAGACCGCCAGTTAAATGCTATAAATGCGAAGAAGAGGGACACTTAAGTCCAAACTGTTCACAACCTTCCAAGGTATGTTATAATTGTGGAAAAGAAGGTCATATCGCTCGAGATTGTACGATAGCGAAACCAAGTCCAGCGGGGATGGTGACTCAAAAGGCTGTCCCAGAAAAGTCAAAGTCAACGGTTCCTGGAAGAGCATTTTTCGTGACTGGTCAGAATGCGAAGAACCCGAACGAAGTTACCACGGGTTAGTTAATTATAAATTCTTACAAAGTTTATACCTTATTAGATACCGGTTCTACCCATTCATTTATCTCTCCTGCTTATACTCAACGTTTAAACTTGATTCCTGAGAAATTAGACTTTGATTTATCTGTGGAAACTCCGTTAGGAGAAACTTTCATCACATCCACTGTTTATAAATCTTGCTTGATTCAAGTTGGAACCATCACATTATTTGACGATCTTATTTCGTTAAAAATACTTGCATTTGATGTGATTTTAGGGATTAATTGATTAACTACACATCATGCCAAAATTGATTGCTTTCGTAAGGTTGTTAGTTTTCATATTCCTAAGCAACATGTTATTCGAATTCAAGCAACCAAACCATTGAAGTCAAACTCTTTAATATCAAGTCATAAAACCATTCGTTTATTGAAAAACGGATGTCAAGCTTTCTTAGCCCATGTCATGGACTTGAACAAAAATATGTCAGATTTGAATGATATTTCTGTTGTTAGTAAAATCCCTGACATTTCCTGAAGAATTTCTTGGCCTACCTCCAGAGCGTGATATTGAATTTTGTATCGTCTTTGAATCTGGTACAAAGCCCACTTCTAAAATCTCATATCGAATGGCTCCTATTGAACTTCAGGAGTTAAAAACCCAACTATAGAAGTTGATAACCGAGCCTTTATCTGGTGACTTCCTTTGTGGAATGCAACGAAGCCAGACTCTCCGTAGAGGACGCCATATTCATGTGGTAGTAAACTGATAGGTGCCATTGTGACGTGATATCCAAGATTGGGATATGAGTCACAGTTGAGAGCAACCTAAGTCAGTAATCAAAATACGTAGCTTTCTAGGCTTAGCTGGTTATTATCGGAGATTCGTAAAAGAATTTTCTCGAATCGCTACTCCATTAACTCAGCTGACTCGAAAAGATACAAATTTCGAATTGACCGAGGAATGCGAGAAGAGCTTCCAAGAACTCAACATGCGACACCAATGTTGGCTCGAGATGTTGAAAGATTGCGATCATACCATCCAATACCATCCTAGAAAAGCAAACGTGGTAGATGACGCATTGAGTAGAAGATCATATGCGGGTACGAGTGCGATATTGTCAACGAAAAATTTTGTACGACTTACAAAGGATGAAGATAGAATTCCAGACTCCGGAGACCCATGCGATGATGTCAAGTATATGCATAGAACCAACATTAATCGATAAAGTTAAAGTTGCTCAAGCCACAGACCCAGAGCTGATGAATATGAAGAAGGAGGTGCAAGAAGTTGTTATTCCAAAAGAGAGAATTGGCGTTGTGAGGAAAGCTCAAACCTTCAATTTATTAGTCCATTTGAAATCCTCGATCAAATAGGAACTGTGGCCTATAGACTCGTTTTACAGCCAAGTATGACGCGTGTTCATAACATTTTTCACGAATCGAAGTTACAAAATTATGTGGACGACCCGAACCACATTATTGAGTTAGAACCAGACGAGATAGCCGAAGATTTAACGCACGAGGAGATACCTGTCAAGATCTTGGATAAGAAGGAGCATGTCCTACGCACAAAGGTCATACCACAAGTTAAATTTTTGTGGAGGAACCATGCTATTGAAGAAATGACCTGGGAGTTGGAAACGGAATGAAAGCGAGGTATCCTCATCTTTTCGAAACACTAGGTACGTACGTCAATTTCGAGGATGAAATTTCATAAGGAGGGGAGGTTGTAAGACCCCAAATTATTAATAAATGAAATTTAATTTCCTCTATTTATTATTTTGAAATAGTAGGGGTTGATTTGATTAATGTGGTTAGTTATGGGTAAAATGCGCAAATATTTT
Source organism: Panax notoginseng (assembly GCA_016801055.1). NCBI lineage: Eukaryota > Viridiplantae > Streptophyta > Magnoliopsida > Apiales > Araliaceae > Panax > Panax notoginseng. The sequence continues at coordinate 71,044,815 of CM029023.1, forward strand.
AAAGAAGCAAGTGGTTATAAAGTATTCATTGTTGTCGGGGAATATTCGTACGACGACGCAGTCTTTTGTGGGCCCCATAACGAAAAGAGATTGGATGAAGAAAATGACAAGTATAAGTAGTTTATAAATAACGGCATAGTTGTTACCGTTAATACTGTTGGAATTAATGCCCGGTGGTTAAAACACAGTAATACGTGTTGCACAGTAGCACACGGTATTGCACCAATTATTGATTCTTACGTAAGAAGGCACTACTCAATAATTGAAGTTCTGAAGTTCCAAAGTTCCGAAATAATTGATTTTTGGAAGTATTAATTATTTATTTTATGAAAAACGTTTTTTCTTACTTTTTCTAGAAGGTTAGCATGTGTGAATTGCTGAAATTCATATTCTTGGGTGGTGGCCTTGAATATTTATTAAATAAAATTATTTTAATAAATTTTCTTCTTTGGTGTTCTAAGCATTTTCCTATAAATAGAGTGCTTAGGTTATAATTGAAAATCACACCAGAAACTAAAGTTTTCTCTCTATTTCTCTCTCTCTATATATCGAGCGTATTTTTGTGAGTATTTTAGTACTTTGAGTATTGCTATACGGTGCAAGTTCTTTTAGCACTATATCCAGTATTTCAGTCAAAAGTACTATTCATTCTGAGGTAAGGGATGTTATTTTCTTCGTAAGTGATATTATTTCTTCAATATCATTATGCCGAAATTTTTGTTGAAACTTTTTATCAAATTTGGAACTTTTCATGTCGGGGTTACTATTCATGAGTTACATTCACGAGTTACTATTCATAAGTTACTATTCACGAGTTACTATTCACGAGTACTATTCACGAAGCATGATGATTTTTTTTGGTGAAATTTCTATCTTTTAGTGTTGGAGTTACAATTCACGTATACGATACTATTCACGTATACGGCACTATTCACGAATACGACACTATTCACAGAAAAATTAAAATTTCTTTTCTGTGTCCAAGATTGTCTGTTATGATTCCTATCTTTGATTGAATCTATGTTTTGGTCTTCATTCTTGAATTTTACTTCACTCTGGTTATTTATGAAGTATTTTTGAACTTGAGTTATTTAAAGTACGAATCTTTAATATTTATTCTTTTGTTTCACTGGATTCGTTTTTTTTTTTAAATATTTTTCATCATCCTCAGTCTTAAATGATGATATAACGGAATATCTTTGGCCTGTAATGCAAAGATGAATGATTTTCTAATGAATATCTTTGTCCTGTATTGCAAAGATGAACAGGTGTTTAGATGAACATGACCAACTGATGAATATCTTTGGCCTGTAGTGCAAAGATGAATATTTGATTCCAGATATATATTGATTGATGTTACAGGGATAAAATATAGACGATGAACTTTTAAATTCATATATAGAAGATAGTAGATTTCATTCTCTACATAACTCTTCTAACGAATTATTATTTCTGCTGCGAATATTGATTTATAATTTGTTGTCTATTGTATTCTATTAGATTTTTTTCCCTGTTGAGGACTAACGATAATTTTTTTTCTATATTATCTTAGTCATAATGTTCTTTACTGTGCTAGTTGAGCTCACCCTTTTCCTTGTTGTTTCATTTTCTTCTCAGGATGCGAGAATGTAGCGAGTACTAGTCGGGGTGTGGAATGATGGTTCTAGAAGTGGTTCTAGTAGTCCTCACTATTCTGTAAAATAGCATATCAATAATTGTAATGAAGACTTATTTGAGTGTAGATATTGTCTAGATGACAATATTTGTATTTAAACTCACAGTTTAAGTGTTGTCGTATTTTGCTCGACAGTTATATTAATAAAGTTGTAGTTATTTTTGTACCATGTATTTGGCGACTCAGAATAGGTGTTGTATACCTATTTTGGGGGCGTCACACAACACCCATTCTGAGTCGCCAAATACAAGGTACAAAAACAACTACAATTTTATTAATACAATTGTCGTGCAAAATACGACAACACATAAACTGTGAGTTTAAATACAAATATTGTCATCTAGACAATATCCACACTCAAATAAGTCATCATTACAATTATTGATATACTATTTTACAAAATAGTGAGGACTACTAAAACAACTTCTAGAACCATCATTCCACACCCCGACTAGTACTCGCTACATTCTCGCCTCCTGAGAAGAAAAATAGAACAAAAAAGAAAAAGGGTGAGGTCAACTAGCCAGTAAAGAACATTATGACTAAGATAATATAGAACAAATTATCGTTAGTCCTCAACAGGAAAAAATCTAATAGAATACAATAGATAACCAGTTTTAAATCAATATTCGCAGCGGAAATAATAATTCATTAAAAGAGTTAAGTAGAGAATGAAATCTACTATCTTCTATATATGAATTTAAAAGTTCATCGTCAATATTTTATCTCTGTAACATCAATCAATATATATAGCTGGAATCAAATATTCATCTTTGCACTACAGGCCAAAGATATTCATCAGTTGGTCATGTTCATCTAAACACTTGTTCATCTTTGCACTACGGGTCAAAGATATTCATCAGAAAATCATTCATCTTTGCACTACATGCCAAAGATATTCAGTTATATCATCATTTAGGACTGAGGATGATGAAAAATATTTTAAAGAAAATAAATCCAGTGAAACAAAAGAACAATTATTAGGATTCGTACTTTAAACAATCCAAGTTCAAAAATACTTCATAAATAACCATAGTGAAGTAAAATTCAAGAATGAAGATCAAAACATGGATACAATCAAAGCTAGTATCCATAATAGATATTTTGGACAAAAAAATAAAAAATTTAATTTTTCTGTGAATAGTGTTGTATACGTGAATAGTGCCGTATACGTGAATAGTAACCCCGACACTAAAAGACAAGAATTTTACAAGAAAAATCTTACCAATATTCCGGCATAATGATATTGAAAGAAATACTGTGAAGTGATATGAATTATTAAAATAATATTAAAATAATATGAATTATTGATCTGATAATGGAAAATACTGTGAAGTGATAATTATTGAAACAAAAATAATATAAAATATCAACGTAGCAATTATTGAATCAATAAAATAAAATATTGAACAGTAATTACTGTAACAATTATTGAGTAGTGCCTTCTTACGTAAGAATCAATAATTGGTGCAATACCGTGCGCTACTGTGCAACAACGCGTATTACTGTGTTTTAACCACCGGGTATTCCAATAGTATTAACGGTAACAAATACGCCGTTATTTATAAATAACTTATACTTGTCGTTTTCTTCATCCAATCGATTTCCGTTATGGGGCCCACAAAAGGCTGCGCCGTCGTACGAATATTCCCCAGCATGAAGAATATTCCACGACCAAACGAATATTTCCCGACAACAACGAATATTTTATAACCATTTGCTTATTTAAAAATATTTGCGCATTTTACCCATAACTAACCACATTAATCAAATCAACTCTTACTATTTCAAAATAATAAACAGAGGAAATTTAATTTTATTTATAAAAAGTTGGGGTCTTACAACCTTCCCTTCTTATGAAATTTTGTCCTCGAAATTGACGTACGTACCTGGTGTTTCGAAAAGGTGAGGATACCTCTGTGACGCCCCCAAAATAGGTATACATCACCCATTATGAGTCGCCAAAAACTTGGTATAGAAACAACTACAACTTCATTAATACAATTATTGTGTAAAATACAACAACCCAATACTGTGAGTTTAAATACAAATATTCTCTACTAGGGAGTATACAAACTCAAAAGGAGTCCTTATTACAATTATTATCACACTATTTTATAAAATAGTGAGGACTGCTAATGCCACTGACTGAAAACATCACTCCGCACCCCGACTAGTTCCCGCTATATTCTCGCCTCCTGCGAAAAATGGAACAAAAAGGGTGAGCTCAACTAGCCCAGTAAAGAATATTATGACTAAGATAATATACAACAAATTATCATTAGTTTTCAACAGGAAAAAATCTGATAGAATATAATCGACAACAAGTTTTAGATCAACAACTGCAGCGAAAACAACAATCCATTAGAAGAGTCAAGTAGAGAAAGAATTCTACTATCTTCTAAGATTTAAAAGTTCATCATCAATATTTTATCCCTGTAACATCAATCAATATACATCTTGAATCAAATATTCATCTTTGCACTACAGGCCAAATGTAAGACCCCAACTTTTATAAATAAAGATGAATTTTCTATAAATATCATTTTTGAATATTATGGAGTTAATTTGATATAATGTTATAGTTGTGGATAATATTTATAAATTTTGCAAAGTACGCAAGTTGTTATATAATATTCGATTTGTCGAGAAATATTCGTTTTAGCAGGGAATATTCGTACAACGGCACAATCATTGGTGGACCCCACAACAGAATTATTGTCGGATTAAGAAAACGACAAAAATATTTTATTAAAAATAACGGCAGAAGTTTTACTATTGTTACTGTTGAACTACTCGGTAGTAAAAGTACAGTAATACGTGTGGTTGCATAGTAGCACACGGTATTGATTATTAATGCTTATGTGAGAAGTCACTCAGTTTGATTCAATTATTGTCAGTTAATAATATGAATTATTTAGCGATAATGAAGTTTTATTTTATTCGTATTATTAACGTAATAAAACAGAAACATCTTTTTATATAAAACAGAATACTTTATTAAAGTTATTCTATAAATAGAATATATTATATTTTATTTAAAAGATTTTTCTTTAAATATGGACCGTCAGACTAAAGTAATCAATCTGGACCGTTCATGGATTAGTTACTATGCATTTCATTTTTTTATAAATAGCAGCTCATTCCTTCATTATTTCTTACGAATTCACTGAACTATAGAAAGAGAAATTATAAGAGAAGTTATAGAAAAGTATCCTGCTTCTTCCCTACTCTTATATTCAGTTTATTTTACGGTAAGGGATATTATTCTTTTGTATTCAAGAAGAGAACTTCTGTTATTCTATTTCTTTATTATTCTGTTGGAATAACCTGTATACGCGGTCTACCCTATACTTGGTGACATTCTTCAGTTATTCTGTTGGAACATCCTGTCTGTGCGTTTTACGCCAGACCTGGTTCCGTTTTTATTATTATTCTGTTGGAATATCCTGTCTGTGTGTTTTACACTGGACCTGGTTCCGTTTTTATTATTATTCTGTTGGAATATCCTATCCGTGTATTTTATACCGGACCTGGTTCCATTATTTATTATTTTATCGGAATATCCTGTCTGTGCCTTTTACGCCGGACCTGGTTCCATTATTTATTATTCTGTTGGAATAACCTGTCTGTGCGGTCTATCGCATGCATGGTGATTTCTTTTGTTATTCTATTCTTTATTATACTCAGTTGGTTAAGTTTTGACTTCTATACTCCATGAAATTAGTGGAATATCCTTGATAATTGCGTTTCATCCAGTATCTTTTCATGAAAATATTCTTCTAAGAATTCTTGAATTTTACTCCACAAAGTAGTATCATGTTGACAATTTGGACATTGTTAATTCTTGGATAAATTAATTCTTGAACTTGTTTTATTGAATTCTTATATCATTGTCATCATCCTCATGTTTATAATATGTTGAAAGTCATCTGTGGCCTGTAGTGCATAGATGGACTTGGTATGATTATGACCAGGGATTATTCGGTATAATCATAACCGTAATAAATAATGTGGTAAAAGTCCTCATTGGCCATAGTGCGTTGATGGACAGTTGTTGGCATGATCATGACCATTAATGAATACACAAATATTCTTGGCCCGTAGTGCATGGATAATTGTGGTCGTGATACTAAAGAATATCCTTGGCCGTAGTGCAAGGGTGATTCGATGATGTGGATTATATTATTAAGCTGAGTCTCAGCGATAACAGTGATGAAAAACCTTTTAAATCATAAAAGATAGTAGATTTTATTCTCTACTTGACTCTTTTAATGGATTGCTTGTTCCGCTGCAGTTAAACTTGATGTCTTTTGTATTTTATCAGTTTAACACTGTTGAAGGCTAATGATAATTTATTCTGCATTATCTTAGTCATAATATTTCTTACTGGGCTAGTTGAGCTCACCCTTTCTTTCACTGTTCTCTTCAGGAAATGAGAATATAGCTAGGACGAGTCGGGGAACGGAGTGATGAACCAGATGATAGTATTAGTAGTCCTCACTATTCTGTGAAATAGTGTGATAATAATTATAATGAGGACTCCTTTTGAGTTTGTATAGTCTCTAGTAGACAATAATTGTATTCAAACTCACAGTTATGTTTTATCGTATTGTACACGACAGTCGTATTAGTAAGTTGGTTTTGTATTTTGTACCATGTATCTGACAACCCAAGATAGGTGATGTATACCTAATTTTGGGGGCGTCACAGTTGATATCAAAGCTTAGGGATATGATCCCTGGCTAAGATGTGAGAATAGAACTAGGAGGGGAGAAACGGGGAATTCCTTCGCTAGTATGACCTACCTAAGTTTATTTGCATGGTATTTAATTGGTCGGTCAGAATATAAGGATAATATATGACATATCAATTAACTTTTGTTTTGTGGCAGTATCTAAAAATGGCATCTGAGAATGTTGAGAATAGCAATGGAGCACAGGCGACTGTTGATTCACCACATATCAATAATCAGGATAATGTGCATCAAGAAGGCGACAATCCTCATGCAAACAACAACACTGACCAGATGATGAATGATGGAATGTTCAAAAGCTTTATGCAGTTCATGCAACAGCAGGCGAGAGCGGTTCCTATCCAAAATGTAGGTGGAAACACTGAAAACTCTCGGACGGTCACCGCTAAATAGTTCAAAGAGTTGGGACCACCGGAGTTTAAGGGAGAACCCAAACCACTTATAGCTGAAACATGGATAAAGCAGATCACCAAGATATTTGATGTCTTGGGATGCTCCGAGAAACAAAATGTTCCTTTTGCCGCCTTTATGTTGCGAGGAGAGGCGGATTACTGGTGGGAATCAGTAAAGCGTACTTAACCTGCTGCACTGAAGATGTCTTGAGAGAAATTCTAAGAGTTGTTCAACGACAAATACTTTCCCGAAATTATTCGTCACATGAAGGAGGTGGTGTTTATCAAATTAGAGCAAAACAATATGACCGTGCCGCAATACGAGGCAAAATTTGCAGAGTTATCCCGGTTTGCGTCCCACTTGGTGGATAATGAAGAAAGAATGAAGCGGATGTTTTTAAGAGGTTTGAAGCCGGAGATACGTCAACATCTTATTTATCATAAACTGTGTTTGTATTTAGATGTTATAAATAGGGCTCAGTTGGTGGAGCGCGATAACGAGTCAACGCCACCAAAAGAGAGCAATCGACAAAATGATAATACCAGTGAGAGCAGTTATCGAAGCGGTGACAACAAGTGTAGAGGGAATCAACAGGCCAGAAATGGTAACCACTTCGGTGGTAATCAGGGCCAAAACAATAAGAATGGTCATTTCAAGAAGAAGAGATTCAACAATGATGGAAAGACGTCAGCACCAGCACCTGTTGTTAAGGAAGGAGAAAGACCACCTATCATATGCTTCAAATGCGGAGGGGAGGGACACATCAGTCCAAATTGTGCGATGCCGTCTAAAGCATGTTATAATTGTGGAAGAGAAGGTCACTTAGCCCGATTTTGTCGTTTACCGAAAACAAGTTCAGCTAGGATGGAGGCACCAAAGGCCGTTCCAAAAAAGTCAAAACCGGTAGTGCAAGGGAGAGCGTTTGTTGTGACCTCCCAGAAAGTAAGGAATCCGAATGAGGTCACCACGGGTAAGCTTATCATAAACTCTAATGAAGTCTATACTTTATTTGATACCGGTTCTATCCATTCTTTTATTTCTCCTACTTGCGCTCATCGATTAAATTTGACTCCGGAGAAATTAGACTTTGACTTATCTGTTGAAACTCCATTGGGAGAAACCTTCATTACATCCACGGTTTATAAGTCTTGTTTGTTTCAAGTTGGTACCCACACATTACCTGTCGATCTTATTTCATTAAAAATACTTGCATTTGATGTGATTCTAGGGATTGATTGGTTAACTATTCATCATGCAAAAATTGATTATTTTCGTAAGGTTGTTAGCTTTCATATTCATAATCAACCTATTATGCGAATTCAAGCGACCAAACCATTAAAATCAATTAATGTCATCTCGAGCCATAAAGCTATTCGTTTATTGAAAAACGGATGTCAAGCTTTCTTAGCTCATATCACGGATCTAAACAAAAATACGTTAGTTTTGAATGATATTTCTATTGTTAATAAATTTCCTGACGTATTCCCTGAAGAACTTCCTGGCCTACCCCCAGAGCGTGAAATTGAATTTTGTATCGACCTTGAACCCGGTACAAAACCCATTTCCAAAGCCCCATATCGAATGGCTCCTATTGAACTTCAGGAGTTAAAGATCCAACTGCAGGAATTGTTAGGCATTGGCTTTATTCGTCCTAGTACTTCTCCTTGGGGTGCTCCTGTTCTATTCGTGAAGAAGAAAGATCGAAGTATGCGACTTTGTACTGATTATCGGGAGTTGAATCATGTCACCATCAAAAATAGGTACCCATTGCCACGTATTGATGACCTGTTTGACCAGTTGCAAGGAGCACAATTCTTTTCAAAGATCGATCTTCGTTCTGGATATCATCATCTGAAGGTTAGAACTGAGGATATTCCAAAGACGGCTTTCAGAACTCGGTATGGGCATTATGAATTTCTAGCCATATCCTTTGGATTGACTAATGCTCCTGCTGCCTTCATAGATATGATGAACCGGGTATTCAAGGAATATTTGGATCACTTTGTGGTCGTCTTTATTGATGACATCCTTATTTATTCCAAAAGTCATGAAGATCATGAGCAACACTTGAGGTTGGTACTCCAAAAGCTTCGTGAATATAAGCTTTATGCCAAGTTGAAGAAATACGAGTTCTGGCTGGAGGAGGTAGCATTCCTTAGGCACGTAGTATCAAGTCATGGAATATCTGTTGACCCGACAAAGATTGAAGCTATTCAAAGCTGGGGGCAACCTAAATCAGTAACCGAAGTACGAAGTTTTCTCGGTTTAGCTGGTTATTATCGGAGATTCGTGGAAGGATTTTCTCGAATCGCTACTCCACTAACTCAGCTGACTCAGAAAGATACAAAGTTCGGTTGGAGCGAAGAATGTGAGAAGAGTTTTCAAGAACTTAAGAGGAGACTCATTTCAGCACCTGTTCTAACAATACCATCTGGCTCGGAGGGATTTGTCATCTACAGTGATGCTTCGAGCAAAGGGTTGGGATGCATTCTCATGCAACATGGAAAAGTAATAGCCTATGTGTGACAACCCCAAAATAGGTTCATTCCACCCAACCCATTCTGAGTCGTCAAATACATGGTACAGAAAACAACTACAACTTTATTACAACAATTGTCGTGCAAAATACAACAACACATATGCTGTGAGTTTGGATATAAATATATACCAAATGTGACTCATGTTCCAACCGTGGACATCACCTCACAATAACACCTTACATAAAGGTATAGTCAAAAACTGTTTTAGAAATTAGAATCTTTGGGAAGTGCTCAAGGAAACCTTCGTATATGGGAGGCCACGCGTCTAGGTTATGATAGATATCATATGGCCACAGAATTATCCTTGGTTGACCCAATAGACCCCAAAGAAAAACGAGAAGATTACTATCATATTCTTCCCAATGGTGAGTCTTCTCTTGACATATCATTATCTCTACTGTCTCTAATTGAGAATTATACTTTAAACAAACACCAAGATTATATAGGTAGTGCTCGTATATATACTCAGCAAGTGGATGAGCACATCCCTGTCTTATGATGACACGAGGTTGTATGTCGTTAGACATCTTGTATGATAGTGGCAAACCACCCTTCCAACGTTGGGTACACCTTACCCTATTGGATTCACCAAATATAACTACTAAATGAACTTTTCTATACTGCTTCGGGAGAACATCCACAGCTAGAGACCACCGTTCTATTTCCCCGTTACCCTCACTCGACCCAGCTACACTCTTATTACCTGAAAGGAATTGTGAAGCAAAAGGGTGAGCACAACTAGCTCAGTAAAGAATATCATGACTAAAGATAATTAAATTATCAATAGCCTTCATCAATAATAAATCAGAGATTTAGAACATATGGTAAATGATAAAAATTTCAACCATAGTTGCAGCGGAACGAGCAATCCATTAGAAGAGTCAAATAGACTATAAAGTCTATTATCTTCTCCATGTTAAAAATCCATCAACAATGTTTTATCCCTGTAACATCAATCAACAATTCTGGTCCACAATCATATGAATAACTCATAATCATAACTGTAGTTCTAAATTCCTCTTCTCATCTAGGACGAAGATAATTTTCATCACCTGAAACATCAAACATCATGGTTATACCAAATCACAGTTCCTGTTCATAATCATACTAATAACTTCATCTTTGCACTACGGGGCAAAGATATTCATCAACAAGTCATCTTTGCACTACAGGCCAAAGATATTCGTCAACAGTTCATCTTTGCATTACTGGCCAAAGATATTCATCAACAGTTCATCTTTGCACTACAGGCCAAAGATATTCATCAACAGACCATCTTTGCACTACAGGCCAAAGACATTCATCTACAATTCATCTTTGCACTACAGGCCAAAGATATTCCTCAACAATTCATATTTGCACTACATGCTAAATATATTAATACCTCAAAGAATATATAATCATTTAAGAATTTATATAAACAATAATTATAACCATGTTGATCATTTCACCTTTGCACTTAAGCTAAAGATATTCAATTATAAATTCAATGGTCATGATCATACCAGTCAACAATTCAACTTTGCACTACTGGCCAAAGAGAACCCATAGTCATGATCATACCAAAAATCTACCCATCTTTACACTCAAGTTAAAGAGAAATATCATCATTAGGGTTATAAAAATGTTATATATGATAATAAAAATAATATGATCAACAACTGCATTTATTTTCAAGAGCAACAATCATAAATCAACGATAATTTGGTCAAAAAAATAAACCAATTTTTATCGTGAATAGTACTCGTGAATAGTAACTCGTGAATAGTAACTCGTGAATAGTAACTCGTGAATAGTAACCTCGACTCAAAAAGGTAGAAATTCCACAATAAAATACATACCAATATTTTGGTATAATGATATTGAAAGAATAATATTTCTTAAGCTTATAAACAATTTATTTTAATTGTTTACACTTTACTAAATAATGCATTTAATCATCCTAAAATGCCAAACTCATAAAATTTCATCACCAAAAACCAAAATCCTCATAAAGAATCTGCATATACCTCATATAGGATTCACCAGCCATAAAATCCTATTTTCCAATTTTATTTCTTCACAAAACATATTTAATTCATTTACTCATAACTAGACCATTTTCATGAAAAATATCAAATCAGTTCCAAAAATATTTCTTTTCTGGAATTTAGCATAATATAGTCCCATAGTGAACATATATTTTTCTCAGAATTTTTAAAAGTCATTTACTATTTTTCATATGGCCAAAATAGCCGAATATTTAGACATTTATCAAAAATTGTACTTTTGTCTAAAAATTCTGAAATTTACAGAGTATACTTCTATCATATACATGTACTCCCAATAAAAATTTCATCAATTTTGGAGTTAACCACAAGGAATTATAAGCGGTTACTTTTAAAATAGTCTTTTCCCGTAAAATTCATAACTCTTAATCTATACATCCAAAAATTACCATTTTTGGACACAATCAATAAAACTCATCAAAATATCATTTCAAATTTTTCCATAATTTTTGAAGTTCAAAAAAATTACAAAACTGAAAAACATAACAACCCTTAAAATCCCTTACTATCCCTTACTATCCCTTACCTCAAAAGAGCAGTACTTCTGATCGGTATAAGGCTGAAGGAAACTTGCACTGATGAATAGCAACTCACCAGGTATCTAAATACTCACAAAATACACTCAATAATCTAGAGAGAGAAAGAGAGAAAGCTTATGTTTCTGGTGTGATTTTCAATTCTAACTTAGCCCTCTATTTATAGGAAAATTTTGGTAGGTTTGACCTGCAACCTGATGGCTTTACCTGCTACTATTCCCACCCACCACATTTGAAATATAATTCAGCACATTTCTTCACCAACCACAAGTGGGGCCCACCAATTCTAGAATTTTCCACCAAAATGATAAACTCCGAAAATTCAACAATTTCTGAACCAGTCATCTCGTAAAATTCATAACAAATCATACATTCATTTTTAACGGTTCAACATTTATGGACATATACTCAACTTATATATGTATAACATATCCAAATATTACTACGATCCAACGGTCGGATTAAAAATTATAACCCCCGCAAAATATCTAAAAAACCCTGATTTTTAATACCTCCATTCCGACAAAAATACTGATAAAAATCTCAACATTAACTCCTTCATTTTTAACCACAAAAATATATCCCTCATTTATATCCACATAAAATAAATATTTTCTTATCATATAAATCAATAATTAATTATTCACAAATAATATTACAGAATCACATTTATGACAACCAGGCCGTTCCCAGGAAAGAGGGGGCTTTCCAATAAGAATTTTTCCTTTTTGGCGCGCAATTAAATGACCAAACCTCTCCTTAGACAGAACTTTCTAGACATTGCCAATAATGTTATCTAATAATACTATTCAAATAATATAAATTATTGATCTGATAATGGGAAATACTGTGCAGCAACAATTATTGAACAACAATAATACAAAATTTCAACGTAGCAGTTATTGAATCAATAAAATAAAATATTGAACAGTAATTACTGTAACAATTATTGAGTAGTGCCTTCTTACGTAAGAATCAATAATTTCAAAAATACTGTGCAATACCGTGTGCTACTGTGCAATAACGCGTATTACTGTATTTTAACCACCGGGTATTTCAACAGTATTAACGATAACAACTACGCCGTTATTTGTAAAAACTCAAATTTGTCGTTTTCCTTCACCCGACAGTTATTCGTTATGGGGCCCACAAATAGCTGCGCCGTCGTACGAATATTCTCCGACAGAAAGAATATTCCACGACCAAACGAATATTCCCCGACAACAATGATTATTTTATAACCACTTGCTTATTTTGAAAAAAATTCATATTTCACCCATAACTTTAAACTTTTATCAATTTAACCATTTACTGAATAGTAATTATAAGAAAAATTGAATACTTTTATTTCATAAAATTCGGGGTCTTACAATCTCCCCTCCTTATGAAATTTCGTCCCCGAAATTTACGTACTTGGTATTTCAAAGAGTTGAGAATACCTTGCTTCCATTTCAGATTCTATCTCTCAGATCATCATGATTTCTCCATTGCTCATCTCCCATGATAACTTCATTTGGGTTCCTCATTTGTTGGGAAGTCATGACAACCGCCATCCCTCGAACTACTCGGCTTTGACTTGTCTGGAGCAGCATTTGGCGTCATCATTACCGTTGGAATATACCTTTCTATAGGACATATTCCTCCCTCAACTGCCTCTTCGTACTCCTCATTCATGATCTGAATCATCAATCTTCGATCCATATCGGATTCAGGTTGACCGCTATGTACAGGGTAATTCAAAACTCGATGTTGGGTCCTCCCAATTGCTTTCCAAAAAGAGAAATTCATATCATCTATTTTAGCCTTCTTAGATCGAACATCTCTTTCCACAATATCCACGTGTCGTGCGGCTTTTGCCCATGCATCACTTATTCTCACTCGTTCAATTTTTTCTTCTTTCAGCTCAGATTCCATTTTTATCATCTTATACTCTGCCAAAGAATGCTTCTGTTCAAGCATCACATATCGGGTAACACAAGCTTGAATTGTTGCATCCTTTTTGTTCCACGACCGCCTGTCGTTCTTCTGCCTGCTCTTCTAACTCATGAATACGATTTTGAAATTCTACATTTTGATCATATAATACCTCTAATAAACTCTCCTCTGGTACTTCTTCTTCCTCTTCTTCATCAGTCTCAGCTGTTACCTCTGCGACTATCTCGGGTGCAACTATCAATTCTTCACTCACCACATAGATATCTCTAATTCCTTCTTCGTCTGACATCACATTATCATGGTTAGTGATTAGAGGTATCCCCACAGTCTCATTCACTCCATTGTTAGCATTCTCAGCTGCCATTCTCAAATACTACCATAAAATAAGGGTTAATTAAACAAATTAACATATCACATAATATCCCAATATTATGACTAACCAACAAATAAGCTTAGGTAAGACACACTAGCGAAGGATTTACGCATCTCTCCCCTCCTAGTTATATTCCCCGATCTCCGCCAGAGATCATATCCCTAAGCTCTGATACCAACTGTAACGACCCCAAAATAGGTTCATTCCACCCAACCCATTCTGAGTCGTCAAATACATGGTACAGAAAACAACTACAACTTTATTACAACAATTGTCGTGCAAAATACAACAACACATATGCTGTGAGTTTGGATATAAATATATATCAAATGTGACTCATGTTCCAACCGTGGACATCACCTCACAATAACACCTTACATAAAGGTATAGTCAAAAACTGTTTTAGAAATTAGAATCTTTGGGAAGTGCTCAAGGAAACCTTCGTATATGGGAGGCCACGCGTCTAGGTTATGATAGATATCATATGGCCACAGAATTATCCTTGGTTGACCCAATAGACCCCAAAGAAAAACGAGAAGATTACTATCATATTCTTCCCAATGGTGAGTCTTCTCTTGACATATCATTATCTCTACTGTCTCTAATTGAGAATTATACTTTAAACAAACACCAAGATTATATAGGTAGTGCTCGTATATATACTCAGCAAGTGGATGAGCACATCCCTGTCTTATGATGACACGAGGTTGTATGTCGTTAGACATCTTGTATGATAGTGGCAAACCACCCTTCCAACGTTGGGTACACCTTACCCTATTGGATTCACCAAATATAACTACTAAATGAACTTTTCTATACTGCTTCGGGAGAACATCCACAGCTAGAGACCACCGTTCTATTTCCCCGTTACCCTCGCTCGACCCAGCTACACTCTTATTACCTGAAAGGAATTGTGAAGCAAAAGGGTGAGCACAACTAGCTCAGTAAAGAATATCATGACTAAAGATAATTAAATTATCAATAGCCTTCATCAATAATAAATCAGAGATTTAGAACATATGGTAAATGATAAAAATTTCAACCATAGTTGCAGCGGAACGAGCAATCCATTAGAAGAGTCAAATAGACTATAAAGTCTATTATCTTCTCCATGTTAAAAATCCATCAACAATGTTTTATCCCTGTAACATCAATCAACAATTCTGGTCCACAATCATATGAATAACTCATAATCATAACTGTAGTTCTAAATTCCTCTTCTCATCTAGGACGAAGATAATTTTCATCACCTGAAACATCAAACATCATGGTTATACCAAATCACAGTTCCTGTTCATAATCATACTAATAACTTCATCTTTGCACTACGGGGCAAAGATATTCATCAACAAGTCATCTTTGCACTACAGGCCAAAGATATTCGTCAACAGTTCATCTTTGCATTACTGACCAAAGATATTCATCAACAGTTCATCTTTGCACTACAGGCCAAAGATATTCATCAACAGACCATCTTTGCACTACAGGCCAAAGATATTCATCTACAATTCATCTTTGCACTACAGGCCAAAGATATTCCTCAACAATTCATATTTGCACTACATGCTAAATATATTAATACCTCAAAGAATATATAATCATTTAAGAATTTATATAAACAATAATTATAACCATGTTGATCATTTCACCTTTGCACTTAAGCTAAAGATATTCAATTATAAATTCAATGGTCATGATCATACCAGTCAACAATTCAACTTTGCACTACTGGCCAAAGAGAACCCATAGTCATGATCATACCAAAAATCTACCCATCTTTACACTCAAGTTAAAGAGAAATATCATCATTAGGGTTATAAAAATGTTATATATGATAATAAAAATAATATGATCAACAACTGCATTTATTTTCAAGAGCAACAATCATAAATAAACGATAATTTGGTCAAAAAAATAAACCAATTTTTATCGTGAATAGTACTCGTGAATAGTAACTCGTGAATAGTAACTCGTGAATAGTAACTCGTGAATAGTAACCTCGACTCAAAAAGGTAGAAATTCCACAATAAAATACATACCAATATTTTGGTATAATGATATTGAAAGAATAATATTTCTTAAGCTTATAAACAATTTATTTTAATTGTTTACACTTTACTAAATAATGCATTTAATCATCCTAAAATGCCAAACTCATAAAATTTCATCACCAAAAACCAAAATCCTCATAAAGAATTTGCATATACCTCATATAGGATTCACCAGCCATAAAATCCTATTTTCCAATTTTATTTCTTCACAAAACATATTTAATTCATTTACTCATAACTAGACCATTTTCATGAAAAATATCAAATCAGTTCCAAAAATATTTCTTTTCTGGAATTTAGCATAATATAGTCCCATAGTGAACATATATTTTTCTCAGAATTTTTAAAAGTCATTTACTATTTTTCATATGGCCAAAATAGCCGAATATTTAGACATTTATCAAAAATTGTACTTTTGTCTAAAAATTCTGAAATTTACAGAGTATACTTCTATCATATACATGTACTCCCAATAAAAATTTCATCAATTTTGGAGTTAACCACAAGGAATTATAAGCGGTTACTTTTAAAATAGTCTTTTCCCGTAAAATTCATAACTCTTAATCTATACATCCAAAAATTACCATTTTTGGACACAATCAATAAAACTCATCAAAATATCATTTCAAATTTTTCCATAATTTTTGAAGTTCAGAAAAATTACAAAACTGAAAAACATAACAACCCTTAAAATCCCTTACTATCCCTTACTATCCCTTACCTCAAAAGAGCAGTACTTCTGATCGGTATAAGGCTGAAGGAAACTTGCACTGATGAATAGCAACTCACCAGGTATCTAAATACTCACAAAATACACTCAATAATCTAGAGAGAGAAAGAGAGAAAGCTTATGTTTCTGGTGTGATTTTCAATTCTAACTTAGCCCTCTATTTATAGGAAAATTTTGGTAGGTTTGACCTGCAACCTGATGGCTTTACCTGCTACTATTCCCACCCACCACATTTGAAATATAATTCAGCACATTTCTTCACCAACCACAAGTGGGGCCCACCAATTCTAGAATTTTCCACCAAAATGATAAACTCCGAAAATTCAACAATTTCTGAACCAGTCATCTCGTAAAATTCATAACAAATCATACATTCATTTTTAACGGTTCAACATTTATGGACATATACTCAACTTATATATGTATAACATATCCAAATATTACTACGATCCAACGGTCGGATTAAAAATTATAACCCCCGCAAAATATCTAAAAAACCCTGATTTTTAATACCTCCATTCCGACAAAAATACTGATAAAAACCTCAACATTAACTCCTACATTTTTAACCACAAAAATATATCCCTCATTTATATCTACATAAAATAAATATTTTCTTATCATATAAATCAATAATTAATTATTCACAAATAATATTACAGAATCACATTTATGACAACCAGGCCGTTCCCAGGAAAGAGGGGGCTTTCCAATAAGAATTTTTCCTTTTTGGCGCGCAATTAAATGACCAAACCTCTCCTTAGACAGAACTTTCTAGACATTGTCAATAATGTTATCTAATAATACTATTCAAATAATATGAATTATTGGTCTGATAATGGGAAATACTGTGCAGCAACAATTATTGAACAACAATAATACAAAATTTCAACGTAGCAATTATTGAATCAATAAAATAAAATATTGAACAGTAATTACTGTAACAATTATTGAGTAGTGCCTTCTTACGTAAGAATCAATAATTTCAAAAATACTGTGCAATACCGTGTGCTACTGTGCAATAACGCGTATTACTGTATTTTAACCACCGGGTATTTCAACAGTATTAACGATAACAACTACGCCGTTATTTGTAAAAACTCAAATTTGTCGTTTTCCTTCACCCGACAGTTATTCGTTATGGGGCCCACAAATAGCTGCGCCGTCGTACGAATATTCTCCGACAGAAAGAATATTCCACGACCAAACGAATATTCCCCGACAACAATGATTATTTTATAACCACTTGCTTATTTTGAAAAAAATTCATATTTCACCCATAACTTTAAACTTTTATCAATTTAACCATTTACTGAATAGTAATTATAAGAAAAATTGAATACTTTTATTTCATAAAATTCGGGGTCTTACACTATGCATCAAGACAACTCAAGGAATATGAGAGGAATTATCCTACTCATGATCTAGAGTTGGCAGTTGTAGTCTTTGCACTTAAAATTTGGAGGCATTACTTGTATGGGGAGAAGGTGGAGATCTTTACGGATCATAAAAGCCACAAAGATTTCTTCACTCAAAAGGAACTCAACATGTGACACGACGTTGGCTTGAACTGTTGAAAGATTATGATCATACTATCCAATACCATCCTGGAAAAGCAAACGTGGTAGCTGACGCATTGAGTAGAAGATCATATGCAAGTACAAGTGCGATATTGTCAACTCAAAGGCTCATTTTATGTGACTTGCAAAGGATGGAGATAGAGTTAAAGACTCCAGGGACCCATGTGATGATGGCGAATATACGAGTTGAACCGACTTTAATCAAAAAAGTTAAAGCTGCTCAAGCTACAGACCTGGAGCTGATGCGTATGAGGAAGAAAGTGCAAGAAGGTGCTATGCCGGAAGCAAGAATCGATGAAGAAGGAATACTTCGAGTCAACTCCAGACTTTGTGTTCCTAACGACCCTGATTTAAAGTATGAAATCATGATGGAGGCGCACAACACACCATTTGCAATCCATCCTGGGAGTACCAAAATGTATCATGATCTTCGTCATACATTTTGGTGGAGCAATATGAAGAGAGAGATAGCGATGTTTATCTCAAGGTGTCTAACTTGTCAACGAGTCAAAGCGGAGCATCAAGTACCAAAAGGTCCATTGCAACCACTTGAAATTCCAGAATGGAAGTGGGAGCACATTACCATGGATTTCGTTATCGGTCTTCCTAAGGTTTCTCAAGGTATAGATGCGATTTGGGTCATTGTTGATAGATTGACCAAGTCTACTCATTTCTTACCGATACGAGAAACTTATACACTTGAACGTCTTGCTCGTATGTACATAAACAAAATTGTAAGACTGCATGGTATGCCAGTATCCATAGTTTCTGATCGAGACCCAAGATTCACTTCACGATTTTGGGTTAGTTTACAAAAAGCTATGGACACGGATTTACGATTTAGTTTGGCATATCATCCTCAGACGGACGGACAATCAGAGATGACTATTCAAACTCTGAAAGATTTATTAAGACTCTGTGTCCTTGACTTCAAGGGAAGTTGGGACAAGTTCTTATCATTGATGGAGTTTTCCTACAACAACAGTTATCAAGCAAGTATTGGCATGGCTCTATTCGAAGCGTTGTATGGAAGAAAGTGTCGTTCTCCAATATGCTGGGATGAGGTGGGTGAAGCAACGTTGTTGGGACCGGAGTTGGTACGTATGACTACAGAAAAGATTCAAACGATCCGACAACGTATAAAAACCTCACAAGATCGACAAAAGAGTTATGTTGATCTTCATCGAAAGGATGTGGAATTTGATATAGGAGATCATGTGTTCTTACGTGTTGCTCCATGGAAAGGAGTTACGAGATTTGGAAAGAGAGGAAAGCTCAATCCTCGATTCATCGGTCCATTTTTAATCCTCGATCGGGTAGGAACTATGGCTTATAGACTCGCTTTATCGCCAAGTATGTCTCGTGTTCATAACGTTTTTCACATATCCATATTACGTAAATATGTGGAAGACCCGAACCACATTATTGAGTTAGAACCGGACGAAATAGCGGAGAATTTGACGTATGAAGAGGTTCCTGTTCAAATCTTGGATAAGAAGGAACATGTTCTACGCTCCAAGGTTATACCTCAAGTCAAAGTTTTGTGGAGAAACCACGATGTTGAGGAAATGACTTGGGAGTTAGAATCTGAAATGAAGTCAAGGTATCCTTACCTCTTCGACATACCAGGTACGTTGTGACGCCCCTAAAACAGGCATACAACACCCATTCTGAGTCGTCAATAACATGGTACAGAAACAAATACATCTTTACTATTACAACATAAGAACTGTGAGTTTAAATACAAATATTGTCATATAGACAATATCCACACTCAAATAAGTCCTCATTACAATTATTGATACATTATTTCACAAAAATGGTGAGGACTACTAAAATAATTTCTAGAACCATCATTCCATACCCCGACTAGTACTCGCTACATTCTCGCCTCCTGAGAAAAATGGAACAAAAAGGAAAAGGGTGAGCTCAACTAGCCCAGTAAAGAACATTATGACTAAGATAATATAAAACAAATTATCGTTAGTCTTCAACAGGGAAAAATCTAATAGAATACAATAGACAACAAGTTTTAAATCCATATTCGCAGCGGAAAATAATAATTCATAGAAGAGTTACGTAGAGAATGAAATCTACTATTATCTATGAATTTAAAAGTCCATTATCAGCATTTTATCTCTGTAACATCAATCAATATTCATCTTCGCACTACAGGCCAAAGATATTCACCAGTTGGTCATGTTCATCTAAACACCTGTTCATCTTTGCACTACGGCCAAAGATATTCATCAGAAATCATTAATCTTTGCACTACAGGCCAAAGATATTCAATTATATCATCATTTAGGACTGAGGATGATGAAAAATATTTTAAAGGAAACGAATCCAGTGAAACAAAATAATAAATATTAAGGATTCGTATTTCAGCTATTCCAGCTCCAAAAATACCTCATAAATAATCATAGTGGAGTAAAATTCAAGAATGATGAAAACATGAATACAATCAAAGCTAGTATCCAGAATAGATATTTTGGACGAAAAGAAGAAAATTTCATTTTTCGGTGAATAGTAACTCATGAATAGTAACTCGTGAATAGTAACTCGTGAATAGTAACCCCGACATGAAAAAGTTCCAAATTTGATAAAAAGTTCCAACCAATATTTCGACATAATGATATTGAAGAAATAATATCATTTACGAAGAAAATAACATCCCTTACCTCGGAAAGACGGTACTTCTGACTGGAATACTAGATATAGTGCTGAAGGAAACTTGCACCGTATAGCAACACTCAAAGTATCAAATACTCACAAGAATACGCTCGATATAGAGAGAAACTTGTGTTTCTGGTGTGATTTTCAATTCTAACCTAAGCACCCTATTTATAGGAAAATGCTTGAAACACCAAAGCAGAAAATTTAATATAATAATAATATATTTATCAAATTTTCCTTAGCCCACCTCTAGACATCTGATCTCAGCCCATTTATATCACATGTTAGCCCACTTAAATGCCAAAAAACGTTTTTCTTCAAAATAATAAATAAAACTTCCAAAAATCAATTATTTCGGAACTTCAAAACTTCAATAATTCATAATAAATAGCTCTTTTATCAGAAAATTCGAATCTAGCGAGTTTATATAGAAAATTCAATTCTCTACAACTTTACAGAAGAAAATTTTTCCAAATTCTAAATAAAAATTGACCGAAATCCACAAACGGACGATTTTACAGTCAATAATAAATTTTCGGTCAAGAATTGTGTCCACCAACACACAAAACATGTGTTAATCATTTAATACCACAAAAATACTCTTCCTCCTCATATACTCATATATTTCACATTCATTATAAAAATATCACCATCAATATATTATTAAAATAATATATTTAAATGAATTATTTTATCAGAAAAAGATAAAATATTAATTTTCAACAATTGTCACATTAAAAATTTTCTCCATCTATATCCACATAAAATCAATATTTTCCTCATCATATAAATCAATAATTAATTATACACAAATAATATTACAGAATCACAGTACTGGCAACCAGGCCGTTCCCATGAAAGAGGGGGCTTTCCAATAAGGATTTCTCCTTACTGGCGCGTAATTAGATGACCAAACCTCTCCTTGGACAGAACTTTCTAGATATTGCCAATAATGTTATCTAATAATATTATTCAGATAATATGAATTATTGCTCCGATAATGAAAAATACTGCGTAGTGACAATTATAAAATATCAACGTAGCAATTATTTAATCAATAAAATAAAATATTGAACAGTAATTACGGTAACCATTATTGAGTAGTGCCTTCTTACGTAAGAATCAATAATTGGTCCAATACCGTGTGCTACTGTGTAACAACGCGTATTACCGTGTTTTAACCATCGGGTATTCCAACAGTATTAACGGTAACAACTACGCCGTTATTTATAAACAACTTATTTTTGTCATTTTCTTCATCCAATCGCTTTCCGTTATGGGGCCCAAAAAAGATTGCGCCGTCGTACGAATATTCTCCGACAGTGAGAATATTCCACGACCAAGCGAATATTCCTCGACAACAATGAATATTTTATAACCACTTGCTTATTTAAAATATTTACGCATTTTACCCATAACTAACCACATTAATCAACCCTTACTATTTCAGAATAATAAATTGAGGAAATTAAATTTCATTTATTAATAATTTGGGGTCTTACAACCTCCCCTCCTTATGAAATTTCGTCCTCGAAATTGACATACGTACCTGGTGTTTTGAAAAGATGAGGATACCTCGCTTTCATTTCCGTTTTCAACTCCCAGGTCATTTCCTCAATAGCATGGTTTCTCCACAAAATTTTAACTTGTGGTATGACCTTCGTGCGTAGGACATGCTCCTTCCTATCCAAGATCTTGACAGGTACCTCCTCGTACGTTAAGTCTTCGGCTATCTCGTCCGGTTCTAACTCAATAATGTGGTTCGGGTCTTTCACATATTTACGAAGCACAGATATATGAAAAATATTATGAACACGAGACATACTTGGAGGTAACGCGAGTCTATAGGCCACATTTTCTACTCGGTCAAGAATCTGAAATGGACTAATAAATCGTAGATTGAGCTTTCCTCTCTTCCCAAATCTTGTAACTCCTTTCCATGGAGCTACACGTAATAATACATGATCCCCAATGTCAAATTCCACATCCTTTCGATGAAGATCCGCATAACTCTTTTGTCGATCGTGTGCCATTTGTATACGTTGTCGAATCGTTTAGATCTTCTCTGTAGTCATTCGTACCAACTCTGGTCCCAACAACGTTGCTTCTCCCACCTCATCCCAACATACTGGAGAGCGACACTTTCGTCCATACAATGCTTCAAAGGGAGCCACACCTATACTTGCCTGATAACTGTTGTTGTAGGAGAATTCCACCAATGGTAGGTACTTATCCCAACTTTCTTTGAAATCTAGGACACAAAGTCTTAATAGATCTTCAAGAGTTTGAATAGTCCTCTCTGATTGCCCGTCCGTTTGAGGATGGTATGCCGAACTGAACTGTAAATCTGTGCCCATATCTTTTTGTAAGCTAACCCAAAATCTTGAAGTGAATCTTGGGTCACGATCCGAAACTATGGATACTGGCATGTCATGCAACCTTACAATCTCATTCACGTACATACTAGCAAGACGTTCAAGGGAATAAGTCTCCCGTATCGGCAAGAAATGAGCAGACTTGGTTAATCTATCAACTATAACCCAAATAGCATTTATGCCTTGAGAAACCGTGGGAAGACCTGTAACAAAATCCATGGTAATGTGTTCCCACTTCCATTTTGAAATCTCAAGTGGTTGCAATGGACCTTTTGATACTTGATGCTCCGCCTTTACACGTTGACAAGTTAAACACCTCAAGATAAACTTTGCAATCTCTCTCTTCATATTGTTCCACCAAAATGTATGTCGAAGATCACGATACATTTTAGTACTTCCAGGATGGATTGCAAATGGTGTATTGTGTGCCTCCATCATGATCTTGTACTTCAAATCAGAATCGTTAGGAACAAAAAGTCTGGAGTGGACTCGAAGTATTCCTTCTTCATCGATTCTTGCTTCTGGAATAGCACATTCTTGCACTTTCTTCTTCATACACATCAGCTCCGGGTCTGTAGCTTGAGCAACTTTAACTTTATCGATTAAAGTTGGTTCTACGCGTATACTTGACATCATCGCACTCGTTCCTGCATATGATCTTTTACTCAACGCGTCAGCTACCACGTTTGCTTTTCCAAGATGGTATTGAATAGTGTAGTCATAATCTTTCAACAGCTCGAGCCAACGTCGTTCCCGCATGTTGAGTTCTTTTTTAGTGAAGAAATATTTGAGGCTTTTATGGTCTGAATATATCTCCACTTTCTCCCCATATAGATAGTGCCTCCAGATCTTTAGCGCAAAAACGACTGCTGCCAACTCTAGATCATGAGTAGGATAATTTCTCTCATATTCTTTAAGTTGTCGCGAGGCATAGGCTATGACTTTCCCACGTTGCATGAGAACATAACCTAACCCTTTGCCTGAACCATCGCTGTAGATAACAAATCCATCCGAACCAGATGGTATTGTCAGAACAGGTGTCGAAATGAGTCTCCTCTTAAGCTCTTGGAAACTCTTCTCGCATTCTTCGCTTCATACGAATTTAATATCCTTCCGAGTCAGCTGAGTTAACGGGGTAGCGATTCGAGAAAACCCTTCTACGAATCTCCGATAATATCCAGCTAAACCCAGAAAGCTACGTACATCGGTCACCGTCTTCGGTTGCTCCCAGCTTTGTATTGCTTCAATCTTCGCCGGGTCCACAGATACTCCATGTTTTGACACCACGTGTCCTAAAAATGCTACTTCCTCAAGCCAGAACTCGCATTTCCTCAATTTAGCATATAGCTTGTTTTCACGCAGCCTTTGGAGTACCAGCTTCAGATGGTGCTCATGATCTTCACGGCTTTTGGAATATATGAGGATGTCATCAATAAAGACAACAACGAACTGATCCAAATAATCCTTGAATACTCGGTTCATCATGTCCATGAAAGCCGCAGGAGCATTAGTCAATCCAAAAGACATGACTAAGAATTCATAATGCACGTACCGAGTTCTAAAGGCAGTCTTCGGAATATCCTCAGTTTTAACCTTCAGCTGATGATATCCAGAACGAAGATCAATTTTTGAAAAGAATTGTGCTCCTTGTAACTGGTCAAACAGGTCATCAATACGAGGTAGCAGATACCTATTCTTGATGGTGAATGGTTTAATTCCCGATAATCAATACAAAGTCGCATACTCTCGTCTTTCTTCTTTACAAATAAAACAGGAGCACCCCAAGGAGATGTACTAGGACGAATGAAACCGATGTCCAACAACTCTTGTAGTTGGACTTTTAACTCCTGAAGCTCAATAGGAGCCATTTGATATGAGATTTTAGAGATGGGCTTTGTACCAGGTTCAAGATCAATAAAGAATTCAACTTCACGTTCTGGGGGTAGACCGGGAAGTTCTTCAGGAAATACGTCAGGAAAGTTACTAACAACAGGAATATTATTCAAATTTTACGTGTCTTTATTCAAATCCATAACATGGGCTAAGAAAGCTTGACATCCGTTTTTCAATAAACGAATGGCTTTATGACTTGATATGACAGTGATTGATTTTAATGGCTTTGTTGCTTGAATTCGAACAACAGGTTGATTAGAAATATGAAAACTAACCACCTTACGAAAATAATCAATTTTGGCATGATGAGTAGTTAACCAATCAATTCCTAAAATCACGTCAAATGCAAGTATCTTTAAAAAGATAAGGTCAACAAGTAAGGTGATGGTGCCAACTTGGATCAAACAAGATTTATAAACAGTAGATGTGATGAAAGTTTCCCCTAACGGAGTCTCCACAGATAAATCAAAGTCTAATTTCTCCGGAGTCAAGTTTAAACGTTGAGCACAAGCTGGAGAAATAAATGAATGGGTAGCACCGGTATCTAGTAAGGTATAAACTTCATATGAATTTATGATTAGCTTACCCGTGATCACCTCGTTTGGGTTCCTCGGATGTTGACCAGTCACGACAAACGCTCTTCCAGGAATCGTTGACTTTGACTTTTCTGGGGTAGCCTTTTGAGTCACTGTCCCCGCTGAACTTGATTTTGCTACTGTACAATCTCGAGCAATATGTCCTTCCTTTCCACAATTATAGCATACCTTGAACTGTTATGGACAGTTTGGGCTGATATGTCCCTCTTTTCCACATTTATAGCATATGACCGATGGTCGATCTCCTCCCTTGGAACCAGTTGCTGCTGGTCCTGACGTCTTCGTATTATCATTGTTGAATCTCCTCTTTTTAAAATCTCCTCCCGACTCGCTTCTTCTATTTTCATGGCCACGATTACCACCAGAGTGGTTGCCGTTCTTGTCTGTATTTTTCTTTCTCCGCTAGTTATTATTGTTCTGATGACTGCTGTCACCGATATGATCCTGGTTGTGGTCCCTCGGTTGACCGTACTCGTTATCTCTCTCTAATAATTGAGCCCTGTTGACAACATCTGAATAGAGAGAAAATTTATGAGAAATGAGATACTGACGTATGCCGGGTTTAAAACCTCTCAGAAACATCCGCGTCATACGTTCCTCATTCTCCACCAAATGAGGTGCAAACCTGAACAACTCTACAAACTTCGCCTCGTACTAGGACACCGTCATGTTGTTCTGCTCCAGTCTAATAAACTCCACTTCCTTTATATGACGAACACTTTCAGGAAAGTATTTGTTATTGAACAGCTTCTGAAATGTCTCCCAAGACATGCTGAGTGCGGCTGGATGGGTACATTTCACAGACTCCCACCAGTAGTCTGCCTCGCCACGGAACATAAAGGTGGCGAATGGAACCTTCTGTTCCTCCGTGCATCCCAAGACATCGAATATCTTGGTAATTTGCTTGACCCACGTTTCCGCCATGATCGGATCCGGCTTTCCCTTAAATTCTGGTGGTCCCAACTCTTTGTACTGCTTGGCTGTGACCAGCTGTGCGTTGCCATTATTTCTTCCTATATTTTGAACAGGAATCTCCTTCGTCTGGTTTTGCATGAACAGCAAAAAACTTCTAAACACCTCATCGTTCATCGTCTGCTCAGTGGTGTTGTTCACAGGAGGAACATTGCCAGCCTGTTGCACGTTCTCCTCGTTGGTGAGTACAGGTGTCTCCACGATTTCATTTACTCCACTGTTAACATTCTCAGTCGACATTCTCAAATACTGCCATAAAACAAGGGTTAATTTAACAAATTAACAAATCACATAATATCCCTATATTATGACTGACCAACAAATAAGCTTAGGTAGGACACACTAGCGAAGGATTTACTCGTCTCTCCCCTCCTAGTTCTATTCCCCGATCTCCGCCAGAGATCATATCCCTAAGCTCTGATACCAACTGTGACGCCCCCAAAACAGATATACAACACCCATTCTGAGTCGTCAATAACATGGTACAGAAACAAATACATCTTTACTATTACAACATAAGAACTTTGAGTTTAAATACAAATATTGTCATCTAGACAATATCCACACTCAAATAAGTCCTCATTACAATTATTGATACATTATTTCACAAAAATGGTGAGGACTATTAAAATAATTTCTAGAACCATCATTCCATACCCCGACTAGTACTCGCTACATTCTCGCCTCCTAAGAAAAATAGAACAAAAAGGAAAAGGGTGAGCTCAACTAGCCCAGTAAAGAACATTATGACTAAGATAATATAAAACAAATTATCGTTAGTCTTTAACAGGGAAAAATCTAATAGAATACAATAGACAACAAGTTTTAAATCCATATTCGCAGCGGAAAATAATAATTCATAGAAGAGTTACGTAGAGAATGAAATCTACTATTATCTATGAATTTAAAAGTCCATCATCAGCATTTTATCCTTATAACATCAATCAATATTCATCTTCGCACTACAAGCCAAAAATATTCACCAGTTGGTCATGTTCATCTAAACACATGTTCATCTTTGCACTACGGCCAAAGATATTCATCAGAAATCATTAATCTTTGCACTACAGGCCAAAGATATTCAATTATATCATCATTTAGGACTGAGGATGATGAAAAATATTTTAAAGGAAACGAATCCAGTGAAACAAAATAATAAATATTAAGGATTCGTATTTCAGCTATTCCAGGTCCAAAAATACCTCATAAATAACCATAGTGGAGTAAAATTCAAGAATGATCAAAATATGGATACAATCAAAGCTAGTATCCAGAATAGATATTTTGAACAAAAAAAAGAAAATTTAATTTTTCGGTGAATAGTAACTCGTGAATAGTAACTCATGAATAGTAACTCGTGAATAGTAACTCATGAATAGTAACCCCGACATGAAAAAGTTCTAAATTTGATAAAAAGTTCCAACCAATATTTCGGCATAATGATATTGAAAAAATAATATCATTTACGAAGAAAATAACATCCCTTACCTCGGAAAGACGGTACTTCTGACTGGAATACTAGATATAGTGCTGAAAGAAACTTGCACCGTATAGCAACACTCAAAGTATCAAATACTCACAAGAATACGCTCGATATAGAGAGAGAAATAGAGAGAAATTTGTATTTCTGGTGTGATTTTCAATTCTAACCTAAGCACCCTATTTATAAGAAAATGCTTAGAACACCAAAGCAGAAAATTTAATATAATATAATATATTTATCAAATTTTCCTTAGCCCACCTCTAGACATCTGATCTCAGCCCATTTATATCACATGTTAGCCCACTTAAATGCCAAAAAACGTTTTTCTTCAAAATAATAAATAAAACTTCTAAAAATCAATTATTTCGGAACTTCAGAACTTCAATAATTCATAATAAATAGCCCTTTTATCAACAAATTTGAATCTTGAGAGTTTATATAGGAAATTCAATTCTCTACAACTTTGCAGAAGAAAGTTTTTCCAAATTCTAAACAGAAATTGACCGAAATCCACAAACGGGCGATTTTATAGTCAATAATAAATTTTCGGTCAAGAATTGTGTCCACCAACACACAAAACATGTGTTAATCATTTAATACCACAAAAATACTCTTCCTCCTCATATACTCATATATCTCATATTCATTGTAAAAATATCACCATCAATATATTATTAAAATAATATATTTAAATGAATTATTTTATCAGAAAAAGATAAAATATTAATTTTCAACAATTGTCACATTAAAAATTTTCTCCATCTATATCCACATAAAATTAATATTTTTCTCATCATATAAATTAATAATTAATTATACACAAATAATATTACAGAATCACAGTACTGGTAACCAGGCCGTTCCCAGGAAAGAGGGGGCTTTCCAATAAGGATTTCTCCTTACTGGCGCGCAATTAGATGACCAAACCTCTCCTTAGACAGAACTTTCTAGACATTGCCAATAATGTTATCTAATAATATTATTCAGATAATATGAATTATTGCTCCGATAATAGAAAATACTGCGTAGTGATAATTATAAAATATCAACGTAGCAATTATTTAATCAATAAAATAAAATATTGAACAGTAATTACTATAACTATTATTGAGTAGTGCCTTCTTACGTAAGAATCAATAATTGGTGCAATATCGTGTGCTACTGTGCAACAACGCATATTACCGTGTTTTAACCACCGGGTATTCCAACAATATTAACGGTAACAACTACGCCGTTATTTATAAACAACTTATTTTTGTCGTTTTCTTCATCCAATCGCTTTCCGTTATGGGGCCCACAAAAGACTGCGCCGTCGTACGAATATTCTCTGACAGTAAGAATATTCCACGACCAAGCGAATATTCCCCGACAACAATGAATATTTTATAACCGCTTGCTTATTTAAAATATTTGCGCATTTTACCCATAACTAACCACATTAATCAACCCTTACTATTTCAAAATAATAAATAGAGGAAATTAAATTTTATTTATTAATAATTTGGGGTCTTACATACGTACCCTAATTTCGAGGGCGAAATTTCATAAGAAGGGGAGGTTGTAAGACCCCAACTTTTATAAATAAAGATGAATTTTCTATAAATATCATTTTTGAATATTATGGAGTTAATTTGATATAATGTTATAGTTTTGGGTAATATTTATAAATTTTGCAAAGTACGCAAGTTGTTATATAATATTCGATTGGTCGGGAAATATTCGTTTTAGTAGGGAATATTCGTACAACGGCACAATCATTGGTGGACCCCACAATAGAATTATTATCGGATTGAGAAAAAGACAAAAATATTTTATTAAAAATAATGGCGGAAGTTTTACCATTGTTACTGTTGAACTACTCGGTAGTAAAAGTACAGTAATACGTGTGGTTGCATAGTAGCACACGGTATTGATTATTAATGCTTATGTGAGAAGTCACTCAGTTTGATTCAATTATTGTCAGTTAATAATATGAATTATTTAGCGATAATGAAGTTTTGTTTTATTCGTATTATTAACGTACTAAAACAGAAACATCTTTTTATATAAAACAGAATACTTTATTAAAGTTATTCTATAAATAGAATATATTATATTTTATTTAAAAGATTTTTCTTTAAATATGGATCGTCAGATTAAAGTAATCAATCTGGACCGTTCATGGATTAGTTACTATGCATTTCATTTTTTTATAAATAGCAGCTCATTCCTTCATTATTTCTTACGAATTCACTGAACTATAGAAAGAGAAATTATAAGAGAAGTTATAGAAAAGTATCCTGCTTCTTCCCTACTCTTATATTCAGTTTATTTTACGGTAAGGGATATTATTCTTTTGTATTCAAGAAGAGAACTTCTGTTATTCTATTTATTTATTATTCTGTTGGAATAACCTGTATACGCGGTCTACCCTATACTTGGTGACATTCTTCTATTATTCTGTTGGAACATCATGTCTGTGCGTTTTATGCCGGACCTGGTTCTGTTTTTATTATTATTCTGTTGGAATATCCTGTCTGTGTGTTTTACACCGGACCTGGTTCCGTTTTTATTATTATTTTGTTAGAATATCCTGTCTGTGTGTTTTATACCGGACCTGGTTCCATTATTTATTATTTTGTCGGAATATCATGTCTGTGCCTTTTACGCCGGACCTGGTTCCATTATTTATTATTCTGTTGGAATAACCTGTCTGTGCGGTCTATCGTATGCATGGTGATTTCTTTTGTTATTCTATTCTTTATTATACTCAGTTGGCTAAGTTTTGACTTCTATACTCCATGAAATTAGTGGAATATCCTTGATAATTGTGTTTCATCCAGTATCTTTTCATGAAAATATTCTTCTAAGAATTCTTGAATTTTACTCCACAAAGTAGTATCATGTTGACAATTTTGACGTTAATTCTTGGATAAATTAATTCTTGAACTTGTTTTATTGAATTCTTATATCATTGTCATCATCCTCATGTTTATAATATGTTGAAAGTCATCTGTGGCCTGTAGTGCATAGATGGACTTGGTATGATTATGACCGGGGATTATTCGGTATAATCATGACCGTAATAAATAATGTGGTAAAAGTCCTCATTGGCCGTAGTGCGTTGATGGACAGTTGTTGGCATGATCATGACCATTAATGAATACACAAATATTCTTGGCCCGTAGTGCATGGATAATTGTGGTCGTGATACTAAAGAATATCCTTGACCGTAGTGCAAGGGTGATTCGATGATGTGGATTATATTATTAAGCTGAGTCTCAGCGATAACAGTGATGAAAAACCTTTTAAATCATAAAAGATAGTAGATTTTATTCTCTACTTGACTCTTTTAATGGATTACTTGTTCTGCTGCAGTTAAACTTGATGTCTTTTGTATTTTATCAGTTTAACACTGTTGAAGGCTAATGATAATTTATTCTGCATTATCTTAGTCATAATATTTCTTACTGGGCTAGTTGAGCTCACCCTTTCTTTCACTGTTCTCTTCAGGAAATGAGAATATAGCTGGGACGAGTCGGGAAACGGAGTGATGAACCAGATGATAGTATTAGTAGTCCTCACTATTATGTGAAATAGTGTGATAATAATTGTAATGAGGACTCCTTTTGAGCTTGTATAGTCTCTAGTAGACAATAATTGTATTCAAACTCACAGTTATGTTTTGTCATATTGTACACGACAGTCGTATTAGTAAGTTGGTTTTGTATTTTGTACCATGTATCTGACAACCCAAGATGGGTGATGTATACCTAATTTTGGGGGCGTCACACCAAAGATATTCATTTGTATCACCAGTTGGTCATGTTCAACTCAACACCTATTCATCTTTGCACTACGGGCCAAAGATATTCATTAGGTAAGCATTCATCTTTGCACTACAGGCCAAAGATATTCATTTGTATCATCATTTAGGACTGAGGATGATGAAAAATATTTTAAAGAAAACGAATCCAGTGAGATAACAAATCAAATATTAAGGATTCGTATTACAGTTTATCCAAGTTCAATAATATTTCGAAATAACCAATTTTGAAGCAGAATTCAAAAATAATGATCAAAACATGGATACAATCAAAGATAGTAACCATAATAGACAACTTGGACAAAAAAGAAGAAAATTTTATTTTTTGGTGAATAGTGTCGTATTCGTGAATAGTGCCGTATACGTGAATAGTAACGTATACATGAATAGTAACCCCGATACAAAAAGTTTTAAATTTAGTAAAAAGTTCATACCAACATTTCGGTATAATGATATTAAATAAAATATCATTTTAAGAAGAATATAACACCCCTTACCTCAAAATACCAATACTTCTGATTGGAATATCGGTAAAAGGCTGAAGAAAACTTGCACTGATGAATAGAAACTCACAAAGTATCTAAATACTCATAAAATACACTCGATAATCTAGAGAGAGAATGAGAGAAAACTTGTTTCTGGTGTGATTTTCAATTCTAACTTAGCCCTCTATTTATAGAAAATTGTTAGCACGCCGAAGCAGACTTAACCTGTAACCTGATGGATTTACCTGCTACTATTCAAGCCTACCACATTTGAATAAAAATCTCAGCACATTTTTTCACCAACCAAAAGTGGGGCCCACCAATTCTAGAATTTTCCACGAAAATGATAAACTCCGAAAATTCAACAATTTCTGAACCAGTCATCTCGTAAAATTCATAACAAATCATACGTTCATTTTTAACAGTTCAAAATTTATGGATATATACTCAACTTATATAAGTATAACATATCCAACAATCATAACGATCCAACGATCGGATTAAAATTTATAACCCCCGCAAAATATCTCAAAAACCCTAATTTGATTTTTAATACCTCCATTCCGATAAAAATACTGATAAAACACCTCAACATTAACTCTTTCATTTTTAACCACAAAAATATATCACTCATTTATATCCACATAAAATAAATATTTCCTTATCATATGAATCAATAATTAATTATTCACAAATAATATTATAGAATCACATTTATGACAACCAGACCGTTCCCAGGAAAGAGGGGGCTTTCCAATAAGAATTTCTCCTTACTGGCGCACAATTAGGTGACCAAACCTCTCCTTAGACAGAACTTTCTAGACATTGCCAATAATGCTATTTAATAATATTATTCAAATAATATGAATTATTGATCTGATAATGGAAAATAATGTGCAGTAACAATTATTGAACAACAATAATTTAAAATATCAACGCAGCAATTATTGAATCAATAAAATAAAATATTGAACAGTAACTACTATAACAATTATTGAGTAGTGCCTTCCTTCGTAAGAATTAATAATTTAAAAATACTGTGCAATCCGTGTGCTACTGTGCAACCACGCGTATTACTGTATTTTTAACCACCGGGTATTCCAACAGTATTAACGGTAATAACTACGCCATTATTTATAAAAACTCAATTTTTGTCGTTATCTTCCCCCGACCGTTTTTCATTATGGGGCCCACAGATAGCTGCACTGTCGTACGAATATTCCCCGACAGAAAGAATATTCCACGACCAAACGAATATTCCTCGACAAAATAAATATTTTATAACCACTTGTTTATTTTGCAAATTTTACACATTTCACCCACAACCAAAATATTATATCAAATTAACACCTTATTATTCACAACAATAATTAGAGAAAATTTGATTTTATTCATTAATAAGTTGGGGTCTTACAACCTCTTTTTCATTTCTGATTCCAACTCTCAGGTCATTTCTCCAATAGCATGGTTCCTCCACAAAACCTTAACTTATGGTATAACCTTGGTGCGTAGGACATGCTCCTTTCTATCCAAGATCTTGACAGGTACCTCCTCATACGTTAAGTCTTCAGCTATCTCGTCTAGTTCTAACTCAATAACGTGGTTCGGGTCTTTCACATATTTACGAAGCACAGATATGTGAAAAACATTATGAGCACGAGACATACTTGGAGGTAATACGAGTCTATAGGCCACATTTCCTGCTCGGTCAAGAATCTAAAATGGACCAATAAATCGTGGATTGAGCTTTCCTCTCTTCCCAAATCTTGTAACTCCCTTCCATGGAGCAACTCGCAACAATACATGATCCCCAATACTAAATTCTACGTCCTTTCGATGAAGATCCGCATAACTCTTTTGTCGATCTTGTGCCGTTTGTATACGTTGTCGAATCATTTGGATCTTTTCCGTAGTCATGCGTACCAACTCTAGTCCCAACAATGTTGCTTCACCCACCTCATCCCAACATATTGGAGAGCAACATTTTCATCCATACAATGCTTCAAATGGAGCCACACCTATATTTGCTTGGTAACTGTTGTTGTAGAAAAATTCCACCAATGGTAAATACTTATCCCAACTCCCTTTGAAGTCTAGGACACAGAGTCTTAATATATCTTCAAGAGTTTAAATAGTTCTCTCTGATTGCTCGTCCGTTTGAGGATGGTATGCCGAACTAAATTATAAATCCGTACCCATAGCTTTTTGCAAGCTAACCTAAAATCGTGAAGTGAATCTTGGGTCACGATCCGAAACTATGGATACTGACATGCCATGCAATCTCACAATCTCATTTACGTACATACTAGCAAGACGTTCAAGGGAATAAGTCTCCCGTATAGGCAAGAAATGGACAGACTTGGTTAATCTATCAACAATAACCCAAATCGCATCTATGCCTTGAGAAACCTTGGGAAGACCCGTATCGAAATCTATAGTAATGTGTTCCCACTTCCATTTCAGAATCTCAAGTGGTTACAATGGTCCCTTCGGCATCTGATGCTCTGCCTTTACACGTTGACAAGTTAAACACTTTGAGATAAACTTTGTGATCTCTCTCTTCATATTGTTCCACCAAAATGTATGTCGAAGATCACGATACATTTTGGTACTTCCAGGATGGATTGCAAATGGTGTATTGTGTGCCTCCATCATGATCTTATATTTCAAATCAAAGTCGTTAAGAACACAAAGTCTGGAGTGGACTCGAAGTATTCCTTCTTCATCGATTCTTGCTTCTGGAATAGCACCTTCTTGTACTTTCTTCTTCATACGCATCAACTCCGGATCTGTGGCTTGAGCAACTTTAACTTTATCGATTAAAGTTGGTTCTATGCGTATACTTGACATCATCGCATGGGTCCCTGGAGTCTTGAATTCTATCTTCAACTTTTGTAAATCACACAAAATGGGCCTTTGTGTTGACAACATCACACTCGTTCCTGCATAAGATCTTCTACTTAATGCGTCAGCTACCACGTTCGCTTTTCCAGGATGGTATTGAATGGTATGGTCGTAGTCTTTCAACAACTCGAGCCAACGTCGTTGCCGCATATTGAGTTCTTTTTTGGTGAAGAAATATTTGAGACTTTTATGGTTTAAATATATCTCCACTTTCTCCCCATATAAATAGTGCCTCCAGATCTTTAGCGCAAAAATGACTGCTGCCAACTCTAGATCATGAGTAGGATAATTCCTCTCATATTCTTTAAGTTGTCGCGAGGCATAGGGTATGACTTTCCCATGTTGCATGAGAACACATCCTAACCCTTTGCCCAAAGCATCACTGTAGATAACATATCCATCCGAACCAAACGGTATTGTCAGAACAGGTGCCGAAATGAGTCTCTTCTTGAGTTCTTGGAAACTCTTCACGAATTCCTCGCTCCATACAAATTTTGTATCTTTACGAGTCAGCTGAGTTAACGGAGTAGCGATTCGAGAAAATCCTTCCACGAATCTCTGATAATAACCGGCTAAGCCCAGAAAGCTACGTACTTCGGTCACCGACTTCGGTTTCTCCCAACTTTGTATTTCTTCAATCTTCGCTGGGTCAACAGATACTCCATGTTTTGACACCACGTGCCTAAGGAATACTACTTCCTCAAGCCAGAACTCGTATTTCTTCAGCTTGGCATATAGCTGGTTATCACAAAGCTTTTGCAGTACCAGCTTCAAATGGTGCTCATGATCTTCACGGTTTTTGGAATAGATGAGGATGTCATCAATAAAGACGACTATAAACTGATCCAAATATTCTTTGAACACACGGTTCATCATATCCATGAAAGTAGCAGGAACATTAGTCAATCCAAAAGACATGACTAAGAATTTATAATGCCCGTACCGAGTTCTGAAAGCAGTTTTTGGAATATCCTCAGTTTTAATCTTCAGCTGATGATATCCAGAACGAAGATCGATCTTTAAAAAGAATCGCGCTCCTTTTAACTGGTCAAATAGGTCATCAATACGAGGTAGCGGATACCTATTCTTGATGGTGACATGGTTCAATTCTCGATAGTCAATTCAAAGTCGCATACTCCCGTCGTTCTTCTTTACAAATAAAACAGCAGCACCCCAAGGAGATGTACTAGGATGAATGAAACCGATGTCCAATAACTCCTGTAGTTGGACCTTTAACTCCTGAAGTTCAATAGGAGCCATTCGATATGGGATTTTAGAAATGGGCTTTGTACCAGGTTCATGGTCAATAAAGAATTCAACTTCACGTTCTGGGGGTAGACCGGGAAGTTCTTCAGGAAATTCACTAACAACAGAAATTTTATTCAAATCTAACGTGTTTTTGTTCAAGTCCGTCACATGGACTAAGAAAGCTTGACATCTATTTTTCAATAAACGAATAGCTTTATGGCTTGATATGACAGTGATTGACTTTAGTGGTTTGGTTGTTTGAATTTGCATAACAGGTTGGTTAGGAATATGAAAATTAACAACCTTACGAAAATAATCAATTTTAGCACAATGAGTGGTTAACCAATCAATCCCTGAAATCACATCAAATGCAAGTATTTTCAACGAAATAAGATCGGCAGGTAATGTGATGGTTCCAACTTGAATCAAGCAAGATTTGTAAACAGTAGATGCAATGAAAGTTTCTCCTAACGGAGTCTCAACAGATAAGTCAAGGTCTAATTTCTCCGGAGTCAAGTTTAAACGTTGAGCACAAGTAGGAGAGATAAAAGAATGGGTAGAACCAGTATCTAATAAGGTATAAACTTCGCAAGAGTTTATGATTAGCTTACCTGTGATCACCTCGTTTGGGTTCCTCGCACTTTGACCAGTCACGACAAATGCTCTTCCAGGAACCGTTAACTTTGACTTTTCTGGGACAGCCTTTTGAATCACCATCCCCGCTGGACTTGGTTTCGCTACAGTATAATCTCGAGCGATATGTCCTTCATTTCCATAATTATAGCATACCTTGAACTGTTGTGGATATTTTGGGCTGATATGTCCCTCTTTCCCGCATTTATAGCATACGATCGGTGGTCGTTCTCCTCCCTTAGAACCAATTGTTGCTGGTGCTGACGTCTTCACATTGTCATTGTTGAATCTCCTCTTTTTAAAATCTCCCCCCGACTCGCTTCTTCTATTTTCATGGCCACGATTACCACCAGAGTGGTTACTGCTTTTGTCCGTATGTATCTTTCCCCGCTGGTTATCGTTGCTCCGATGACTGCTGTCACCGGTATGACCCTGGTTGTGGTCCCTCGGTTGAACGTACTCGTTATCTCGCTCTAATAATTGAACCTTGTTGACAACATCTGAATATAGAGAAAATTTATAAGAAATGAGATACTGATGTATGTCGTGTTTCAAACCTCTCAGAAACATCCGTGTCATACGTTTCTCATTCTCCACCATATGAGGTGCAAACCTGGATAACTCCGCGAACTTCGCCTCGTTTTGGGACACCGTCATGTTGTTTTGTTCCAACCTAATAAACTCTACCTCCTTCATATGGCGAATACTTTCAGGAAAGTACTTGTCATTGAAACGTTTCCCAAGACTTGCTGAGTGCGGCAGGCTGGGTACGCTTCACAGACTCCCACCAGTAGTCTGCCTCACCACAGAACATAAAGGTGGTGAATGGTACCTTCTGTTCCTCCGTGCATCCCAAGACATCAAATATCTTGGTAATTTGTTTAACCCACGTTTTCGCCTTGATCAGATCCGGCTTTCCCATAAATTCTGGTGGTCCCAACTCTTTAAACTGCTTGGCTGTGACATGTCGCGCATTGCTATCATTTTCACCCATATTTTGTGCACGAGTCTCCCTCGTCTGATTTTGCATGAACTGCAGAAAGCTTCTAAACATCCCATCATTCATCATTTGTTCGGTAGTGTTGTTTACAGGAGGAATATTGCCTTCCTGTTGCACGTTCCCCTGGGTGGTGATTAAAGGTGTCTCCACGGTCTCATTCACTTCACTGTTAATATTCTCAGCTGCCATTCTCAAATACTGCCATAAAACAAGAGTTAATTAAAGAAATTAACATGCCACATAATATCCTTATTATGACCGACCAACAAATAAGCTTAGGTAGAACACACTAGCGAAGAATTTACTCGTCTCTCCCCTCCTAGAACTATTCCCCGATCTCCGCCAGAGATCATATCCCTAAGCTCTAATACCAACTATGAAGCCCCCAAAATAGGTATACAACACCCATTCTGAGTCACCAAATACATGATACAGAAATAACTACAACTTTATTAATATAATTATCGTTCAAAATACGACAACACTTAAACTGTGAGTTTAAATACAAATATTGTCATCTAGATAATATCCACACTCAAATAAGTCCTCATTACAATTATTGATACACTATTTTATAAAATAGTGAGGACTACTAAAACAACTTCTAGAACCATCATTCCACACCCCAACTAGTATTCGCTACATTCTCGCCTCCTAAGAAGAAAAATGGAACAAAAAAGAAAAAGGGTGAGCTCAACTAGCCCAGTAAAGAATATTATGACTAAGATAATATAGAACAAATTATCGTTAGTCCTCAACAGGGAAAAATCTAATAGAATACAATAGACAACCAGTTTTAAATCAATATTCGCAACAGAAATAATAATTCATTAAAAGAGTTAAGTAGAGAATGAAATCTACTATCTTCTATATATGAATTTAAAAGTTCATCGTCAATATTTTATTTCTGTAACATCAATCAATATATATAGCTGGAATCAAATATTCATCTTTGCACTACAGGCCAAAGATATTCATCAGTTGGTCATGTTCATCTAAACACCTGTTCATCTTTGCACTATGGGCCAAAGATATTCATCAAAAAATCATTCATCTTTGCACTACATGCCAATGATATTCAGTTATATCATCATTTTAGACTGAGGATGGTGAAAAATATTTTAAAGAAAACGAATCCAGTGAAACAAAATAATAATTATTAAAGATTCGTAATTTAAACAATCCAAGTTCAAAAATACTTCATAAATAACCATAGTGAAGTAAAATTCAAGAATGAAGATCAAAACATGGATACAATCAAAGCTAGTATCCATAATGGATATCTTGGACAAAAAAATGAAAATTTAATTTTTCTGTGAATAGTGTCGTATTCGTGAATAGTGCCGTATACGTGAATAGTAACCTCAACACTAAAAGACAAGAATTTCACAAGAAAAATCTTACCAATATTCCGGCATAATGATATTGAAAGAAATAATATTATTTATAAAAAATAACATCCCTTACCTCGAAAAGACAATACTTCTGACTGAAATACTGGATATAGTGCTGAAAGAACTTGTACCGTATAGCAACACTCAAAGTATCAAAATACTCACAAGAATACGCTCGATAATATAAAGAGAGAAATCTTTAGTTTCTCGTGTGATTTTCAATTCTAACCTTAGCACCCTATTTATAGGAAAATGTTTAGAACACGAAAGTAGAAAATTTAATAAAATAATAATATTTATAAATTAAATTCCTACGCACACCTTACCAACTGATTTCAACCATTTAACACATGCAAGTGGGGCCCACAAATGAAAAAAAACGCTTTTCTTTTAAAAATTATTTAAAACTTCAAAAAGCAATTATTTCGAAACTTCAATAATTCATAATAAATAGCATTTTATCAGAAAAATTCAGATCTTATGTCCTTCTATAGGAAATTCAATTCTCTACAACTTTGTAAGTTTAAGTTTTACCAAATTCCAAACAGAAATTGACCGAAATCCATATACGGACGATTTTACAAGCTATAATCAAATTTCAGTCAAGAAATGAGTCCACCAACATGTTTAACATGTTTTTAGTATTTTTTGCAATAAAAATACTCCTCATCCACATTTACTCATATATCCCACATTCATTATAAAAATATCACCATTATTATATTATTATAATATAATAATATATTTAAATGAGTTATTTTATCGAAAAAGATAAAATATCAATTTTCAACAATTGTTACTTTAAAAATTTTCTCCATCTATATCCACATAAAATGAATATTTTTTATCATATAAATCAATAATTAATTATTTACAAATAATATTACAGAATCACAATACTGACAACCAGGCCGTTCCTAGGAAAGAGGGGGCTTTCCAATAAGAATTTCTCCTTAATAGCGCGCAATTAGGTGACCAAACATCTCCTTAGACAGAACTTTCTAGACATTGTCAATAATGTTATCTAGTAATATTATTAAAA
This sequence comes from Panax notoginseng, assembly GCA_016801055.1. Taxonomy (NCBI): domain Eukaryota; kingdom Viridiplantae; phylum Streptophyta; class Magnoliopsida; order Apiales; family Araliaceae; genus Panax; species Panax notoginseng. The sequence goes on from CM029023.1 coordinate 71,085,938, forward strand.
TAATATGAATTATTGATCTGATAATGAGAAATACTGTGTAGTGACAATTATTGAAATAACAATAATATAAAATATCAACGTAGCAATTATTGAATCAATAAAATAAAATATTGAACAGTAATTACTGTAACAATTATTGAGTAGTGCCTTCTTACGTAAGAATCAATAATTGGTGCAATATCGTGTACTACTGTGCAACAACGTGTATTATTATGTTTTTGTGACGCTCCCAAAAAAGGTATACATCACCCATTCTGAGTCGCCAAATACATGGTATAGAAATAAATACAACTTCAGTAATAAAATTGTCGTGCAAAATACGACAACACATATACTGTGAGTTTAAAAATAAATATTGTCTTCTAGACAATATTCACACTCAAATAAGTCCTCATTACAATTATTGATACACTATTTTACAAAAATAGTGAGGACCGCTAAAATAACTATCTAGGACCATCACTCTATACCCCGACTGGTTCCTGCTATGTTCTCGCTTCCTGAGAAGAAAAATGGAACTAAAAGGAAAAGGGCGAGCTCAACTAGCCCAGTAAAAAATATTATGACTAAGATAATATACAATAATTTATCATTAGTCTTCAACAGAGAAAAATCTGATAAAATATAATAGACAACAAGTTTAAGATCAACAACTGCAGCGGAAACAGCAATCCATTAGAAGAGTCAAGTAGAGAAAGAATTCTACTATCTTCTAAGATTTAAAAGTCCATCATCAATATTTTATCCCTGCAACATCAATTAATATACATCTTGAATCAAATATTCATCTTTGCACTACAGGCCAAAGATATTTATTTATATCATCAGTTGGTCATGTTCATCTCAACACCTGTTCATCTTTGCACTACGGGCCAAAGATATTCATTAGGTAATCATTCATCTTTGCACTACAGACCAAAGATATTCATTAATATCATCATTTAGGACTGAGGATGGTGAAAAATATTTTAAAGAAAATGAATCCAGTGAAACAAAAGGACAAATATCAGGGATTCGTATTAAGTTTATCCAAGTTTAATAATACTCCATAATAATTAATTTTGAAGAAGAATTCAAAAATAAAGATCAAAACATGGATACAATCAAAGATAGTAACCATAATAGACAACTTGGACAAAAAGAAAAAAATTTTATTTTTCGGTGAATAGTGTCGTATTCGTGAATAGTGCCGTATACGTGAATAGTAATCCCGACACAAAAAGTTTCAAATTTGATAAAAAGTTCAAACCTATATTTCGGCATAATGATATTGATCATTTACGAAGAAAATAACATCCCTTACCTCAAAAAGACAGTACTTCTAACTAAAATACTGTAAGACCCCGATTTTTTTTTTTATAAAATGGAATTTCTTTTATTTATTATTTTGAAATAGTAAGGGTTGAATTGATTAATGAGGTTAGTTATGGGTAAAATGCATAAATACTTCAAATGAGCAAGTGGTTATAAAATAGTAATTGTTGTCGGGGAATATTCGTTTGGTCGTAGAATATTCTTACTGTTGGAGAATATTCGTACGACGGCGCAGTCTTTTGTGGGCCCCATAATAGAAAGCGATTGGATGATGAAAACGACAAGTATAAGTTATTTATAAATAACGGCGTAGTTGTTACCGTTAATACTGTTGGAATACCTGGTGGTTAAAACACAGTAATACGTGTTTTTACACAGTAGCACACGGTATTGCACCAATTATTGATTCTTACGTAAGAAGGCACTTCTCAATAATTGTTACAGTAATTACTGTTCAGTATTTTATTTTATCGATTCAATAATTGCTGCGTTAATATTTTATATTACTGTTGTTTCAATAATTATCACTACACAGTATTTTCCATTATCAAAGCAATAATTCATATTATCTGAATAATATTATTAGATATCATTATTGGCAATATCTAGAAAGTTATGTCTAACGAGAGGTTATTTAATTGCGCGCTGGTAAGGAGAAATCCTTATTGGAAGGCCCCCTCTTTCCTGGGAACGGCCTGGTTGTCATTATTGTGTTTCTATAATATTATTTGTGAATAATTAATTATTGATTTATATGACGAGAAAAATATTAATTTTATGAGGATATAGATGTAGAAAATTTTTACTGTGACAATTGTTGTAAATTAATATTTTATCTTTTTCTGATAAAATAATTCATGTAAATATATTATTTTAATAATATATTAATGGTGATATTTTTACAATGAATGTGGGATATATAAATAAATGAGGAGGAAGAGTATTTTTGTTGGATTAAATGTTTAACACATATTTTGTGTGTTGGTGGACACAATTCTTGACCGAAAATTTATTATAGACTGTAAAATCGTCCGTTTATAGATTTCGGTCAATTTCTGTTTTGAATTTGGAAAAATTTTCTTCTGTAAAGTTGTAGAGAATTGAATTTCCTATAAAAACTCGCAAGATTCAAATTTTCTGATAAAAGGGCTATTTATTATAAATTATTAAAGTTCCGAAGTTCCGAAATAATTAATTTTTGAAAGTTTTATTTATTATTTTAAAGAAAAACATTTTTTGGCGAGATGGTGGGGCCCACTGGCTGTTAAAATGTGCTGAATTCGGATCTTCAAAGGTGGGCTTGAAAATTTATATATATATATATATATATATATATATATATATATATATTAATATTATATTAAATTTTCTGCTTTGGTGTTCTAAGTATTTTCCTATAAATAGGGTGCTTAGGTTAGAATTAAAAATCACACCAGAAACTACAGATTTCTTTCTCTTTCTCTCTCGATATATTGAGCGTATTCTTGTGAGTATTTTAATACTTTGAGTGTTGCTATACGGTGCAAGTTCAAGTCATAGCCTATAGCCGGTGTTTCAACTAGAAGTACTGTCTTTACGAGGTAGGGAATGTTATTTCTTCTTAAATAATATTATTTTCTTCAATATCATTATGCCGAAGTATTGATCTGAACTTTTTATCAAATTTAAAACTTTTTCATGTCGGGGTTACTATTCACGAGTTACTATTCACTTTTACTATTTACGAGTACTATTCATGAAGCATGATGATATTTTTTTTGAAATTTCTATCTTTTGGTGTCGAAAGTACTATTCACGTATACGGCACTATTCACGTATACGGCACTATTCACTAATACGGCACTATTCACCGAAAAATAAAAAAAAAAAATTTTGTCCAAAATATCTATTCTAGATACTAGCTTTGATTGTATCCATGTTTTGATCATTCTTGAATTTTACTCCACTATGATTATTTATGAGGTATTTTTGGACATGAAATAGCTGAAATATGAATCTGTAATATTTTCTTTTTTATTTCACTGGATTCGTTTTCTTTAAAATATTTTTCATCATCCTCAGTTCTAAATGACGATATAGCTAAATATCTTTGGCCTGTAGTGCAAAGATGAATGATTTCTGATGAATATCTTTGGCCCGTAGTGCAAAGATGAACATGTATTTAGATGAACATGACCAACTGATGAATATCTTTGGCCTGCAGTGCAAAGATGAATATTTAATTCCAGTTATATACTGGTTGATGTTACAGGGATAAAATATTGACGATGAACTTTTAAATTCATATATAGAAGATAGTAGTTTGCATTCTCTACTTAACTCTTCTAATGAATTATTATTTCCGCTGCGAAGATTGATTTATAACTGGTTGTCTATTGTATTCTATTAGATTTTTCCCTGTTGAAGACTAACGATAATTTGTTCTATGTTATCTTAGTCATAATATTCTTTACTGGGCTAGTTGAGCTCACCCTTTTCCTTGTTGTTTCATTTTTCTTCTCAGGAGGCAAGAATGTAGCGAGTACTAGTCGGGGTGTGGAATGAAGGTTCTAGAAAGTCGTTTTAGTAGTCCTCACCATTTTTGTAAAATAATATTTCAATAATTGTATGAGGGCTTATTTGAGTGTGGATATTGTCTAGATGGCAATATTTGTATTTAAACTCACAGTTTTTATGTTGTATTAATAAAGTTATAGTTGTATCTGTACCATGTATTTTGACGACTCAGAATGGGTGTTGTATACCTATTTTGGGGGCGTCACAGTTGGTATCAGAGCTTAGGGATATGATCTCTGGCGGAGATCGGAGAATAGAACTAGGAGGGGAGAGACGAGTAAATCCTTCGCTAGTGTGTCCTACCTAAGCTTATTTGTTGGTCGGTCATTATATAGGGGTATTATGTGATTTGTTAATTTGTTTAATTAACCCTTGTTTTATGGCAGTATTTGAGACTGTCGACTGAGAATGTTAACAGTGGAGTAAATGAAACCGTGGAGACGCCTGTACTCACCAACGAGGAGAACGTGCAACAGGCTGGCAATGTTCCTCCTGTGAACAACACCAATGAGCAGATGATGAGCAATGGGATGTTTAGAAGCTTTTTGCAGTTTATGCAAAATCAGACAAAGGAGACTCGTGTTCAAAATACAGGAGGAAATGATAGCAATTCACAGTTTGTCACTGGATTCGTTTTCTTTAAAATATTTTTCATCATCCTCAGTTCTAAATGACGATATAGCTAAATATCTTTGGCCTGTAGTGCAAAGATGAATAATTTCTGATGAATATCTTTGGCCCGTAGTGCAAAGATGAACAGGTGTTTAGACGAATATGACCAACTGATAAATATCTTTGGCCTGTAGTGCAAAGATGAATATTTAATTCCAGTTATATACTGGTTGATGTTACAGGGATAAAATATCGACGATGAACTTTTAAATTCATATATAGAAGATAGTAGTTTGCATTCTCTACTTAACTCTTCTAATGAATTATTATTTCCGCTGTGAAGATTGATTTATAACTGGTTGTCTATTGTATTCTATTAGATTTTTCCCTGTTGAAGACTAACGATAATTTGTTCTATGTTATCTTAGTCATAATGTTCTTTACTGGGCTAGTTGAGCTCACCCTTTTCCTTGTTGTTCCATTTTTCTTCTCAGGAGGCAAGAATGTAGCGAGTACTAGTCGGGGTGTGGAATAAAGGTTCTAGAAAGTCATTTTAGTAGTCCTCACCATTTTTGTAAAATAATGTTTCAATAATTGTATGAGGGCTTATTTGAGTGTGGATATTGTCTAGATGGCAATATTTGTATTTAAACTCACAGTTTTTATGTTGTATTAATAAAGTTGTAGTTGTATCTGTACCATGTATTTTGACGACTCAAAATGGGTGTTGTATACCTATTTTGGGGGTGTCACAGTTGGTATCAGAGCTTAGGGATATGATCTTTGGCGGAGATCGGGGAATAGAACTAGGAGGGGAGAGACGAGTAAATCCTTCGCTAGTGTGTCCTACCTAAGCTTATTTATTGGTCGGTCATTATATAGGGGTATTATGTGATTTGTTAATTTGTTTAATTAACCCTTGTTTTATGGCAGTATTTGAGACTGTCGACTGAGAATGTTAACAGTGGAGTAAATGAAATCGTGGAGACGCCTGTACTCACCAACGAGGAGAACGTGCAACAGGCTGGCAATGTTCCTCCTGTGAACAACACCAATGAGAAGATGATGAACAATGGGATGTTTAGAAGCTTTTTGCAGTTTATGCAAAATCAGACAAAGGAGACTCGTGTTCAATATACAGGAGAAAATGATAGCAATTCACGGTTTGTCACGGCCAAGCAGTTCAAGGAGTTGGGACCACCAAAATTTAAGGGAAAGCCGGATCCGATCATGGCGGAAACGTGGGTCAAGCAAATTACCTAGATATTCGATGTCTTGGGATGCACGGAGGAACAGAAGGTTCCATTCGCCACCTTTATGTTCTGTGGCGAGGCAGACTACTGGTGGGAGTCTGTGAAACGGACCCAGCCTGCCGCACTCAGCATGTCTTGGGAAATATTTCAGGAAGATTTCAACGAAAAATACTTTCCTGAAAGTATTCGCCATATGAAGGAGGTAGAGTTTATTAGACTGGAGCAGAATAACATGACGGTGTCCCAGTACGAGGCGAAATTTGCAGAGTTGTCCATGTTTGCACCTCATTTGGTGGAGAATAAGGAACGTATGACGCAGATGTTTCTGAGAGGTTTGAAACATGGCATACGTCAATATCTCATTTCTCATAAATTTTCTCTCTATTCAGATGTTGTCAACAGGGCTCAATTATTAGAGCCAGATAACGAGTACGGTCAATCGAGGGACCACAACCAGGATCATACCGGTGACAGCAGTCATCAGAACAATGATAACCAGCGGAGAAAGAAAAATACAGACAAGAACGGCAACTACTCTGGTGGTAATCGTGGCCATGAAAATAGAAGAAGCGAGTCGGGAGGAGATTTTAAAAAGAGGAGATTCAACAATGACAATACGAAGACGTCAGCACCAGCAGTAACTGGTTCCAAGGGAGGAGAGCGACCACCGGTCATATGCTATAAGTGCGGAAAAGAAGGATATATCAGCCCAAACTGTCAACAACAGTTCAAGGTATGTTACAACTGTGGAAAGGAAGGACATATCGCTTGAGATTGCACTGTAGAGAAACCAAGTCCAGCGGGGATGGTGACTCAAAAGGTTGTCCCAGAAAAGTCAAAGTCAACGGTTCCTGGAAGAGCGTTTGTCGTGACTGGTCAACATACGAGGAACCCAAACGAGGTGATCACGGGTAAGCTAATCATAAATTCATGCGAAGTTTATACCTTAATAGATACGGGTGCTACCCATTCATTTATTTCTCCTGCTTGTGCTCAACGTTTAAACTTGACTCCGAAGAAGTTAGATTTTGTTTTATCTGTGAAAACTCCGTTAGGAGAAACTTTCATCATATCCACTGTTTATAAATCTTGTTTGATCCAAGTTAGCACCATCACCTTACCTATTGACCTTATCTCTTTAAAGATACTTGCATTTGACGTGATTTTAGGGATTGATTGGTTAACTACTCATCATGCCAAAATTGATTGTTTTCATAAGGTTGTTAGTTTTCATGTTCCTAACCAACCTGTTGTGCGAATTCAAGCAACCAAACCATTGAAGTCAAACTCTTTCATATCAAGCCATAAAGTCATTCGTTTATCGAAAAACGGATGTCAAGCTTTCTTAGCCCATGTCATGGACTTGAACAAAAATACGTCAGATTTGAATGATATTTCTGTTGATAATTTTTTGACGTATATCCTGAAGAATTTCTTGGCTTACCTCCATAGCGTGATATTGAATTTTGTATCATCCTTGAATCCAGTACAAAACTCACTTCTAAAATCTCATATCGAATGGCTCCTATTGAACTTCAGGAGTTAAAAACCTAACTGTAGAAGTTTGTACCCGAGCCTTTATCTGGTGACTTTCTTTATGGAATGCATCGAAGCCAGACTCTCTGTAGGGGACGTCATATTTGTGCGGTGGTAAACTGATAGGTGTCATTGTGACGTGCTATCCAAGATTGGGATATGAGTCACAGTTGAGAGCAACTTAAGTCAGTAATCAAAATACGTAGCTTTCTATGCTTAGCTGGTTATTATCGAAGATTTTGTGGAAAGATTTTTCTCGAATCGCTACTCCATTAACTCAGTTGACTCATAGAGATAAAAAATTCGAATGGAGCAAGGAATATAGGAAGAGCTTCGAAGAACTAAAGGGGAGACTCATTTTGGTACATGTTCTGACCATACCATCCTGGAAAAGCGAACGTGGTAGCTGACGTGTTGAGTAAAACATCGTATACGAGTACAAGTGTGATATTGTCAAAGACCCATTTTGTATGACTTACAAATGATAGAGATAAAGTTGAAGACTCTAGGTACCCATGTGATGATATACGAGTAGAATCAACTTTTATCGATAAAGTTAAAATCGCTCAAGCTACACACCGAAGCTGATGAGTTTGAAGAAGGAGGTGCAAGAAGTTATTATTCTAAAAGCGAGAATTGGCGATGTGAGAAAAGCTCAAACCTTCGATTTATTGGTCCATTTGAAATCCTCGATCGAGTAGGAACTGACCGCCAAGTATGACGCGTGTTCATAACGTTTTTCACGTATCGAAGTTACGAAATTATGTGGACAACTCGAACCACGTCACTGAGTTAGAACCGGATGAGATAGCCGAAGACTTAACGTACGAGGATGTACCTGTCAAGATTCATTTGTATCATCAGTTGGTCATGTTCATCTCAACACCTGTTCAACTTTGCACTACTGGCCAAAGATATTCATTAGGTAATCATTCATCTTTGCACTACAGGCCAAAGATATTCATTAATATCATCATTTAGGACTGAGGATGATGAAAAATATTTTAAAGAAAACGAATCAAGTGAAACAAAAGGACAAATATCAGGTATTCATATTACAGTTTATCCAAGTTTAATAATACTCCATAATAACCAATTTTGAAGAAGAATTCAAAAATAAAGATCAAAACATGGATACAATCAAAGATAGTAACCATAATAGACAACTTGGACAAAAAGAAAAAAAAAATATTTTTCGGTGAATAGTATCGTATTCGTGAATAATGCCGTATACGTGACTAGTCTCGTATACGTGAATAGTAACGCCGACACAAAAAGTTACAAATCTAATAAAAATTTTAAACCAATATTTCGGCATAAGGATATTAAAGAAATAATATCATTTACGAAGAAAATAGCATCCCTTACCTAAAAAAGACAGTACTTCTAACTGAAATACTGGATATAGTGCTGAAGGAACTTGCACCGTATAACAACACTCAAAGTATCAAAATACTCACAAGAATACGCTCGATAATGTAGAGAGAGAAAGAGAAAAAACTTGTTTCTGGTGTGATTTTCAATCTAACTTAGCCCTCTATTTATAGGAAAATGTTAGCACGCCGAAGCAGACTTGACCTACAATCTGATGGCTTTACCTGCTACTATTGCCACCCACCACATTTGAAATTCAATTTGAGCACATTTCTCAGCAACCAAAAGTGGGGGTCCACTAATTCTAGAATTTTTCACCAAAATGATAAATTCCGAAACTTCAACAATTTCTGAACCACTCATCTCTTAAAATTCATAACAAATCATACGTTCATTTTTAACGATTCAAAATTTGTGGACATATACTCAACTTATATATGTATAATATATCTAAAAAATTACAACGATCCAACGGTCGGATTAAAAATTATAACTCACGCAATATATCTCAAAAACACTGGTTTGATTTTTAATACCTTCATTCCGACAAAAATACTGATAAAACACCTCAGCATTAATTCCTTCATTTATAGCCACATAAATAAATCCATCATTTATATCCCCATCACAAAAATATTTCCTTTTCATATAAAATAAATAATTAATTATTCACAAATAATATTACAGAATCACAATTATGGCAACCAGACCGTTCCCAGGAAAGAGGGGGCTTTCCAATAAGGATTTCTCCTTACTGGCGCGCAATTAGGTGACCAAACCTTTTCTTGACAGAACTTCCTAGACATTGCCAATAATGTTATCTAATAATATTATTCAAATAATATGAATTATTGATCTGATAATGGAAAATACTGTGCGGTGACAATTATTGAAACAACAATAATATAAAATATCAATGCAGCAATTATTAAATCAATAAAATAAAATATTGAACAGTAAATACTGTAACAATTATTGAGTAGTGTCTTCTTACATAAGAATCAATAATTCAACAATACTGTGCAATATCATGTGCTACTATTCAACCACGCGTATTATTGTATTTTTAACCATCGGGTATTCCAACAGTGTTAACGGTAACAACTACACCGTTATTTGTAAAAACTCAAATTTGTCTTTTTCTTCATCCGACCGTTATCTGTTATGGGGCCCACAAATGGCTGCGCCGTCGTACGAATATTCTCCGACAAAATGAATATTCCACGACCAAACGAATATTCCCCGACAAATGAATATTTTATAACCACTTGTTTATTTTGAAAAATTTTCACATTTCACCCATAACCAAAATATTATATCAAATTAACACCTTATTATTCACAATAATAATTAGAGGAAATTTGATTTTATTTATAATAAGTTGGGGTCTTACAATTTTAACCACCGGGTATTCCAACAGTATTAACGGTAACAACTACGCCGTTATTTATAAACAACTTATATTTGTCGTTTTCTTCATCCAATCGCTTTCTGTTATGGGGCCCACAAAAGGCTGCGCCGTCGTACGAATATTCTCCAATAGGAAGAATATTCCACGACCAAACGAATATTCCCTGACAACAATAAATATTTTATAACCACTTGTTTATTTAAAAATATTTGCGCATTTTACCCATAACTAACCACATTAATCAAATCAACCCTTACTATTTCAAAATAATAAACAGAGGAAATTTAATTTCATTCATAAAAAGTTGGGGTCTTACAAAAGGAGTCCTCATTACAATTATTGATACACTATTTTATAAAAATAGTGAGGACTGCTAAAACAACTGTCTAGGACCATCACTCTATACCCCGACTGGTTCCTGCTATGTTCTCGCTTCATGAGAAGAAAAATGGAACAAAAAAGAAAAGAGTGAGCTCAACTAGCCCAATAAAGAATATTATAACTAAGATAATATACAACAATTTATCATTAGTCTTCAACAGGAAAAAATCTGATAAAATATAATAGACAATAAGTTTTAGATCAACAACTGCAGCGAAAACAGCAATCCATTAGAAGAGTCAAGTAGAGAAAGAATTCTACTATCTTCTAAGATTTAAAAGTCCATCATCAATATTTTATCCCTTTAACATCAATCAATATACATCTTGAATCAAATATTTATCTTTGCACTACAGGCCAAAGATATTCATTTGTATCACCAGTTGGTCATGTTCATCTCAACACATGTTCATCTTTTCCCTACGGGCCAAAGATATTCATCAGTTAATCATTCATCTTTTCACTACAGGCCAAATATATTCAGTAATATCATCATTTAGGACTGAGGATGATGAAAAATATCTTAAAGAAAATGATTTGATAAGTTGGTTTTATACCTAGTTATTCGGTATCTATTACTTGAATTAGTTGCTTAAACTCATGCTTCTTAGTTACTCTTCATGTATTTTGTGTTCATTTTGTAGATCTTAGGTTTGGGAACGATGTGAGCGACTATTGGTATGAAAATGCAAGGAAAAACAATACGGATATCATTTGGGCTTTCATGTTCATGTTATGTTCTTGGATTAGAACTTGGACTATGTTCTAGAGCTTCTTAAAAGCTTTTTGGAACATCTTGAATCATTCCAATCGGAGTTCGGATGCAACAGTTATGACCTTTGTACCAACGAATGTTGAACGTCACTGTTTTGGATGGCCATTTGCATAGCTGTCACTTACAATCCAATTTTAGCCTTCATTCGTGCATTATTTCTCAATTTTCAAAGAATAAAAGTTGTAGAGCTCGTCGATATCTTCAATTTGATAGGTGGCAGGCCCCGTAACTCTTCCAAAATCAAAAGTTATGGCCATTTTAACAGAGAACACTGCAGCAGAAAATGGACCGCGCGGGCGCGCGAATTTGTAGTGCATTTACCGCGCGGCCGCGCGCGACCCCGGAATCAAAAAACGTGATTTTTTGCTTGAGCACGGCTTCGTCCAACTTCAGGCCAATTCCTGAGCGACCGCGTGACTTCGGGTGTTGACAAAAGCTGACTTTTCATTAAATAGTGGAATTGAAGCGTAATTTAGGGAGGGGTTCAATTAGGGCTTATATATTAGACGTATTTTCATTATGTAAGAGACATTCCACCCCTTGGGGGCTCAAGCTACTATTGTTTTCTTTCTTCAACTTTGAATAAGTAGATTAGAGTAGTGATTTCTCGAGTTGATTAGATTGAAGACTTGAAGCGATTGGAAAGCATTAGAGATTCAACCTTGGAGCAAGAGAACATATTTGCACTACCATTCTCTATTCTTACTCTCTCTTTGATTCCTGATTGTATCCTATGATGTTTATTCAATATGTGGATGATAGCTTTAATTCAGTTATGATTTAAACACAATTCTGAGATTGTAATGGATTCTATGGATTAATTATTTCTGATATGTTTCATTGATAGCCTTATTGATTTCTATGGGTTTGTTTATTAAGATTCATGCTTAATTGCTTAGTTGATTGGCCATCATTTATTGTGATAATCCATATGGACTTGAGAGATGAAGTATGGGTTTGGATCTAATCTTAATAGCTTATGATTGTATATTCTACATTGTGTTGGGATGTATGATTTGTGCTTAGGATAGATATATATCGACGCACCATTCGTAGTCTATTGAGAACTTGGGATTAAACCCTAATTATTTGTAAATCACATAGACATATAGTGGTTTAGGTAATGTGGGTGTTCATATGTATTCTATCAATTGTGGATTATATGTGATATGGGTATGGTACATTGAGAGATTGATGTACTTTACTTTTATGTTCTCGACTAACAAACCAGTACAATTAGTCTGGCCTAACATGAAGTGTATGGTTTTGAATGAGTCAGTAGATAAAATTGTGATCTCAGGTCTCCATTATCTAGTCTCACTCTAGGAATAATTAGGTTTATTTAATTTCATAGTTTAAATATAAATATCAAATCATTCGTTTAAATAAGACTGAAATGGTTATGGGTTAGTGCTTGGTAAACTTTATTAGTTAATTCTCCGTGGGAACGATACTTTACTTACTCTTTATTACTTGTTGACCATGTATACTTGCACGCATATATTGATCGGTAAAACGACCAACAAGTTTTTGGCGCCGTTGCCGGGGAATTAACTTAATAAATATTTGCCAACATTAATTTCAATAAATTAGTCTTAATTTAATTTATTTTTTTTTGTTTTAATTATCTTCTTATGTTTCTCTCTTTTCGGGTACCATGGGTGACTTTGCTTATCAATGGCCTTATGCAAATATGATTCAACCAAGGGACACAAGCACTGAGGGACTCAATGTATTTTCTACATTGTCAGCACAAATTGCAACACTTTCGAAGAGGTTGGATATTCTTGCAGCCCAACGCACTAGAGAGATAGTAGTTACATGTGAATACTGTGTTGGCGAGCATCCGAGTTATCAGTGCAACATCAAGGTTGGACAAGTGCAGTTTGGGGGTGATTACTTCAACAACGATGTTTATCCTGATTATCAACAAGGTTGGGGGTATCACCCAGATTATGAATGGAGTTATAACTATCCTGACCAATACTACATCCCAAGTCCAACACATCCATCAGATTTCTCATATCCACCTTCAACGCAATAAGAGGAAAATTCAAGGTTGAAGGAATTCATGTCAAAAAGCATAGCAGACCATGAAGAGATCATGATGAGTCAGGAGTTATCAAGCTAAAATCTTAACAAATAGATGGAACAACTCATTAACTCCTCAATGAATGGTCCTCAATGCATGGATTTTGAAACTAAACAAGATAATTCAAGAGTGGAGGATTTATGGTTCAAGTTTGTAGCATCAACTGAGGAGAAGATAATTGAGTAAGAGAGGTCAATTCGAAATCTTTAGAATCAGATGGATCAAATGTCCGAAGCCTTGATCAATCGCCCTCTAAACAATTGGTGCTATGACATGGACGATGAAACTGATGGAGAGCCAGAAGTGTTTGTGACACCCCCAAATTCGGGTTACCTGACCCCGAGTTTGGTGTTCACGATCCATAATATAATACCATTTAACTACCCATTCATATATAAATAGGAATACATAAGTCATTAACATAAGTTGTTAATACATAAGTCCCAGGTTTGCTAACCTTAAATTTACAAACATACCCCTTAGATAAACAAAAAGGGTTTACAATACAACATAATAATAATAATGTTCATTATAACTACTCCAGCATCTTGCTTTTGCCTTTATTCTTCTTTGACCAGCTGGCCTCTTCGTTCCTAGCTGAAATATTTTATTTATAGCAAGGGTGAGCAACTTGTTTGCCCCGCAAGTTAAGACATACAATAAAGATATAGAAATCAATATCAATTGTTCTAACATTCTCCGCAACAATAATATGATAATGAAAGGGTACAACGCTTTCAAGGTTTTCTACGATATTCAATGAATAATCAAGAATTAATTCTACGAAATAGCAAAGTGGAATGTTTTCTAGATTTATGCTGAGCGATCACACTAGATCTAGAACTTATTTTCTCGGGTATCTATCAAATATTTACTTTGATACATACGCAGGAGAATTAGATAACCATAAAGATTAAATCATACCCCTCTGCAAGTACTTAGAGCCGGCCAACTCCTTGTACCCTATATTATGCATAATACCTAACAGTGCGCAATGGTCAAATTTACGAGCTAAAATGTTCCCTTTATATAAAAAGTTGTTCTTCTCAGTCTTTGAATCAAAATTTGATTTAACAACAAAACGCAATGATTTCAATTTCTCTTTACTTATCGATCTAGCTGAAATAATTGGCATCGATCTACCAATAACAATTGAATTCTTTTCTCGAATTTATCAAGTTCTAACAAATGTTTGTCTAGCCAGAATAATTAGCTAAGACATTTCTCAACATAATTTGACAATAAACAAGAATTATCTGTACTGTCAATTCTATCTTCTACAAATATGAATATCCAACAACGTTATTGTAAGACCCCAAATTTTACGAATAAAGATTTAATTTTGTCAAAATATTTTTTTGAATATTCTGGTGTGGATTTGATATAATGTTATAGTTGTGGGTAATTTTTATAAATTTTGCAAAGTATGCAAGTTGTTATAAATATTCATTGTTGTCGGGGAATATTTGTTTGGTCGTGGAATATTCTTTCTGTTGGAGAATATTCGTACGACGGCGCAGCTATTTGTGGGCCCCATAACGGATAACGATCGGATGAAAAAATGACAAAATTGAATAACGACGTAGTTGTTACCGTTAAGACTGTTGGAATACCCGGTGGTTAAAAATACAATAATATGCGTGATTGCACAGTAGCACACGGATTGCACAGTATTTTTTTGAATTATTGATTCTTACGAAGGAAGGCACTACTCAATAATTGTTACAGTAGTTACTGTTCAATATTTTATTTTATTAATTCAATAATTGCTGCGTTGATATTTCATATTATTGTTGTTTCAATAATTGTTACTGCACAGTATTTTCCATTATCAGATCAATAATTCATATTATTTGAATAATATTATTAGATAACATTATTGGCAATGTCTAGAAAGTTCTATCTAAGGAGAGGTTTGGTCACCTAATTGCGTGCCAGTAAGGAAAAATTCTTATCGGAAAGCCCCCTCTTTCCTGGGAACGGCCTCGTTGTCATAAATGTGATTCTGCAATATTATTTGTGAATAATTAATTATTGATTCATATGATAAGGAAATATTTATTTTATGTGGATATAAATGAGGGATATATTTTTGTGGTTAAAAATGAAGGAGTTAATATTGAGGTGTTTTATCAGTATTTTTGTCGGAATGGAGGTATTAAAATTCAAATTAGGGTTTTTGAGAAATTTTGCGGGGATTATAAATTTTAATCCGACCATTGGATCGTTATGATGTTTGGATATGCTATACTTATATAAGTTGAGTATATGTCCGCAAATTTTGAACCGTTAAAAATGAACGTATGATTTGTTATGAATTTTACGAGATGACTAGTTCAGAAATTGTTGAATTTTCGGAGTTTATCATTTTGGTGGAAAATTCTAGAATTAGTGGGCCCCACTTTTGGTTGGTGAAAAAATGTGCTGAGATTTTTATTCAAATGTGGTAGGCTTGAATAGTAGTAGGTAAAGCCATCATGTTGCAGGTTAAGTCTGCTTCGGCATGCTAACAATTTCCTATAAATAGAGGGCTAAGTTAGAATTGAAAATCACACCAGAAACAAGTTTTCTCTCTTTCTCTCTCTATATTATTGAGTGTATTTTGTGAGCATTTTGATACTTTGAAAGTTGCTATCCAGCACAAGTTTCATTCAGCCTCGTATCCAATATTCTGATCAGAAGTACTGTTCGTTTAAGGTAAGGGATGTTATTTTCTTCCTAATGATGTTATTTTTTTCAATATCATTATGCTGAAATATTGGTTTGAACTTTTTATCAAATTTAGAACTTTTGTATCGGGGTTACTATTCACCTATACGGCACTATTCACGAATACGACACTATTCACCGAAAAATAAAATTTTCTTCTTTTTGTCCAAGATGTGTATTATGGTTACTATCTTTGATTGTATCCATGTTTTGATCATTATTTTTGAATTCTGCTTCAAAATTGGTTATTTCAGAATATTATTGAACTTGGATAAAATGTAATACGAATCCTTAGTATTTGATCTTTTATCTCACTGGATTCGTTTTCTTTAAAATATTTTTCATCATCCTCAGTCCTAAATGATGATACAAATGAATATCTTTGGCCTGTAGTGCAAAGATGAATGATTACCTGATGAATATATTTGGCCTGTAGTGCAAAGATGAATAGGTGTTGAGATGAACATGACCAACTGGTGATACAAATGATGTGGTAAAAATCAACATTGGCCCGTAGTGCAATGATGGACAGTTTTTGGTATGATTATGGTCATTGATTCTCTTCGGCCAAGGATGCACAGATGAATTGTTTTATGGCATGATCATGACCGTTGATGAAAACACGATTATCTTTGGCCCGTAGTGCATGGATAATTCGTGGTTGTGATACTAAAGAATATCCTTGGCCCATAGTGCAGGGATGATTTGATGATGTGGATTATTTATTAAGTTGAATCTCAGCAATAAAATATTGATGATGGACTTTTAAATCTTAGAAGATAGTAGAATTCTTTCTCTACTTGACTCTTCTAATGGAATGTTATTTTCGCTGCAGTTGTTGATCTAAAACTTGTTGATTACATTCTATCAGATTTTTCCCTGTTAAAAACTAATGATAATTTGTTATATATTATCTTAGTCATAATATTCTTTACTACGCTAGTTGAGCTCACCCTTTCTTTCACTGTTCTCTTCAGGAAATGAGAATATAGCTGGGACTAGTCGAAAAATGGATTGACGGTCCAGATGGTTGCATTAGTAGTCCTCACTATTCTGTGAAATAGTGTGATAATTGTAATGAGGATTTATTTTGAGTTTTTATACTCTCTAGTTGTGACGCCCCCAAAATAGGTATACATCACCCGTCTTGGGTCGCCAAATATATGGTACAAAAATTTAAATACAAACTTAATTATACAACTGACGTGTACAATACGCCAAAACATAGCTGAGATTTTCAACACTAATAATGTCTCATAGAGAGTATAAAAACTCAAATAAAATTCTTATTACATTTATTGCCACACTATTTAACAGAATTGTGAGGACTACTAATACTATTATCTGAATCGTCACTCCGTTCCCGTCCCAGCTACGTTCTCATTTCCTGAAGAGAACAATGAAAGAAAGGGTGAGCTCAACTAGCCCAGTAAGAAATATTATGACTAAGATAATGCAGAATAAATTATCATTAGCCTTAAACAGTGTTAAACTGATACAATATAACAAACATCAAGTTTAACTGCAGCGGAACAAGCAATCCATTAAAAGAGTCAAGTAGAGAATAAAATCTACTATCTTTAATGATTAAAAGGTTTTTCATCACTTTTATTGTTGGGACTCAGCTTAATAAATAATCCACATCATCGAATCACCCTTGCACTACGGCCAAGGATATTCTTTAGTATCACGACCACAATTATCCTTGCCCTACGGACCAAGAATATTTGTGTATTCATTAATGGTCATGATCATGCCAACAACTGTCCACCAATGCACTACGGGCCAATGAGGACTTTTACCACATCATTTGTAACATTACGGTCTTGATTATACCGAATAATCCCTGGTCATAATCATACCAAGTCCATCTATGCACTACAGGCCACAGATGACTTTCAACATTTTATAACATGAGGATGATGACAATGATATAAGAATTCAATAAAAACAAGTTAAAGAATTAATTTATCCAGGAATTAATAACGTCCAAATTGTCAGCATGATACTGCTTTGTGGAGTAAAATTCAAGAATGCTCAGAAGAATATTTTCATGAAAAGATACTAGATGAAGCGCAATTATCAAGGATATTCCACTAATTTCATGGAGTATAGAAGTCAAAACATTAACCAACTGAGTATAATAAAGAATGGAATAACAAAAGAAATCACCAGGCATGCGATAGGCCGCACAGACAGGTTATTCCAACAGAATAATAAATAACGGAACCAGGTCCGGCGTAAAACGCACAGATAGGATATTCCAACAGAATAATAAAGACGGAATCAGGTCCGGCGTAAAACACACAGACAGGATATTCTAACAAAATAATAATGACGGAACCAGGTCCGGCGTAGAACGCACAGACAGGATGTTCCAGCAGAATAATAAATAATGGAACCAGGTCCGGCATAGAACGCACAGACAGGATGTTCCAGCAGAATAATAAGAAATGGAATAATAGAATAATTTCACCAAGTATGCGGTACTTCGTATAAACAGGTTATTCCAACATAATAACAAAGAATGGAACAACAGAAGTTCTATTCATGAAGATGAAAGAAAGAAATAATATTCCCTACCTTAGAAAAATTAAAACTCGATACTGGAGTAGAAAGGTAGCAGACTTCTATTCTTCTTTCTCTCTAAAATTTCTCTCTATAATAAGTGCTCTATAGCTTCAGTGAATTGGTGAGAAATGAAGGAAGGATGAGCTTCTATTTATAGGAAAATATAGTTTCGATAATTGCACGTTTTGGGGCTCGAAAAATTACAGTATAATACCTTCCTCTTTTTCTTCATTTTTAATTTAGTCCTGCAATTATTATCAAACTTGCACCACCTCCCCTAATAGTAAATAATGTGAATCAATAGTACAATCATGTGAATAAATAGTATAATCATGTGAAAAAAATCAATTATAGTATAGTACCTTCAACTATACCTCCATTTTTAACTTAGTCATGCAAGTATTATCAATTTTGCCAACTCCTCTAACAGTACATGAATGTGATTCAATAGTACCCACATGTGAATAAATAGTTATATAAGCATGTGAATTAGTAGTAATTAAGTGCTCATTTATCCGATAACTTACCCGATTTATCAATATAACCCCCAAACATCAATTATCATCGAAATAGATGTCGATTTCTATTAACACTAATAATCTCAACACAATGGAACTATCAAATTCATCTTTAATCAACACAACTTATTCATCATTAATATTATAACTCACAATATTTAACAATCAGGCTGTTCCCAAGAAAGATGGGGCTTTCCAATAAAAATTTCTCCTTATTGGCGCGCAATTAAGTGACCAAACCTCTCCTTGACAGAACTTTCTAGACATTTTTAATATTGCAAATAATAATATGAATAACTTTGTTGTCTCAATTATTGATTTAATAATAATAAATATTATGCAGATGATACTGTAACAATAATTGAATCAATAATATGAGAGATATGATGCAGCAATTACTGTAGTAATAATTGAGTATAACTAAGTGACTTCTCACGTAAGCATCAATAATCAATACCGTGTGCTACTATGCAACCACGCGTATTATTGTACTTTTACTACCGGGTAGTTCAACAGTTTAACGGTAACCCTTTCGCCGTTATTTTCATAAAGTATTTTTGTCTTTTTCTCAATCCGACAATAATTTCGTTGTGGAATTCACCAATGATTGTGCCGTTGTACGAATATTCCCTGCTAAAACGAATATTTCCCGACCAATCAAATATTATATAACAACTTGCGTACTTTATAAAATTTGTAAATAATACCCACAACTATTATATTAAATCCGCACCATAATATTCAAAAATATATTTCGAAAAAAATTAATCTTTATTCAAAAAGTTGGGGTCTTACAACCTCCCCTTCTTCAGAAATTTCGTCCTCGAAATTAGGGTACGTACCTGGTATGTCGAAGAGATGAGGATACCTTGACTTCATCTCAGATTATAACTCCCAAGTCATTTCCTCCACATCGTGGTTTCTCCACAAAACTTTGGCTTGAGGTATAACCTTGGAGCGTAGAACATGATCCTTCTTATCCAAGATTTTAACAGGTAACTCTTCATACGTTAAATCTTCCTCTATCTCGTCTGGTTCTAACTCAATAATATGGTTCGGGTTTTTCACATATTTACGTAACATAGATATGTGGAACACGTTATGAACACGAGACATACTTGGCGGTAAGGCGAGTCTATAGGCCACAGTTCCTACTCGCTCGAGGATTAAAAATGGGCCGATGAATCGAGGATTGAGCTTTCTTCTCTTTTCAAATCTTGTAACTCCTTTCCATGGAGTAACACGTAACAACACATGATCTCCAATATCGAATTTTACATCCTTTCGATGAAGATCAGCATAACTCTTTTGTCGATCTTGTGAGGTTTTTATACGTTGTCGGATCGTTTGAATCTTATCTGTAGTCATACGCACCAACTCCGGTCCCAACAACATTGCTTCACCCACCTCATCCCAGCATACTGGAGAACGACACTTTCTTCCATACAACGCCTCAAATGGAGCCATGCCAATACTTGCTTGATAACTGTTGTTGTAGGAAAACTCCACCAATGGTAAGAACTTATCCCAACTTCCCTTGAAGTCAAGGACACAGAGTCTTAATAAATCTTCAAGAGTTTGAATAATCCTTTCTGACTGCCCGTCCGTCTGAGGATGATATGCCGAGCTAAATCGTAAAATAGCTTTTTACAAACTAACCCAAAATCTTGAAGTGAATCTTGGGTCTCAATCAGAAACTATGGATACTGGCATACCATGCAATCTTACAATCTCGTTTATGTACATACTAGCAAGACGTTCAAGTGAATAAGTTTCTCGTATTGGTAAGAAATGAACAGACTTGGTCAATCTATCAACAATGACCCAAATCGCATCTATGCCTTGAGAAACCCTAGGAAGACCGGTAACAAAATCTATGGTAATGTGCTCCCACTTCCATTTTGAAATTTCAAGTGGTTGCAATGGACCTTTTGGTACTTGATGCTCCGCCTTAACTCGTTGACAAGTTAAACATCTTGAGATAAACTACGCGATCTCTCTCTTCATATTACTCCACCAAAATGTATGTCGAAGATCATGATACATTTTGGTACTCCCAGGATGGATTGCAAATGGTGTGTTGTGTGCCTCCATCATGATTTTATTCTTTAAATCAGGGTTGTTAGGAACACAAAGTCTGGAGTTGACTCGAAGTATTCCTTCTTCATCGATTCTTGCTTCTGGCATAGCACCTTCTTGTACTTTTTTCCTCATACGCATCAGCTCCAGGTCTGTAGCTTGAGCAGCTTTAACTTTATCGATTAAAGTCGGTTCTACTCGTATATTCGCCATCATCACATGGGTCCTTGGAGTCTTTAGCTCTATCTCCATCCTTTGCAAGTCATACAAAATGGGCCTTTACGTTGACAATATCGCACTTGTACCCGCATTTGCTCTTCTACTCAATGTGTCAGCTATTACGTTTGCTTTTCCAGGATGGTATTGAATGGTATGATCATAATCTTTCAACAGCTCAAGCCATCGTCGTTGCCGCATGTTGAGTTCCTTTTGAGTGAAGAAATATTTGAGGCTTTTATGATCCGTAAAGATCTCCACCTTCTCTCCATACAGGTAATGCCTCTAAATCTTAAGTGCAAAAATGACAGCTGCCAACTCTAGATCATGAGTAGGATAATTCTTCTCATATTCTTTGAGTTGCCGTGAGGCATAGGCTATGACTTTCCCATGTTGCATGAGAACACATCCTAACCCTTTGCCTGAAGCATCACTGTAGATGACAAATCCCTCCGAGCCAGATGGTATTGTTAGAACAGGTGCTGAAATAAGTCTCCTCTTGAGTTCTTGAAAACTCTTCTCACATTCCATGCTCCAACAGAATTTTGTATCTTTTCGAGTCAGCTGAGTTAATGGAGTAGCAATTCGAGAAAACCCTTCTATAAATCTTCGATAATAACCAGCTAAGCCGAGAAAGCTACGCACTTCGATTTAGGTTGCTCCCAGCTTTGTATTGCTTCAATCTTTGTCGGGTCAACAGATATTTCATGACTTGATACTACGTGCCCAAGGAATACTACTTCTTCAAGCCAGAACTCGCATTTCTTCAACTTGGCATAAAGCTTGTTTTCACGAAGCTTTTGAAGTATCAGCCTCAAGTGTTGCTCATGATCTTCACAGCTTTTGGAATATATGAGGATGTCATCAATAAAGACGACCACGAAATGATCTAAATATTCCTTGAATACCCGGTTCATCATGTCCATGAAGGCAATAGGAGCATTAGTCAATCCAAAAGATATGACTAAGAATTCATAATGCACGTACCGAGTTCTGAAAGCAGTCTTTGGAATATCCTCAGTTTTAACCTTCAGCTGATGATATACAGAACGAAGATCGATCTTTGAAAAGAATTTGGCGCCTTGTAAATGGTCAAACAGGTCATCAATGCGAGGTAACGGATACCTATTCTTGATGGTGACATGGTTCAATTCCCGATAATCAATACAAAGTCGCATACTTTCATCTTTCTTCTTCACAAATAGAACAGGAGCACCCCAAGGAGACGTACTGGGACGAATGAAACCGATATCTAACAATTCCTGTAGTTGGGTTTTTAACTCCTAAAGTTCAATAGGAGCCATTCGATATGGGGCTTTGGAAATGGGTTTTGTACCGGGTTCAAGGTCGATACAAAATTCAATTTCACGCTCTGGGGGTAGGCCAGGAAGTTCTTCAGGGAATACGTCAGGAAATTTATTAACAATAGAAATATCATTCAAATCTGATGTATTTTTGTTTAAATTTGTGACATGAGCTAAGAAAGCTTGACATCCGTTTTTCAATAAACGAATAGCTTTATGGCTTGAGATGACAGTGATTTATTTTAATGGTTTGGTTGCTTGAATTCGCATAATAGGTTAGTTAGGAACATGAAAGCTAACAACCTTACGAAAACAATCAATTTTAGCATGATGAGTGGTTAACTAATCAATCCCTAGAATTATGTCAAATGTAAGTATTTTAAAAAAACTAAGATCGACAGGTAACGTGCGGTTACCGATTTGAATCAAACAAGACTTATACACAGTGGACGTAATGAAGGTTTCTCCCAATGGAGTTTCAACAGATAAGTCAAAGTCTAATTTCTCCGGAGTCAAATTTAAACGTTGAGCGTAAGTAGGAGAAATAAAAGAATGGGTAGAACCGGTATCAAATAAGGTATAGACTTCGCTAGAGTTTATGATAAGCTTACCCGTGATGACCTCATTCGGGTTCCTTGCTTTCTGGGAGGTCACGGCAATTTCTCTCCCTTGCACTACCGGCTTTGAATTTTCTGGGACAGCCTTTGGTGCCTCTATCCTGGCTGAACTTGTCTTTGGGGAATGACAAAATCGGGCTAGGTGACCTTCTTTTCCATAATTATAACACGCTTTGGACGGCATCGCGCAGTTTGGACTGATATGTCCCTCCCCTCCGCATTTAAAGCATATGATAGGTGGTCGTTCTCCTTCCTTAACCACGGGTGCTGATGTTGTCGTCTTTTCATCATTGTTAAATCTCCTCTTCTTGAAATGTCCACTCTTATTGTCATGACCATGATTACCACCGAAGTGATTACCATTTCTGGCATGTTGATTCCCTCCACGCTTGTTGTCACCGCTTCAATGACTGCTACCACTGATATTATCGACTTGTCGGCTACTCTCTCTCGGTTGGGTTAACTCGTTATCACGCTCCAATAATTGAGCCCTATTTACAACATCTGAATACAAACACAGTTTGTGAGAAATAAGATATTGGCGTATCTCCGGTTTTAAACCTCTTAAAAACATTCGCGTCATTCTCTCCTCATTATCAACCAAATGGGGCGCAAACCGGGACAACTCGGTAAACTTGGCTTCGTACTGCGATACGGTCATGTTGTTTTGCTCCATCTTGATGAATTCTACTTCTTTCTTGTGACGAATACTTTCGGGAAAGTACTTGTCGTTGAACAGCTCTTGAAACTTCTCCCACGACATCTTGAGTAAGTCAGGCTGGGTACGTTTTACAGATTCCCACCAGTAATCTTTTTCTTCACGCAACATAAAGGTGGCGAAAGGAACCTTTTGCTCCTCGGAGCATCCCAAGACATCAAATATCTTGGTGATTTATTTTATCCACGCTTCCGCCTTAAGTGGTTTTGGCTCTCCAATAAACTCCGGTGGTCCCAGCTCCTTGAACAGTTTAGCGGTTACCGTCCGAGAGTTTCCAGTGTTTCCACCTGTATTTTGAACAGGAGCCGCTCTCGCCTGATGTTGCACGAATTGTATGAAGCCTCAGAACATTCCATCGTTCATCATTTGGTCAATGTTGTTATTTGCATGAGGATTGTCGCCTTCCTGATGCACATTATCCTGGTTATTGATCTGTGGAGACTCAACGGTCTCCTGTGCTCCATTGATGTTCTCAACATTCTCGGATGCCATTTTCAAACACTGCCACAAAATAAGGGTTAATTGACATGCAACATATTATCCCTATACTCTGACCGATCAATTAAATATCAAATAAACTTAGGTAGGTCATACTAGCGAAGGAATTCTCCGTCTCTCCCCTCCTAGTTCTAGTCTCACATCTTAGCCAGGGATCATATCCCTAAGCTTTGATACCAACTGTGACGCCCCCAAAATAGGTATACATCACCCGTCTTGGGTTGCCAAATATATGGTATAAAAATTTAAATACAAACTTAATTATACAACTGACGTGTACAATACGCCAAAACATAGCTGAGATTTTCAAAACTAATAATGTCTCATAGAGAGTATAAAAACTCAAATAAAATTCTCATTACATTTATTATCACACTATTTAACAGAATAGTGAGGACTACTAATACTATCATCTGAATCGTCACTCTGTTCCCCGACTAGTCCCAGCTACGTTCTCATTTTCTGAAGAGAACAATGAAAGAAAGGGTGAGCTCAACTAGCCCAGTAAGAAATATTATGACTAAGATAATGCAGAATAAATTATCATTAGCCTTAAACAGTGTTAAACTGATACAATATAACAAATATCAAGTTTAACTGCAGCGGAACAAGCAATCCATTAAAAGAGTCAAGTAGAGAATAAAATCTACTATCTTTAATGATTAAAAGGTTTTTCATCACTTTTATTGTTGGGACTCAGCTTAATAAATAATCCACATCATCGAATCACCCCTGCACTACGGCCAAGGATATTCTTTAGTATCACGGCCACAATTATCCTTGCCCTACGGACCAAGAATATTTGTGTATTCATTAATGGTCATGATCATGCCAACAACTGTCCACCAATGCACTACGGGCCAATGAGGACTTTTACCACATCATTTGTAACATTACGATCATGATTATACCGAATAATCCCTGGTCATAATCATACCAAGTCCATCTATGCACTACAGGCCACAGATGGCTTTCAACATTTTATAACATGAGGATGATGACAATAATATAAGAATTCAATAAAAACAAGTTCAAGAATTAATTTATCCAGGAATTAATAACGTCCAAATTGTCAACATGATACTGCTTTGTGGAGTAAAATTCAAGAATGCTCAGAAGAATATTTTCATGAAAAGATACTAGATGAAGCGCAAATATCAAGGATATTTCACTAATTTCATGGAGTATAGAAGTCAAAACTTTAACCAACTGAGTATAATAAAGAATGGAATAACAAAAGAAATCACCAGGCATGCGATAGGCCGCACAGGCAGGTTATTCCAACAGAATAATAAATAACGGAACCAGGTCCGGCGTAAAACGCACAGACGGTATATTCCAACAGAATAATAAAGACGGAACTAGGTCCGGCGTAGAATGCACAAACAGGATGTTCCAGCAGAATAATAAATAATGGATCCAGGTCCGGCGTAGAACGCACAGACAGGATGTTCCAGCAGAATAATAAGGAATGGAATAATAGAAGAATTTCATCAAGTATGCGGTACTTCGCATAAACAGGTTATTTCAACATAATAATAAAGAATGGAACAACAGAAATTCTCTTCATGAAGATGAAAGAAAGAAATAATATTCCCTACCTTAGAAAGATTAAAACTCGATACTGGAGTAAAAAGGTAGCAGACTTCTATTCTTCTTTCTTTCTAAAATTTTTCTCTATAATAAGTGCTCTATAGCTTTAGTGAATTGGTGAGAAATGAAGGAAGGATGAGCTTCTATTTATAAGAAAATATAGTTTTGATAATTGCACGTTTTGGAGCTCGAAAAATTACAGTATAATACCTTTCTCTTTTTCTTTATTTTTAATTTAGTCATGCAAGTATTATCAAACTTGCACCACCTCCCCTAATAGTAAATAATGTGAATCAATAGTACAATCATGTGAATAAATAGTATAATCATGTGAAAAAAATTAATTACAGTATAGTACATTCAACTATACCTCTATTTTTAACTTAGTTATGCAAGTATTGTCAATTTTGCACCAACTCCACTAATAGTACATGAATGTGATTCAATAGTACCCACATGTGAACAAATAGTTATATAAGCATGTGAATTAGTAGTAATTAAGTGTTCATTTATCCGATAACTTTCCCGATTTATCAATATAACCCCCAAACATCAATTATCATCGCAATAAATGTCGATTTCCATTAACACTAATAATCTCAACACAATGGAACTATCAAATTCATCTTTAATCAACACAACTTATTCATCATTAATATTATAACTCACAATATTTAACAACCAGGCTGTTCCCAAGAAAGAGGGGGCTTTTCAATAAAGATTTCTCCTTATTAGCGCGCAATTAGGTGACCAAACCTCTCATTGACAGAACTTTCTAGACATTTTCAATATTATAAATAATAATATGAATAACTTTATTGTCTCAATTATTGATTTAATAATAATAAATATTATGCAGATGATATTGTAACAATAATTGAATCAATAATATGAGATATATGATGCAGCAATTACTGTAACAATAATTGAGTATAACTGAGTGACTTCTCAAGTAAGCATCAATAATTAATACCGTGTGCTACTATGCAACCACGCGTATTACTGTACTTTTACTACCGGGTAGTTCAACAGTTTAACGGTAACCCTTTCGCCGTTATTTTTATAAAGTATTTTTGTCATTTTCTCAATCCGACAATAATTCTGTTGTGGGGTCCACCAATGATTATGCCGTTGTACGAATATTCCCTGCTAAAACGAATATTCCCCGACCAATCGAATATTATATAACAACATGCGTACTTTATAAAATTTGTAAATAATACCCACAACTATTATATTACATCCGCACCATAATATAATATTCAAAAATATATTTTGAGAAAAATTAATCTTTATTCAAAAAGTTGGGGTCTTACACTAGTAGACAATATTTGTATTCAAACTCACAGTATAAGCGTTATCGTATTCTGCACGACAATTGTATTACTGAAGTTATATTTATTTTTGTACCACGTATTTGGCGACTCAGAATGGGTGATGTATACCTATTTTGGGGGCGTCACAGTTATTCTACAAATGTATATTCTCCGAATCAGTAATTCAATTTAAATTATTAAACATGCACTAACTGCGAATAATCAATAATAAATTCTCTGGACATGGTATAATTAGCAATAATTAATCATTATAATAATTGAATGAATATAACTCAAGGTTGAGTTAGGAAACTTACCTTCCGCGTTGATTACAGCTACACAATATAATTAACTGCGTTCGTAAGACCTATAATCAACAATGTCGGTCTCACAATTAGCACAATCATTTAAAACACGTAACACTGTATTCTACAGTCAAACTTCTCCTAGGCACATTTCCACATAGCCGCATTAGTGTTTATAACCTATATAAACACTTAACAAGTCTAACTATTTCGGTCTGGTTGGACTTCGGTTCATTCTCGGTGTTCTAGTCACCCTATTCGATAATTAACACATTGATTATCTATTAAACTTGGTCTCTAAGCTTTAATATTATTTTAGATAAGTCAAATATCGTTTATAATATTTTTCAAAAGCTTTTAATAATTTATAAATAATTATTATAATTTATAATAATTTTTCAAACACTTAAATCATTTTTAAATGATTTAATTAGCAAATAATCTTATCATTATTAATATTTAATAATATAAAAATATTAATAACATACTTGTCAAAATATTAAAGTTATTATTAATAACTTAAAATATTTTTAAATCATCAATATTCTACTTAAATAATTTTTAAATTAATTAAAATCATTTTTAAATCATCACCATTAATATCTAAATATTAATGAAATTATTATCAAAATATTAAAAGTAATTAATTATAATTTAAAATATTTTTCTCATTTTTAAATGATTTATAAATCAATAATATCATTTTTAATTCCTTTATTTAATATAATAATTAAATAAATCTAGTATCATTAATATTAATTTATTAATGAGAATTCTTCAAAAATATTTAAAATTATATTTTATAATTTAAAATATTTTTTAACACTTTATTCTCATTTAAAATGATTTTTAAATCATTAAAATCATTTTTAACTTATTTATTTAATTTAATAATTAAATAAATCTAATATCATTAATATTAATTTATTAATAAAAATTCTCCAAAAATATTGAAAATTATATTTTATAACTCAAAATATTTTTAAATACATTATTCTTATTTAAAATTATATTTAAAACCATTTTTGGTAATTTTTAGAATTTATTTCTATTTTTAAATAATTTTCGGAATATTCAGAAATTAGAAAATAATTAATCCGTCGTTGTAGGCTTTTAGTGACAGTAACCGTCGCTGTTGGTGTTCTTGAGCCTCAAGAACACTGACAACCGGCACTGCTAGGTTCAACATTTGACCACCCTAAATTCTCTGTGTAAATCGTTTCTGGGCTTTCTTGAGCATCGATCATGTAGTATACATGTAGTACTACAATAATCAAGCATTAACTAGATCATACAACAAACATTCTGCAAGATCCAGAGCTTCAAAGAAGCTGTCAGACCAATTCTGGGTTTCTCCAGAAACCCAGAAACTCGACCAGTCACTTTCAATTTTATTTTAATCTATGTTCTGCTCATGAGTTATGTGATATAAAGGCTCAAAGTTATATTACAGGTACCAAAGAATAATTACAAAGTAACATTTTAGTTGAAAAACAACTCAATCTACAAAATCAGTATGGTCAAAGTATGTAAAAAATTGTATTCCCCAGATTTCTGGGTTTTTCCAGAAATTCCAAAACTGAGCGTGAAGCCTACTTTGACCACCTGTTATAATCAATATTTTGATTTTTGAAGAAATATATAGACTCAGATCTATACTACAACTAACCGGGTACAAGATGTACCAAACAACAACATCAAAAACTAAAACGACTGACAGATCCAGCCTTGTAAAAATGTTGTCAGACACGGTTTTGAACATTCTGGGTTTTCCCATAACTCACCCGGTCAACGTCGGTCAACGATGTTTGACCATGAATAAAACGAAATATAGACATCCAACAACTATGATTCCACTTCTAGATGAAAGACCATATACCAAATTATAGATTTAACGCATAAACCACAGCAAAACATTAATAGACAGAGATCGGAGCCGTCTGACATTTGCTTGTCAGAGCACAAAATCTGTTCTTGGACAGTTTTGGAAAAACACCAAATTAAGGCACTTTGATGCTATGGATATATGTTTGATCATCATAGATCAACATAAAACATCAATTAGCAAGATTTTAAACACAAAAACACAAAAACTTTCTTAGCATACAAGATCAAATGTCAAATTAGGGTTATACCTTCTTTCTTGAATATGCTTGATCTTTGATCTCCTATATGTTATGAGGTGATATAGGGACTGGTATTGGGACTGAAACACTTATGATTTTCTTGGGTTTAGGAGAGAGATAGAGTGGGTGAGAGCA
The DNA here is from genome assembly GCA_016801055.1 of Panax notoginseng. Classification (NCBI taxonomy): domain Eukaryota; kingdom Viridiplantae; phylum Streptophyta; class Magnoliopsida; order Apiales; family Araliaceae; genus Panax; species Panax notoginseng. Next base: position 71,115,947 of record CM029023.1, read on the forward strand.
AGAGAGAAAATGAGCCAAATTTATAAACTTTCTCTCTCTAAATCTCTTATATATTGTGCTATGTTGCTTGGATCTGATCAATTTCGGCTGAGTGGTTGAATTTTTGTGTCACACAAGTCAAATGAGTTGTTGAACTACTAAAGTTGATGGCCATTTTACAAGTTAACTAAATAAAAATTCAAAAAGGGTATTTTAGTCATTTACAAAATAATTTTAATGGCATTCTTGTCCAATGCACAAACCCTTAGGGTTTAGGGTTTGGATAGGGTTTAGGGTTTAAACCCTTTAGGTTTGCAATTTAATTTCCAAGATTTTTGAACTTCGGTTTTCAAAATAGAAAATTAATATTCCTAAATTATAATTATGATTCGATAATTATACTAATATTTCCTAATCATAAAATTCAATCTTGCTAATTAGGATTAATATTCCTAATTAAAATTGCTTAATTTAGCAATTAGGGTCAAAATGGTCATTAGGGTTTATAACCCATGAATTAGGGTTTTAATTAGAAAAATAAATTTTCTAAATTACAATTAGGGTTTGTAAAATAGAAATTAAGATAACTAAAATATAATTAGGGTTTTCTAATCATATTTAAGTTTAATACACACATTAGGCTTGCCAATTAGGATTAGGGTTTCCTAATTAGGGTTTCAGGATTCTCGAATATGAAATTAGGGTTTTTCGGCTTCCGATTAGGGTTTTTAACGGTACGTTAGGGTTTCTAATCCTGAGATTAGGGTTTCTAATCTTTTATTAGGTTTTATTAATTTCAAACCTTATCCGATCAATCATTGATCAAAAATTCTATACAGTACAAACACGTACTCATTAATATAATTATTTTAATTATATTTTCTATCGAATCCCTATCCAGAAATTAGGGTTAGGGTTTCTAAAGCTGTTAAGCACAACTCTACTCTAATTTTATTAGTCAATACACAAATTGACTTTCTCGATACACGTATCACCGATACTTGTCACATAAATGATAGTTAATATTAATATTTTAAAAAAAAATTATTCAAAAATTTTGGATTATTCGAAATCCCGGGTTATCACATTGTTCATGCCACTGAATGAACTGAAAGGAGTGGACATTGAGGAGACAACTGGGGGTATGGAAAATGAAGATCATAAGCTGACTTGTATAATACCCCAAGTGCCTTCTCAATTAGAGTTAAAAAATTCAGTGAAATTTGCACACCCATGTCCCCTTGGTAGTCACATCCAAAGCAAGAATTTATGCGATTATGAGGCCTCTTACAAACCATGGTGGGCTAAGGAAGAGATAATAGAAGAAGAAAATCTTGTTGTATCTGTCATACCTCAATGCAAAAATCTATTCACAAACACAACGGAAGGAGAACCTGGCTATGCAATAGAACTGGGGGCATCATGTATAGGAAAAATGCTAGGTTGTTTCAATTCACAGACACGCAAGATGGGGAACCTACCTACGCACATTGCAGTTCTAATGGATGGAGGGTTCCTAGCTTATCGTAGAGGAATTGGATAGCGGTGTCAAGAAAAGAGTCCAGCTAACAGACTATAAACCGAGCGCTCGATAGGAGGCACCCCATCAAATCTTTGTCCCTCCTTGTTTAATTCTTATTTACATTTCATTATTTAGTAGATGTTAGATAGTGGTAAGTCTTAATAATAGTTTTATTGTTTCTCCTCTCAGGTTCAATCCAATTGCTATAATCATTTAAGATCAAACAGAAGTCAAACAAAAACTGAAGCTGCTAGAGTACATGGTCGCGCGGCCGCGCCCAACTACAAGCCAAACACCGCGCGGCCGTGCCATAGCTCAGTCACAGAAAAAAAATGCTAAATTTTTAGAATTTCTGACTCAAGCATTCGGACAGTTAGAAGCCCACACTCAGTCTCCAACTATAGAATATCTCAAACTTAGCCATCGCCTAATATACCATCGGATCATGAGGAGGCGAACGGAGATGACATTGCCACTTAGGGGAGTATTCTTTCACTTTTAATTACAATGGGGGCATTGTTTATTTTAAGTTTGGGGGTATTGGGTTAGTAGTATAGTAGCATATAGTTTTTGCATGATTAGTTTAAATTTTTGCATCATATAGTTTATTGGATTGTAGTGAGTAGTTGTTGCATATAGTTAGTTACATATAGTTTGATTGCATGTTTAAGTTGCATAGTAGGGGTATTTTAGTATGAAATTATTATTTTTTAGTTCTCTTTTATCTTGTTTACTTAGTATGTGTTTAGTTGCATAACATTGCATAATCCCAGACTTTTAGTTAGTTGAATTCTAATTGGGCCAATGATGACATAGAAATTTGATAGATTTTTGAATTTAGTGGATATCTTGAGCGTAGTTATAATTTTATACAGGATATAATTCATGCTTGCTGTTTAGATGTTACCAGGTAGCACGACAATGTTCCTATTTTCCTCTTAGCAGACAAGCATGCTAATCTTAACCAACAAGCAAATAGGAACATTGTCGTGCTACCTGGTAACATCTAAACAGCAAGCATGAATTATATCCTGTATAAAATTATAACTATGCTCAAGATATCCACTAAATTCAAAAATATATCAAATTTCTATGTCATCATTGGCCCAATTAGAATTCAACTAACTAAAAGTCTGGGATTATGCAATGTTATGCAACTAAACACATACTAAGTAAACAAGACAAAAGAGAACTAAAAAAAATAATTTCATACTAAAATACCCCTACTATGCAACTTAAACATGAAATCAAACTATATGCAAATAACTAAATGCAACAACTACTCACTACAACCCAATACCCCCAAACTTAAAATAAACAATGCCCTCATTGTAATTAAAAGTGAAAGAATACTCCCCGGCAGCGGCACCAAAAACTTGTTGCCTCTTTTTCAGTTCTAACAAAAGAGCTCTAACTCATGCAAGCATACATGTGTCAACAAGTAATACAGAGTATGTAAAGTATCGATCCCACAGAGAAAGTTTTCTAATTTAAATCACTATGCATCAATTAAATCACTATATTCATATGCTCAAACTAATGAATATAATTGGTGAATTACTCTATTTGCAAATAACGATTAAAACAAGAATAAAAATGTAATAAATCAAATATGAAAGTAATGGGATCCTAACTTCATTTAATACTTCATCTAATCACCACTATCATGCAAGAATTGTTCACATATCACAGGAAAGTAGTCAAGAGCATTAATAGAGTCATAGTCATTTTTTAATGTACTATGACCTACTTACACAGCATCCACAAGCGATAGACTCCATGTAATCATCAATATATCCAAAATCACTATATGTCTATGTGAAATTGCAACCATATTGAATTTAATCACAAGCCCTTATTCTAACTCATACGGTGAAACAGTATATGTCTATCTGGTTCACGAAATACACAAGCCATACAAAATATCCCCATATACGTATGCTATCATGATTACAATCCATACTTGCATGTTCATTGTCAATTCCAAACAAGTACTAAAAACGAATGGTGATCAAGCATTCATACATGTAAAATAACCATGATAGAAATCCCATATGATATGTAAAACAGTCCAACATTTAAGCATGCAACTAAACTACATATTAAAATCCGTTAGAATCCTATAATGGAGTTTAGTTCATGACTGAACCAAAAGCCATTATGGGATCAAAGCTAAACATGGCTAATAAGCGAACAATTGAAAGATGAAGCATAGAAACGATCAAACCCAATTGCTGATTATAATCCACTAGTAACGTTCAAATCCTCATATAAATCCAGCAAAATATTAATAATTATCCACAATGATAGAAAATTCCAAGAAGAAATAGAAAAGTTGGAGTTTAGGCTTCGTTCTACGTTGGAATCTCCCTCAGAGTGTAAACCCTAATTACCAATATGAAAATACATAAAAAGTAATGAATGATACCTCTGACACCAGTCAGAAATCGTTTTTAATTAATTACAACCCTTTAAATTAGAAATTAAAATAAACAGCTCAGCATCAGCAGTCATCGCGCGCGGGCGTGCGCTGCCCCTAAGTAATTCTCGCGCGGGCGCGCGACTTGCAGTGTGTCATGTCTGCTCCAGCCGGGTGGTCACGCGGGCGAGTGTGTGCTGGCCTGTATAGCCACGTGGCTTCTGTAACTTTGAGTTCTGGTTCTGCTGCTGCGACTGATCTGTTCTGCTGCCCATTCCTTTGTCCATCCATGCTTAGTCTCCTGCTCCACTTGATCCTCATGCCATGCATCCAACAGCCTCGTGCCATTTACATCACCAAATTATGTCATATCCTGCACTTTTACACCAAAGGAGTTTTAAGTAAATGCAATGCAAAATAAATAAAATGTAACTAAAAACACATTAAAATGTAATTGAGATGGGCACAATTCGCGTGAATTGCTATCCAATAAGTAGGTATAAAACCCACTTATCACGAATCCAGTGAGACAAAAAGATAAATATTAGGTATTCGTATTACAGTTTATCCAAGTTCAATAATACTCCATAATAACCAACTGTGAAGCAGAATTCAAAAATAAAGATCAAAGCATGGATACAATTAAAGATAGTAACCATAATTGACATCTTGGATAAAAAGGAGAAAATTTTATTTTTCGGTGAATAGTGTCGTATTCGTGAATAGTGTCGTATTCGTGAATAGTGTCGTATACGTGAATAGTAACCCCGACACAAAAAGGTAGAAATTTCACAATAAAATTTATATCAATATTTCGACATAATGATATTAAAGAAAATAATATCATTTACGAAAAAAATAACATTCCTTACCTCAAAAGAACAGTATTTCTGACTGGAATATCGGATGTAAAGTCGAAGGAAAATTGCACTGAATAACAACTCTCAAAGTATCTAAATACTTACAAAATACGCTCGATAATACATAGAGAGAGAGAGAGAACTTTTTTCTGGTGTGATTTTCAATTTTAACTAAGCACCCTATTTATAGGAAAATGCTACAACGCCAAAGGAGACTAAATTAATTAAAAAAAATTCTTCCTTCCACGCCCACACCTTTCGAATCAGAGCATGCCATCTTGGAAAAAAAATTTACAGCCCACATGTTTTCAAAAAACCAAAAGTGGGTCCCACCTATAATTTTAATAAAAACATTTAATTTCCGAAACTTCAATAATTCATAATAAATAGCCCTTTTATCAGAAATATACGAATTTTATGTCCATTCCATAGGAAATTAAATTCTCTACAACTTTGTAGCTTTAAGTTTTTCTAAATTCTAAATAGAAAATGTCCGAAATCCATATACGGATAATTTTTAATACCTTCATTCCGACAAAATACTGATAAAACACTGCAGCTTTAATTCCTTCATTTATAACCACATAAAATAAATAAATCCATCATTTATATCCACATAAAATAAATATTTTCTTATCATATAAATTAATAACTAATTATTCATAAATAATATTACAGAATCACAATTATGACAACCAAGTCATTCCCAGGAAAGAGGGGGCTTTCCGATAAGGATTTCTCCTTATTGGCGCGCAATTTGGTGACCAAACCCCTTTCCTAGACAAAACTTTCTTAGACATTGCCAATAATGCTATCTAACAATATTATTCAAATAATATGAATTATTGACCTGATAATGGGAAATACTGTGCAGTTACAATTATTGAAACAACAATAATATAAAATATCAACGCAGCAATTATTGAATCAATAAAATAAAATATTGAACAGTAATTACTGTAACAATTATTGAGTAGTGCCTTCTTACGTAAGAATCAATATTTCAAAATATTGTGCAATACCGTGTGCTACTGTGCAACCACGCGTATTACTGTATTTTAACCACCAGGTATTCTAACAGTGTTAACGGTAACAATTAGGCCATTATTTATAGAAACTCAAACTTGTCGTTTTCTTCATCCGATAGTTATTCCATTATGGGGCCCACAAATGGATTCGCCATCGTACGAATATTCCCCGACAATAAAAATATTCTACGACAAAATGAATATTCCCCGACAACAATGAATATTTTATAACCACTTGCTTATTTTTTAAAATTTGCACATTTCAGCCATAACCAAAGTTTTATATCAAATTATCACCTTATTATTTCAAGATAATAAATAGAGGAAATTCAATTTTATTTATAAAAAGTTGGGATCTTACAACCTTCCCTTCTTAACAAATTTGTTCTCGAAATTGACGTACGTACCTGGTGTTTCGAAAAGGTGAGGATACATCGTTTTCATTTCTGATTCCAACTCCCAGGTCATTTCTTCAATAGCATGGTTCCTCCACGAAACCTTAACTTGTGGTATAACCTTGGTGCGTAGGACATGCTCTTTCCTATCCAAAATTTTAACACGTACCTCCTCGTACGTTAAATCTTCGGCTATTTTCATCTAGTTCTAACGCAATAATGTGATTCGGGTCTTTCACATATTTACGAAGTATAAATATGTGAAAAATATTATGAACACGAGACATGCTTAGAGGTAATGCGAGTCTATAGGCCACATTTCTTATTCAGTCCAGAATTTCAAATGGACCAACAAATCGTGGATTGAGCTTTCCTCTCTTCCCAAATCTTGTAACTCCCTTCCATGGTGCAACACGTAACAATACATGATCCCTAATATTAAATTTCACGTCCTTTCGATGAAGATCCGCATAACTCTTTTGTCGATCCTGTGCCGTTTGTATACGTTGTCTAATCATTTGGATCTTTTCTATAGTTATGTGTACCAACTCTGTTCCCAACAACGTTGCTTCTCCCACCTTATCCCAATATACTGGAGAGCGACACTTTCATCCATACAGTGCTTTAAATGGAGCCATACCTATACTTGCTTGATAATTATTGTTGTAGGAGAATTCCACCAATGGTACGTACTTATCCTAACTCTCTTTGAAATCTAAGACACAAAGTCTTAATAGATCTTTAAAAGTTTGAATAGTCCTTTCTAATTGCTCGTCCGTTTGAGGATGGTATGCCAAACTGAATCGTAAATCCGTGCCCATAGCTTTCTACAAGTTAACCCAAAATCGTGAAGTGAATCTTGGGTCACGATCCGAAACTATGGATACTGGCATGCTATGCAATCTCATAATCTCATTCACGTACATACGAGCAAGATTTTCAAGGGAATAAGTCTCCCGTATAGGCAAGAAATGAGCAGACTTGGTTAATCTATCAATAATAACCCAAATCGCATCTATGCCTTGAGAAACCTTGGGAAGACCCGCAACGAAATCCATAGTAATGTGTTCCCACTTCCATTTCAGAATCTCAAGTGGTTGCAATGGACCCTTTGGTACTTGATGCTCCGCCTTTACACGTTGACAAGTTAAACACCTCGAGATAAACTCTGCGATCTCTCTCTTCATATTACTCCACCAAAATGTATGTTGAAGATCATTATACATTTTGGTACTCCCATGATGGATTTCAAACGGTGTGTTGTGTGCCTCCATCATGATTCTATGTTTCAAGTCAAAATCGTTAGGAACACAAAGTCTGGAGTTGACTCGAAGTATTCCTTCTTCATCGATTCTTGCTTCTGGAATAGCATTTTCTTCTTCATACGCATTAGCTCCATGTTCGTAGCTTGAGCAGCTTTAACTTTATCGATTAAAGTCAGTTCTACTCGTATGCTTGATATCATCACGTGGGTACTTGGAGCCTTTACCTCTATCTCCATCCTTTGCAAGTCATACAAAATGGGTCTTTGTGTTAACAACATTGCACTCGTACCCGCATATGATCTTCTACTCAATGCGTCAGCTACCGCATTTGCTTTTCCAGGATGGTATTCGATGGTATGGTCGTAATCTTTCAACAACTCAAGCCAACGTCGTTGCTGCATGTTGAGTTCCTTTTGGGTGGAGAAATATCTGAGGCTTTTATAATCTGTATAAATGTCCACTTTCTTCCCATACAGGTAGTGTCTCCATATCTTCAACACGAAAATGACTGTTGCCAACTCCAAATCATGAGTAGGATAATTCCTCTCATATTCTTTGAGTTGTCGCGAGGCATAGGCTATGACTTTCCCATGTTGCATGAGAACACATCCTAACCCTTTGCCTGAAGGATTGTTGTAGATAAAAAAATCCATCCGAACCAGATGGTATTGTCAGAATAGGTGCCAAAATGAGTCTCCTCTTGAGCTCTTGGAAACACTTCTCACAATCCTCGCTCCAACCGAATTTTATATCTTTACGAGTCAGCTGAGTTACGGAGTAGCAATTCGAGAAAATCCTTCCACGAATTTCCGATAATAACTAGCTAAACCCAGAAAGCTACGTACTTCGGTCACCGACTTCGGTTGCTCCCAACTTTGTATTGCTTCAATCTTCGCCGAGTCAACAGATACTCCATGTTTTGACACCACGTGCCCAAGGAATGCTACTTCCTCAAGCTAGAACTTGTATTTCTTCAGCTTGGCATATAGCTTCTTATCACGAAGCCTTTGAACTACCAGCTTCAAATGGTGCTCATGATCTTCACGGCTTTTGGAATAGATGAGGATGTCATCAATAAAGACAACAACGAATTGATCAAAATATTCTTTGAACACACGGTTCAACATATCCATAAAAGCAGTAGGAGCACTAGTCAATCCAAAATATATGACTAAGAATTCATAATGCCCGTACCGAGTTCTGAAGGCAGTCTTCGGAATATCCTCAGTTTTAATATTCAGCTAATGATATCCAGAACGAAGATCGATCTTTGAAAAGAATTGTGCTCCTTGCAACTGATCAAACAAGTCATCAATGCGAGGTAGCGGATACCTATTCTTGATGGTAACATGGTTTAATTCTCGATAGTCAATACAAAGTCGCATACTCCCGTCTTTCTTCTTTATAAATAAAACAGGAGCACCCCAAGGAGATGTACTAGAACGAATGAAACTGATGTCCAACAACTCCTGTAGTTGGACCTTCAACTCCTGAAGTTCAATAGGAGCCATTCGACATGGGGTTTTAGAAATGGGCTTTGTACCATGTTCAAGGTCAATAAAGAATTTAACTTCACGTTCTGGGGGTAGACCGGGAAGTTCTTCAGGATATACGTCAGGAAATTCACTAACAACATAAATATTATTCAAATCTGACGTGTTCGTATTCAAGTCCATAACATGGGCTAATAAAGCTTGACATCCGTTTTTCAATAAACGAATAGCTTTATGGCTTGATATGACAGTGATTTACTTTAGTGGTTTGGTTGTTTGAATTCGCATAACAGGTTGGTTAGGAATATAAAAACTAATAACCTTACGAAAACAATCAATTTTAGCATGATGCGTGGTTAACCAATCAATCCCTAAAATCTCATCAAATGCAAGTATTTTCAACGAAATAAGATTGGCAGGTAATGTGATGGTTCCAACTTGAATCAAGCAAGATTTATAAACAGTAGATGTAATGATAGTTTCTCCTAACGGAGTCTCAACAGATAAGTCAAGGTCTAATTTCTCTTGAGTCAAGTTCAAACGTTGAGCACAAGTAGGAGAGATAAAAGAATGGGTAGAACCGGTATCTAATAAGGTATAACCTTCGCAAGAGTTTATGATTAGCTTACCTGTGATCACCTCGTTCGGGTTCCTCGCGTTTTGGACAGTCACAACAAACGCCCTTCCTGGAACCACCGACTTTGATTTGTCTAGGACAGCCTTTGGAGTCATCATCCCCGATGAACTTGGTTTCGCTACAAGACAATCTCTAGCTATATGACCTTCCTTTCCACAGTTATAACACACCTTAGATTGTTGTGGGCAGTTTGGGCTATTGTGTCCCTCTTTCTCACATTTATAACAAACGACCGGTGCTCGTTCTCCTACCCTAGAAACAGTTGATGTTTGTGATGACTTCTTTGCATTGTCATTGTTGTACCTTCTCTTCTTGAAATCTCCTCCCAACTCGCTTATTCTATTTTTATGGCCACGATTACCACCAAAGTGGTCACCGCTTTTGTCCGAATGTTTTTTTCCCCGCTAGTTGTCATTGCTCCGATGACTGTTGCCACCGGTATGACCCTAGTTGTGGTCCCTCGGTTGAACATACTCATTATCTCGCTCTAATAATTAAGCCTTGTTTACAACATCTGAATATAAAGAAAATTTATGAGAAATAAGATATTGCCGAATCTCGAGTTTTAAACCTCTCAGAAACATTCGCGTCATTCGTTCCTCATTCTCTACCAAATGAGGTGCAAACCTAGATAACTCTGCAAACTTCGTCTCATACTGGGACACCATCATGTTGTTTTGTTCCAGTCTAATAAACTCTACCTCCTTCATATAACGAATACTTTCAGGAAGATACTTGTCATTGAACAGTTTCTGAAACGTTTCCCAAGACATGTTGAGTGCGGCAGGCTGGGTACGCTTCACAGATTCCCAAGACATGTGGCGAATGGAACCTTCTGTTCCTCTGTGCATCCCAAGACATCGAATATCTTGATAATTTGCTTGACCCACATTTCTTCCTTAATCAGATTCGGCTTTCCCGCAAATTCTGGTGGTCCCAACTCTTTAAACTGCTTGGCTGTGATAAGCCGTGCGTTGCTATCATTTCCACCCGTATTTTGTACACGAGTCTCCCTCGTCTGATTTTGCATGAACTACAAAAAGCTTCTAAACATCCCATCATTCATCATTTCTTCGGTAGTGTTGTTTACAGGAGGAATATTGTCATCCTGTTGCATGTTCCCCTGGGTGGTGATTAAAGGTGTCTCCACGGTCTCATTCACTCCATTGTTAATATTTCCGGCTGCCATTCTCAAATACTGCCACAAAATAAGGGTTAATTAACATATCACATATTAACCATATGCTCCGACTGACCAACCAAATAAGCTTAGGTATGACACACTAGTGAAGGATTACTCGTCTCTCCCCTCCTCGTTCAATTCCCCGATCTCCGCCAGAGACCGTATCCCTATGCCCTGATACCAACTGTGACGCCCCCAAAATAGGTATACATCACTCATTCTGAGTCACCAAATACATGGTACAGAAACAAATACAACTTCATTAATATAATTGTCGTGCATAATACGACAACACATATTCTGTGAGTTTAAATACAAATATTGTCTAATAGACAGCATTCAAACTCAAAAGAAGTCCTCATTACAATTATTGATACACTATTTTACAAAAATAGTGAGGACTGCTAAAATAACTTTCTAGAATCATCACCCCATACCCCGGCTAGTTCCTGCTAAATTCTCACCTCCTGAGAAGAAAAATGGAACAAAAGGAAAAGGGTGATCTCAACTAGCCCAGTAAAGAATATTATGACTAAGATAATATACAACAATTTATCATTAGTCTTCAACAGGAAAAAATCTAATAGAATATAATAGACAACAAGTTTTAGATCAACAACTGCAGTGGAAACAGCAATCCATTAGAAGAGTCAAGTAGAGAATGAATTCTACTATCTTCTAAGATTTAAAAGTCCATCATCAATATTTTATCCCTGTAACATCAATCAATATACATCTTGAATCAAATATTCATCTTTGCACTACAGACCAAAGATATTCATTTGTATCACCAGTTGGTCATGTTCATCTCAACACCTGTTCATCTTTGCACTACGTGCCAAAGATATTCATCAGTTAATCATTCATCTTTACACTACAAGCCAAAGATATTCAGTAATATCATCATTTAAGACTGAGGATGATAAAAAATATCTTAAAAAAAATGAATCCTGTAAGACAAAAGAACAAATATTAGGGATTCGTATTACAGTTTATCCAAGTTCAATAATACTCCATAATAACCAATTGTGAAGCAGAATTCAAAAATAAAGATCAAAACATAGATACAATCAAATATAGTAACCATAATAGACATCTTGGACAAAAAGGAAAAAATTTTATTTTTCGGTGAATAGTGTTGTATTCGTGAATAGTGTCGTATACGTGAATAGTGTCGTATACGTGAATAGTAATCCCGACACAAAAAGGTATAAATTTTACAATAAAATTCATATCAATATTTTGGCATAATGATATTGAAGAAAATAATATCATTTACGAAGAAAATAACATCTCTTACCTCAAAAGAACAGTATTTCTGACTGGAATATCGGATGTAAAGCCGAAGAAAACTTGCACTGAATAGCAACTCTCAAAGATTCAAAATACTCATAAAATACGCTCGATAATATAGAGAGAGAGAAAAAAAATTTGTTTCTGGTGTGATTTTCAATTCTAACTAAGCACCATATTTATAGGAAAATGCTAGAACGCCAAAGAAGACTAAATTAATAAAAAAAAAATATTTTTTTCTTCCTTCCACGCCCACACCTTTTGAATTAGAGCATGCCATCTTGGAAAAAAAATTTACAGCACACGTGTTTTCAAAAAAACAAAAGTGGGTCCCACCCATAATTTTAATAAAAATATTTAATTTCTGAAACTTTAATAATTCATAATAAATAGCACTTTTATCATAAATATACAAATTTTATGTCCATTTCATAGGAAATTAAATTCTCTACAACTTTGTAGCTTTAAGTTTTTCTAAATTCTAAACAAAAAATGTCTGAAATCCACATACAGATGATTTTTAATACCTTCTTTCCGACAAAATACTGATAAAACACTTCAGATTTAATTCCTTCATTTATAACCACATAAAATAAATAAATTCATCATTTATATCCACATAAAATAAATATTTCCTTATTATATAAATCAATAATTAATTATTCATAAATAATATTACAGAATTACAATTATGGCAACCAGGTCGTTCCCAGGAAAGATGGGACTTTCCGATAAGGATTTCTCCTTATTGGCGCGCAATTAGGTGACCAAACTCCTTTCCTAGACAGAACTTTCTTAGACATTGCCAATAATATTATCTAACAATATTATTCAAATAATATGAATTATTGATCTGATAATGGGAAATACTGTGCAGTGACAATTATTGAAACAACAATAATATAAAATATCAACGCAACAATTATTGAATCATTAAAATAAAATATTGAACAGTAATTATTGTAACAATTATTGAGTAGTGCCTTCTTACGTAAGAATCAATAATTCAAAATAATGTGCAATACCGTGTGTTACTGTGCAACCACGCGTATTACTGTATTTTAACCACCGGGTATTCTAACAGTGTTAACGGTAACAATTACGATGTTATTTATAAAAACTTAAACTTGTCGTTTTCTTCATCCGACAGTTATTCCATTATGGGGACCACAAATGGTTGCGCCGTCGTACGAATATTCCCCGATAACAAGAATATTCCATGACCAAACGAATATTCCCTGACAATAATGAATATTTTATAACCACTTACTTATTTTATAAAATTTGCACATTTCACCCATAACCAAAGTATTATATCAAATTATCACCTTATTATTTCAAGATAATAAATAAAGAAAATTCAATTTTATTTATAAAAAGTTGGGGTCTTACAAGAAACCTTGTTCCTCAGATTCTGCACTTCCATTGAGGTCTGGTCAGCTCCAACTTTAGTGTCTGAATCCTTATTTGTCAGTTCTATTATTTCTGGATCTGATACTATATTTTTCAAAATAACCACCTCATTGATTAATGTTACTTTCAATGTGAGCCTCTATTTTAGCTGTTAGCTTTGATATTGGCTCGGTCATGGAGATTGGCTCTTTCTTTATAATCTGAGGGTATCCTAATCTTTTTCCACCTGACATCTACACACATAAATTATCTTGATTAGCATATAATAGTTTTATATAAGTTATCTTTTGTAAGACCCCAACTTATTATAAATAAAATTGAATTTTCTCTATTCATTATTTTGAATTAATAAGGTGTTAATTTGATATAATGCTTTAGTTATGGGTGAAATGTGCAAATTTTACAAAAGAAGTAAGTGGTTATAAAATATTCATTGTGTCGGGAAATATTCGTTTGGTCGTGGAATATTCTTTCTGTCGGAGAATATTCGTACGACGACGCAACCATTTGTGGGCCCCATAACGAAAAATGGTCGGATAAAAAAAATGACAAGTTTGAGTTTTTATAAATAACATCGTAATTATTACCGTTAACACTGTTGGAATACCCGGTGATTAAAATACAGTAATACGCGTGGTTGCACAGTAGCACACGGTATTGCACAGTATTTTGAATTATTGATTCTTACGTAAGAAGGCACTACTCAATAATTGTTATAGTAATTACTGTTCGATATTTTATTTTATTGATTCAAAAATTACTACGTTGATATTTTATATTATTGTTGTTTCAATAATTGTCACTGCACAGTATCTCCATTATCAGATCAATAATTCATATTATTTGAATAATATTATTATATAGCATTATTGGCAATGTCTAAGGAAGGTCTGTCTAGAAAAGGGGTTTGGTCACCTAATTGCACGCCAATAAGGAGAAATTCTTATCGAAAAGCCCCCTCTTTCCTGGGAACGACCTGGTTGTCATAATTGTGATTCTGTAATATTATTTGTGAATAATTAATTATTGATTTATATGATAAGGAAATATTTATTTTATGTGGATATAAATGATGAATATATTTATTGTGGTTATAAATGATGGAATTAATGTTGAGGTATTTTATCAGTATTTTGTCGGAATGAAGGTATTAAATATCGTCCGTTTATGGATTTCGGGCATTTTCTGTTTGGAATTTGGGAAAACTTTCTTCTACAAAGTTGTACAGAATTCAATTTCCTATGAAATGGACATAAAATTCGTATTTTTCTGATAAAAAGGCTATTTATTATGAATTGTTGAAGTTTTAAAAATTAAATATTTTTATTAAAATTATGGGTGGGACTCACTTTTGCTTTTTAAAACATGTGGGCTGCAAAAAAAAATTCCAAGATGGCATGCATGTCTTGGATGGCTGGCATGTGTAGAAGGAAGAAAAATAATATTATTATTTTATTATTTAGTCTCCTTTGGCGTTCTAGCATTTTCCTATAAATAGGTGCTTAGGTTAGAATTGAAAATCACACCAGAAATAAGTTCTCTCTCTATATATATTATCGAGCGTATTTTGTGAGTATTTAGATACTTTGTGAGTTGCTATTCAGTGCAAGTTTCCTTCGGCTTTACATCCGATATTCCGATCAGAAGTACTGTTATTTTGAGGTAAGGGATGTTATTTTCTTCGTAAATGATATTATTTTCTTCAATATAATTATACCGAAATATTGATATGAATTTATGTGTGGAATTTCTACCTTTTTATGTCGGGGTTACTATTCACGTATACATTACTATTCACGTATATGGTACTATTCACGTATACGACACTATTCATGAATACGGTACTATTCACCAAAAAATAAAATTTTCTCCTTTTGTCCAAGATGTCTATTATGGTTACTATCTTTGATTGTATCCATGTTTTGATCTTTATTTTTGAATTCTGCTTCACAATTGGTTATTATAGGGTGTTATTAAACTTGGATAAACTGTAATACGAATCCCTAATAATTGTCCTTTTGTCTCACTAGATTCGTTTTCTTTAAGATATTTTTCATCATCCTCAGTCCTTAATGATGATATTACTGAATATCTTTGGCATGTAGTGCAAAGATGAATGATTAACTGATGAATATATTTGGCCCGTAGTGCAAAGATGAATAGGTATTGAGATGAACATGATTAACTGGTGATACAAATGAATATCTTTGGCCTGTAGTGCAAAAATGAATATTTGATCCAAGATGTATATTGATTGATGTTACAGGGATAAAATATTGATGATGGACTTTTAAATCTTAGAAGACAGTAGAATTCATTCTCTACTTGACTCTTCTAATGAATTGTTGTTTTCGCTGCAGTTGTTGATCTAAAACTTGTTGTCTATTATGTTCTATCAGATTTTTCCCTATTGAAGACTAATGATAATTTATAGTATATATATTATCTTAGTCATAATATTCTTTACTGGGTTAGTTGAGCTCACCCTTTTCCTTTTTGTTCCAATTTTCTTCTCAGGAGGTGAGAACATAGCAGGAACTAGTCAGGGTATGGAGTGATGGTTCATGATAGTTATTTTAGTAGTCCTCACTATTTTGTAAAATAGTGTATCAATAATTGTAGAGAGGACTCCTTTTGTGTTTGTATAATGTCTATTAGACAATATTTGTATTCAAACTCACAGTATATGTGTTGTCGTATTTTGAACGACAATTGTATTACTGAAGTTGTATTTGTTTCTGTACCATGTATTTGGCGACTCAGAATAGGTGATGTATACATATTTTGGGGGCGTCACATCTTTTATTTTGGTTGACGATGAATTTATCCAATTCATCTCCTTTTAAACTTTATATGAGTTATTTATACTTTTAACGTTTTCCTCTGTTCTAAGGTTATAGTCTAAGGTCTATCCCACCAAAGGTTTCTAACCCTAAGTTTTGATACCAACCTGTGACGCCCCAAAATTCAGTTACTTGAAACCCGAACTCAGTGCCTCACAATACCATTTCTTTGAGCAGAATAATAACAAATATATAGATATCAAACTTAATTTACGTATCAGAGTTTTCTAAATCCCCAGGTTTCCAACCTTTAATACATTACATTACATGATAATAATAAATATCATTGTCTTACTAAAGTCAAAAATATTACATAGGATAGCGTAGAACTTATTCTGCAACATTTCCTTTTCCTTTGTTCTTGGTAGAGCCTTCTGGTTGATCACACTTAACTGAAAACATTTAAATTAATCAAGAATGAGCATTTGATTGCGCAACAAGTAATAGTAAACAATAAGCGTTAGCTGAACGAAGTAAATATTTTCTTTGAATGACACTTCTACAACGAATCAACAGTTTTGAAGTAAGCTGAACCAATAATAACGACATATCTATTCTATATCAAATTTTTGAAACTACGTACTGACTATAAATGGAGAGCAGTCGATAGACTATGAACTTTGTTTTCAATTTTCAATAAGGTTTAACAGAACTTCATCTGCAAACCGTCATAACTTACAGGCACGGGGGGTGATCAACCTATTATACCCTGTATTGATCGATACTACATGCAAGAACGATATTTTCATTCATCTTATCCGACTTAGGCGCACAAAAGTTTTTTCATATTCGGGATGTTCATACTTAGTCGGGAATCCAAACCAAAATAATTCGGTTATATACAATAAAGTTCTATCTTGTTCAACAATATTTTTAAGTTTGTGTCTAGCAGAATCAAATAGCCTAGACGGCTTTTAAGTCAACGTATACATACTGGAAACCAATAAGTATGTATCAACATGTGATTAAATACAATGATTATCCAAGTGAGGATACTTGTCTAACCATATTTAGAAATTAACAAACAGAATAAATATCTTGATTATACAATAGTACTATGTTGATAAACAATGATCGGATAATTTAAGAACTTGTATGAATACAAATGATTGGACACAAAATCAATAACAATAGAGTTAATAATCTGTCACAATGATAATATAATTTTGAAACCTTCTTACTCAAGTCCATTGCATAAAGTAAATGCAAAGGGTAGGATATTTGCCTGATATGTTGCTTACACAACTTAGTTTTATCTTTTATATCAAGACCTATTATTAATAAGATCATTCGTTCGATTAGAATAAAATTCAATAATATATAGTACTGCTATTTGCAGTCAGCACATAACTTAATCACATTGTCACATAAGTTTAGCAGTCATTGGATCACAAACAAATACTTTTCTAGTCGAACTATCTAAGTCCAAATCAATTTCTGAAATATTTCGGTGTACCGACGACTTTATTGGGTAATTATCGAGTCTAAAACTCTATCATGTATTTCAATATTCATTTAAATAATTTAGATATCAGTCGTATTATTTTTAAATGACTAATAATAATTTTAAAACAATTATTATAATTTATCATGATTTTTTAAACACCAGAATCATTATAAAATGATTTAAATATTAAATAATTCAATTACCATTAATATTTAATTAATATTAAAATACTAATGAAACCATTGCCAAAATATTAAAGTTATTTATATTAACTTAAAATATTTTTAAAGTATTAATATTACCCTTAAATGATTTTTAAAATAATTAAAATTATTTTTAAATAATTACCATTACTATTTAAATATTAATGCATTATTTATCAAAATATTAAAAGTCATTTATTATAACTTAAAATATTTTTAAAATATTTATATACTTTTTAAATAATTTTTAATTCAATAAAACCATTTTTAAATTATTTATTTAATATAATTACTAAATAAATTAATATTAAATTATTAATGAAATTTACCTTTAAATATTAAAAGTTATATTTTATAACTTAAAATATTTTTAAACTCTTTATTTTTATTTACTATTATTTTTATAATATTTAAATTATTTTTAAATTAATTTATTTAATATAAATATTAAATAAATCTAATATCATTAACATTAAATAATTAATGAAATTTACTTTAAAATATTAAAAGTTATATTTTATAACTTAAAATATTTTTAAATACCTTATTATCATTTAAAATGATTTTTAATATAATAAAATCATTATTAATTTATTTATTTAATACATTTATTAAATAAATTAAATATTAATAATATTCAAATAAATATTAATATTTATGAAAAATATGTCAAATTATTAAAAGTTAATTTTCATAACTTAAAATTATTTTTAAAATTATTTTTGTAATTTTCAGAAATTAATTTCTATTTTTAAATATTTTTTAAAAATTAAATTAATTAATTTTAATAAGTCTGTCGCTAAAGCCTTTAGCGACAGCAAGTGTCGCCTTAGGTGTTCTTGAACACCAAGAACATTCATAGGACAGTTTCTGGGTACCATGTTTGACTAACAATAATTTCCAATCTATGATGTTTCTGGACAAGGTAATACATTGATCTTGTAGTACTAGTGTAATACTACAATTATCAAGCAAGATTTGGGTCAGATTACAACATACAAGCAAGATATAAGGCATTGAACTAGTTGTCAGAGTTGTTCTTCATTTTTTGGGTTACCCAGAAATGAAGAATAGTTCGACTGCCCTAGTTTGGGCTTCCACAACTTGAAATCTATGCAATGTTTTAGTGATCTAGTGGTTCCAGTGTGTAGCCAACATGTAAATGAAGAGATCCATTACATAAAATCACTATAAAAACAACAGAATCGCCAGATTTTGTCCGGTCAAACCATGTCAGAAATCACGATCTTGAGTTTTCCGGGTTACCCAAAAAACTCAATCCGTGATCTTTCTACTTGGTTTGACCATCCCCCAAATCTAATATGTTTGTAATATAAGTGATCTAAAAGCGTTAACCTGTTGCATAACTACCATACTATAACATGGTTGCAACAACAAACACATAACACAAAACAAATGCAAGATCAGAGGCTACAAATATGTTGTCAGACAATTCTGGGCAAATCTGGGTTACCTAGAAAACCGAAAGTCATGGTCGATCAACTATGTTTGACCAGCCATAACTTTCAATATGTACATACTCTGGGCTTGATTCAGGTTCTAGAACAGAGATCTCATAGCATACTACAACTACAAACTTTCAAAACACAAAAATCATTAACGATCACCGATCTATGAGGTCTGACATTCGTTGTCAGACAACATAAAAAAAAGTTTCCCAGATTTTAAAAAACATCAAATCTGAGCCTATAGATGTTATGGATCTAACATCTAGCAACCCAGATCATATATTTACACCTTATACAACATGTTTCAACACCAAATCATAACATCTAACACATCCTTAAGGATCAGATTCTTATTTAGGGTTTTATTCCTTTATAAACAAATTCTTGATTCTAGGCTCCTATTTTTTATGAGCTAACTTGGGACTTGTTTTGGGGACTGAAATGCTAAAGGTTTTCATAGGTTTAGAGAGAGAGCTTTGGTTGTGGGTATGAGCACAAATGAGCTTGAAACATGATTTTTCTCTCTCCAATTCTATATATATTACATGATACAATACAAGGCTGATGAAATGTGACTGATTGCTGGAATTATTTAGCATGTGGAAAGTCAATAGTGTGTCACCAACTAAAGTCTTAGCAAAATTTGCAAGCAACATAATAAAAAAATGTGCAAAAGGGTATTTAGATCATTTTGATCATAATTTTAATGGCAAACTTGACATTCTATTCCAACCCTTAGGGTTTGACCCTAAGGTTTTAGAATTTTAGTTTCTAAGATTTTAATTTAGGGTTTAAAATAAAATTTTAGTTTTTAAATTAAAAATTAGGGTTTCTAAATTGATTTAGGTCTCCTAATTACATAGAATATGAAAATTAGGTTTAAGCTTCACAAATTATAATTAAGATTACCAATTTAGTAATTAGGGCTTACAATTTGATATTTAGGGTTTCTAAATAATAATTAGGGTTTCTAATTTTAGACTTTAGGGTTTCTAATAATTAAGGTTTTCCCTAATTAAGTGTAATACCTGACATTATTTACATTAACACAACTACATAATGACTTAACAAATTCTTAAAGTCATATTTGACTTTTTGAATTAGGGTTTATCAGCAATGCTAGGATTTTGTCATGTTACACCATAATTGACCAACCATTATCAGTCTATACATACATTACATATTTACAGCACTGAAATATAATTAATATAATATTATTATTCTCATTCCTTAGTCAAAATCTAGAATTAGGGTTTGGATTCCATATCTATTTTATCTTTCATATACATACCATTATTAATTAAGTTATAATAATTAACTTAATTAATCTGAAATATATTCATATAACAAAATAATTATTATAATAATTCTATAACTGTGACAACCCCCAAATAGGTCCATTCTATCCAACCCATTCTGAGTCGCCAAATACATGGTACAAAAACAACTACAACTTTATTACAACAATTATCGTGCAAAATACAATAACTCATGTATTGTGAGTTTTGATACAAATATATATATCAACTGTGACTCTTGACACCAACTTGGGTAGCACATCACCATGACATCTTACATAAAAGTATAGTCAGAAACTGTTTTAGAAATTAAAATCTTTGGGAAGTACTCAAGGAAACCTTCGTACATGGGAGTCCATGCTTCTAGGTTATGATAGATATCATATGGCCACAGAATTATCCTTTGTTGACCCAATAAACCCCAAAGAAAAACGAGAAGATTACTATCATATTCCTCCCAATGGTGAGTCTTCTCTTGAAATATCATTATCTCCACTGTCTCTAATTGAGAATTATACTTCAAACAAACACCTAAATTATATAGGTAGTGCTCGTAAATATACTCAGCAAGTGGATGTGCACAACCTTGTCATATGATGACACGAGGTTGTATGATTAGACATCTTGTATGATAGTGACAAAACACCCTTCCAACGTTGGGTTCGTCTCACCCTATATGATTCACCAAATATAACTACTAAAAGATGTATATAACACACTTGTCTATACTGTTTAGGGAGAACTTCACAGCTAGAGACCACCGTTCTATTCTCTTGTTACCCCCGCTTGACCTAGCTACACTCTTATTACCTGATAGGAATTGTGAAGCAAAAGAGTGAGCACAACTAGCCCAGTAAAGAATATCATGACTAAAGATAATTAAATTATCAATAGCCATCATCAGTAATAAATCAGAGATTTAGAACATATGGTAGATGATAAAACTTTTCAACCATAGTTGCAGCGGAACGAGCAATTCATTAGAAGAGTCAAATAGACCATAAAGTCTACAATCTTCTCCACATTAAAAGTTCACCAACAGTGTTTTATCCCTGTAACATCACTCAACAGTTCCTTTCCACAATTATATGAATAACTCATAATCATAATTGTGATTCTAAATTCCTCTTCGCATCCAGGACGAAAATAATTTTCATCACATGTCTTTACCTGAAACATCAAAGATCATGGTTATACCAAATCACAGTTCCTGTTTATAATTATACTAACAATTTCATCTTTGCACTACGGCCAAAGATATTCATCAACAGACCCTCTTTACACTACAGGCCAAACATATTCAACAACAAGTCATCTTTGCACTACGGGCCAAATATATTCATCAACAATTCATCTTTGCACTACAGGCCAAAGATATTCTTCAACGGTTCATATTTGCACTACAGGCCAAATATATTCATCAACAGTTCATATTTGCACTACAGGCCAATTATATTAATATCTCAAAAAAAAATATAATCATTTTAGAATTTATATAAACAATAATTATAACCATGTTGATCATTTCACCTTTGTACTTAAGCTAAAGATATTCAATTATAAATTCAATGGTCATGATCATACCAGTCAACAATTCAACTTTGCACTACTGGCCAAAGAGAACCCATAGTCATGATCATACCAATAATCTACCCATCTTTACACTCAAGTCAAAGAGAAATTAATATCATTATTAGGGTTATAAAAATATTATATATGATAATAAAAATAATATAATCAACATATAGATTTAATCTCAAGAGTAATATTCATAACTCAACTATAATTTGGTTAGAAAAAGAAACCAATTTTGTCATGAATAGTAACTCGTGAATATTAACCCATGAATAGTAACTTCGTGAATAGTAACTTCGTGAATAGTAACTTTGTGAATAGTAACTCATGAATAGTAAACCCGACATAAAAAAGTAGAGATTTCATAATAAAATTCATACCAATATTTCGGTATAATGATATTGAAATAACATTTCTTAAACTTATAAACAATTTATGTTAATTATTTACACTTTACTAAATAATGCATTTAATCATCCTAAAATTCTAAACTCATAAGATTTCATCATCAATAACCAAAACCCTCATCAAAAATCTGCATATACCTCATATAGGATTCTCAAGCCATAAAATCCTATTTTCCAATTTTCTTACTTCACATAACATATTTAATTCATTTACTCATACTAGTCTATTTTCATAAAAAATACCAAATCAGTCCTAAAAATATTTTTTTTCTGAGATTTAGCAGAATATAGTCTCATATTGAATATATATTTTTCTCAAAATTTTTAAAATTCATTAACTATTTTTTATATGGCCAAATCGTCGGATATTTAGACATTTATCATAAATTGTACTTTTATCCAAAAATTCCAAAATTCACAGAGTATACTGATATTATATAGATGTACTCCCAATAAAAATTTTATCAATTTTGGAGTTAACCACAAGGACTTAAAAGGGTTTTCTTTTAAAATAGTCTTTTCCCGTAAAATTCATAACTCTTAATCTATGCATCCAAAAATCTTAATTTTTGGGCACAATCAATAAAACTCATCAAATTATCATTTCAAATTTTTTCAGAATTTTTGAAGGTCTGAAAAGTTACGAAACATGAAAATCATAACAACCCATAAAATCCCTTACCTCAAAAGAGCAGTATTTCTGACTGGAATATCGGATGCAAAGCCGAAGCAAACTTGCGCCGTATATCAACACTCAAGATATCTAAATACTCACAAAAATATGCTTGATAATATAGAGAGAAAGAAAACTTGTTTCTGGTGTATTTTTCAATTCTAACTTAAGCACCTATTTATAGAAAAATGCCAGAACGCTAAAGGAGACTAAAATAATAAAATATATTATTTATTTATCTCCCTTCTACGCCATCCTTGTTGAACAATTGAGCAGCCACCATTGAAAAATATTCAACACATGTTTTTTCTACACCAATCATAGTGGGTCCCACCCAAATTAAATAAAAATCATTTTATTTTCCAAAACTTTAACAATTTATAGAAAATAGCCCGGTTATCAGAAAAATACAAATTTTATGTCCATTCTGCCTGAAATCGAATTCTCTACAACTTTGTAACTTTGAGTTTTTCCAAATTCCAAACCAAAAATATCCAAAATCCACAAACGGATGATTTTTAATACCTCCACACCGATAAAATACTGATAAAACACCTCAGCATTAATTCCTTCATTTTTATCCACAGAAAAATAAATATATCCATCATTTATATCCACATAAAATAAATATTTCCTTATCATATAAATCAATAATTAATTATTCACAAATAATATTACAGAATCACAATAATGACAACCAGGCAGTTCCCAGGAAAGAGGGGGCTTTTCGATAAGGATTTCTCCTTACTGGCGCACAATTAGGTGACCAAACATCTCCTTGACAGAACTTTCTAGACATTACCAATAATGTTATCTAATAATATTATTCTAAATAATATGAATTATTGATCTGATAATGGAGATGATATGCAGTGATAATTATTGAGCAACAATAATATAAAATATCAACGCAGCAGTTATTGAATCAATAAAATAAAATATTAAACAGTAAATACTGTAACAATTATTGAGTAGTGCCTTCTTACGTAAGGATCAATAATTTAAAAATAATGTGTAAAACCGTGTGCTACTGTGCAAACACGCGTATTACTGTATTTTAACCACCAGGTATTCTAACAGTGTTAACGGTAACGATTACGCCATTATTTATAAAAACTCAATTTTTGTCGTTTTTTTCATCCGACAGTTATTCGTTATGGGGCGCACAAATGGTTGCGCCGTCGTACGAATATTCTCCGACAGAAAGAACATTCCACGACCAAACGAATATTCCCCGACAATTGAATATTTTATAACCACTTGCGTATTTTGAAAAAAATTTATATCTCACCCTTAACTTTAAACTTTTATCAATTTAATCATTTACTGAATTGTAATTATAAGAAAAATTGAATACTTTTATTTCATAAAATTCGGGGTCTTACAATCTCCCCTCCTTATGAAATTTTGTCCCCAAAATTTACGTACCTGGTATTTCGAAAAGTTGAGAATACCTTGCTTCCATTTCAGATTCTATCTCCCCGGTCTTCATGATTTCTCCATTGCTCATCTCCCATGATAACTTCATTTGGGTTCCTCACTTGTTGGGAAGTTATGACAACCGCTATCCCTTGAACTACTCGGCTTTGACTTGTCTGGTGGCGTCATCACTACCGTTGGAATATACTTTTCTATGGGGCATATTCCTCCCTCAACTGCCTTGTCGTACTCCTGATTCATGATCTGAATCATCAATCTTCGATCCATATCGAATTCAGGTTGACCGCTATGTACAGGGTAATTCAAAACTCGACGTTGGGTTCTCTCAATTGCTGTCCAAAAAGAGAAATACATATCATCTATTTTAGCCTTCTTAGATCGGACATCTCTTTCCACAATATCAACGCGTCGTGTGGCTTTTACCCATGCATCACTCATTCTTACTCGTTCAGTTTTTTCTTCTTTCAGCTCAGATTCCATCTTTATCATCTTATACTCTGCCAAAGAATGCTTCTGTTCAAGCATCACATATCGGGTAACACAAGCTTGAATTGTTGCATCCTTTTGCTCCACGACCGCCTGTCGTTCTTCAGCCTGCTCTTCTAACTCATGAATACGATTTTGCAATTCTACATTTTGATCATATAATACCTCTAATAAATTCTCCTCAAGTACCTCTTCTTCCTCACTCTCAGCTGTTACCTCTGCGACTATCTCGAGTGCAACTATCAATTCTTCACTCACCACAAGAATATCTCTAATTCCTTCTTCGTCTGACATCACATTATCATGGTTAGTGATTAGAGGTATCCCCACAGTTTCATTCACTCCATTGTTAGCATTCTCAGCTGTTATTCTCAAAAACTGCCATAAAACAAGGGTTAATTAAGCAAATTAACGTATCACATAATATCCATATATTATGACCAACCAACAATTAAGCTTAGGTAGGACACACTAGCGAAGGATTTACTCATCTCTCCCCTCCTAGTTATATTCCCTGATCTCCGCCAGAGACCATATCCCTAAGCTCTGATACCAAATTTGACAACTCCAAAATAGGTCCATTCCATCCAACCCATTCTGAGTCGTCAAATACATGGTACTGAAACAACTACAACTTTATAACAACAATTGTCGTGTAAAATACAACAACTCATGTGTTGTGAGTTTTGATACAAATATATATATCAATTGTGACTCTTGACACCAACTTGGGTAGCACGTCTCCATGACATCTTACATAAAAGTATAGTCAAAAATTGTTTTAGAAATTAAAATCTTTTGGAAGTGCTCGAGGAAACCTTCGTACATGGGAGGTCATGCTTCTAGGTTATGATAGTTATCATATGGCCACAGAATTATCCTTGGTTGACCCAATAAACCCCAAAGAAAAACGAGAAGATTACTATATTATTCCTCCCAATGGCGAGTCTTCTCTTGATATATCATTATCACCATTGTCTCTAATTGAGAATTATACTTCAAACAAACACCCAGATTATATAGGTAGTGCTCGTAAATATACTCAGCAAGTGGATGTGCACAACTTTATCTTATGATGACACGAGGTTGTATGTCATTAGACATCTTGTATGAAAGTGGCAAAACACCCTTCCAACGTTGGGTTCGCCTCACCCTATATGATTCACCAAATATAACTACTAAAAGATGTATACAACACACTTGTCTATACTGTTTAGGGAGAACTTCACAGCTAGAGACCATCGTTCTATTCTCTTGTTACCCCCGCTCGACCCAGCAACACTCTTATTACCTGAAAGGAATTGTGAAGCAAAAGGGTGAGCACAACTAGCCCAGTAAAGAATATCATGACTAAAGATAATTAAATTATCAATAGCCTTCATCAGTAATAAATCAGAGATTTAGAACATATGGTAGATGATAAAACTTTTCAACCATAGTTGCAGCGGAACAAGCAATCCATTAGAAGAGTCAAATAGACCATAAAGTCTACTATCTTCTCCACATTAAAAGTCCACCAATAGTTTTTTATCCCTGTAACATCGCTCAACAATTCCTTTCCACAATTATATGAATAACTCATAATCATAATTGTGATTCTAAATTCCTCTTCGCATCCAGGACGAAGATAATTTTCATCATATGTTTTTACCTGAAACATCAATGATATTGGTTATACCAAATCACAGTTCCTGTTTATAATCATACTAACAATTTCATCTTTGCACTACGACCAAAGATATTCATCAACAGACCCTCTTTGTACTACAGGCCAAAGATATTCAACAACAGGTCATCTTTGTACTACGGGCCAAATATATTCATCAACAATTCATCTTTGCACTACAGGCCAAAGATATTCTTCAACGGTTCATATTTGCACTACAGGCCAAATATATTCATCAACAGTTCATATTTGCACTACAGGCCAATTATATTAATATCTCAAAAAAAAATATAATCATTTTAGAATTTATATAAACAATAATTATAACCATGTTGATCATTTCACCTTTGTACTTAAGCTAAAGATATTCAATTATAAATTCAATGGTCATGATCATGCCAGTCAACAATTCAACTTTGCACTACTGGCCAAAGAGAACCCATAGTCATGATCATACCAATAATCTACCCATCTTTACACTCAAGTCAAAGAGAAATTAATATCATTATTAGGGTTATAAAAATATTATATATGATAATAAAAATAATATAATCAACATATAGATTTAATCTCAAGAGTAATATTCATAACTCAACTATAATTTGGTTAGAAAAAGAAACTAATTTTGTCATGAATAGTAACTCATGAATATTAACTCATGAATAGTAACTTCGTGAATAGTAACTTCGTGAATAGTAACTTCGTGAATAGTAAACCCGACATAAAAAAGTAGAAATTTCACAATAAAATTCATACCAATATTTCGGTATAATGATATTAAAATAACATTTCTTAAACTTATAAACAATTTATGTTAATTATTTACACTTTACTAAATAATGCATTTAATCATCATAAAATTCCAAACTCATAAGATTTCATCACCAATAACCAAAACCCTCATCAAAAATCTGCATATACCTCATATAGGCTTCTCAAGCCATAAAATCATATTTTCTAATTTTCTTACTTCACATAACATATTTAATTCATTTACTCATACTAGTCCATTTTCATGAAAAATACCAAATCAGTCCCAAAAATATTTCTTTTCTAATATTTAGCATAATATAGTCCATATTGAATATATATTTTTCTCATAATTTTTAAAATTTATTTCCTATTTTTTATATGGCCAAAATCGTCGAATATTTAGACATTTATCATAAATTATACTTTTATCCAAAAAATCTGAAATTCACAGAGTATACTGATATTATATAGATGTACTTTCTATAAAAATTTCATCAATTTTGGAGTTAACCACAAGGAGTTATAAGAGTTTTTTTTTTAAATAGTTTTTTCTCGTAAAATTCATAACTCTTAATCTATACATCTAAAAATCCCAATTTTTGGTCACAATCAATAAAACTCATCAAATTAACATTTTAAATTTTTCCAGAATTTTTGAAGGTCTTAAAAGTTACGAAACATGAAAAACATAACAACCCTTAAAATCCCTTACCTCAAAAGAGCAGTATTTCTGACTGGAATATCGGATGTAAAGCCGAAGGAAACTTTCACAGTATAGCAACACTCAAGATATCTAAATACTCACAAAAATATGCTTGATAATATAGAGAGAAAGAAAACTTGTTTTTTGTGTGTTTTTCAATTCTAACTTAAACACCTATTTATAGGAAAATGTTAGAACGCCAAAGGAGACTAAAATAATAAAATATATTATTTATTTATCTCCTTTCTACGCCATTCTTGTTGAACAATTGAGCAGCTACCATTGAAAAATATTCAACACATATTTTTTCTACACCAACCAAAGTGGGTCCCACCCAAATTAAATAAAAATTATTTTATTTTCCAAAACTTTAACAATTCATAGAAAATAGTCCGGTTATCAGAAAAATACGAATTTTATATCCATTCTGCCTGAAATCGAATTCTCTACAACTTTGTAGCTTTGAGTTTTTTCAAATTACAAACCAAAAATATCCAAAATCCACAAACGGATGATTTTTAATACCTCCACACCGATAAAATACTGATAAAATACCTCAGCATTAATTTCTTCATTTTTATCCACATAAAAATAAATATATCCATCATTTATATTCACATAAAATAAATATTTCCTTATCATATAAATCAATAATTAATTATTCACAAATAATATTACAGAATCACAATAATGACAACCAGACACTTCTCAGGAAAGAGGGGGCTTTCCGATAAGAATTTCTCCTTACTGGCGCGTAATTAGGTGACCAAACCTCTCATTGACAGAACTTTATAGACATTGCCAATATTATTATCTAATAATATTATTCCAAATAATATGAATTATTGATCTGATAATGGAGATGATGTGCAGTGATAATTATTGAGCAACAATAATATAAAATATCAACGCAGTAGTTATTGAATCAATAAAATAAAATATTGAACAGTAATTACTGTAACAATTATTGAGTAGTGCCTTCTTACGTAAGGATCAATAATTCAAAAATACTGTGTAAAACCGTGTGCTACTGTGCAAACACGCGTATTACTGTATTTTAACCACCGGGTATTCCAACAGTATTAACGGTAACGATTATGCCGTTATTTATAAAAACTCAATTTTTGTCGTTTTCTTCATCCGACAGTTATTCGTTATGGGGTCCACAAATGGCTGCGCCTGTAAGACCCCGAATTTTATGAAATAAAAGTATTCAATTTTCTTATAATTACTATTCAGTAAATGGTTAAATTGATAATAGTTTAAAGTTATGGGTGAAATGTGAAATTTTTTTACAAAATAAGCAAGTGGTTATAAAATAATCATTGTTGTCGGGGAATATTTGTTTGGTCGTGAAATATTCTTTCTGTCGGGGAATATTCGTACGACGACGCAACTATTTGTGGACCCCATAACAGAATAACTGTCGGATGAAGATAACGACAAAATTTGAGTTTTTATAAATAACGGCGTAGTTGTTACCGTTAACACTGTTGGAATACCCGATGGTTAAAATACAGTAATACGCGTGGTTACACAGTAGCACACGGGTTTGCACAGTATTTTTGAATTATTGATTCTTACCAAGGAAGACACTACTCAATAATTGTTACAGTAGTTACTGTTCAATATTTTATTTTATTGATTCAATAATTGCTGCGTTGATATTTTATATTATTGTTGTTTCAATAATTATCACTGCACAGTATTTTTCATTATCAGATCAATAATTCATATTATCTGAATAATATTATTAGATAATATTATTGACAATGTCTAAAAAGTTCTGTCTAAGGAGAGGTTTGGTCACCTAATTGCGCGCCAGTAAAGAGAAATCCTTATTGGAAAGCCCCCTCTTTCTTGGGAACGGCATGGTTGTCATAAATGTGATTCTGTAATATTATTTGTGAATAATTAATTATTGATTCATATGATAAGGAAATATTTATTTTATGTGAATATAAATGAGCGATATATTTTTGTGGTTAAAAATGAAGGAGTTAATGTTGAGGTGTTTTATCAGTATTTTTGTCAGAATGGAGGTATTAAAAATTAAATTAGGGTTTTTGAGTTATTTTACGGGGGTTATAATTTTTAATCTGACCGTTGGATCGTGGTAATTTTTGGATATGTTATGCATATATAAATTGAGTATATGTCCACAAATTTTGAACCGTTAAAAATGAACGAATGATTTGTTATGAATTTTACGAGATGATTGGTTCAGAAATTGTTAAATTTTCAGAGTTTATCATTTTGGTGGAAAATTCTAGAATTGGTGGGCCCCACTCTTGATTGGTGAAGAAATGTGCTGAGATTTTTATTCAAATGTGGTGGGTGAAAATTGTAGCAGGTAAAGCCATCAGATTTTTATGAATGTATAGATTAAGAGTTATGAATTTTGTGAGAAAAGACTATTTTAAAAGTAACCGCTTATAATTCTTTGTGGTTAACTCTAAAATTAATGAAATTTTTATTGGGAGTACATGTATATGATAGAAGTATACTCTATAAATTTTATAATTTTTGGACAAAAGTACAATTTTTGATAAATGTCTAAATATTCGGCGGTTTTGGCTATATGAAAAATAGTAAATGAGTTTTAAAAATTCTGAGAAAAATATATGTTCACTATGGGACTATATTATGCTAAATCCCAGAAAAGAAATATTTTTAGAACTGATTTGATATTTTTTATGAAAATAGTCTAGTTATGAGTAAATGAATTAAATATGTTATGTGAAGTAAGAAAATTGGAAAGTAGGATTTTATGACTTGAGAATCCTACATGAGGTATATGCAGATTTTTTATGAGGGTTTTGGTTATTGGTGATGAAATCTTATGAGTTTGGCATTTTAGAATGATTATATGCATTATTTTAGTAAAGTGTAAACAATTAAAATAAATTATTTATAAATTTAAGAAATGTTATTCTTTCAATATCATTATACCGAAATATTGGTATAGATTTTATTGTAGAATTTTTACCTTTTTGAGTCGGAGTTACTATTCACAAGCTACTATTCATGAGCTACTATTCACGAATTACTATTCACGAGTTACTATTCACGAGTTACTATTCACGACAAAATTGGTTTCTTTTTCTAACCAAATTATAGTTGATTTATGAATATTACTCTTGAGATTAAAACTATATGTTGATCATATTATTTTTATTATCATATATAACATTTTTATAACCCTAATGATGATATTGATTTCTCTTTGACTTAAGTGTAAAGATGTGTAGATTTTTGATATGATCATGACTATGGGTTCTCTTTGGCCAGTAGTGCAAAGTTGAATTGGTGACTGGTATGATCATGACCATTGAATTTATAAGTGAATATCTTTAGCTTAAGTGCAAAGGTGAATTGATCAACATGGTTATAATTATTGTTTATATAAATTCTGAAATGATTATATATTTCCTTGAGATATGAATATATTTGGCCTGTAGTGCAAATATAAACTGTTGATGAATATCTTTGGCCTGTAGTGCAAAGAAGAATTATTGATGAATATCTTTGGCCTGTAGTGCAAAGATGAATTATTGATGAATATCTTTGGCCTGTAGTGCAAAGATGAATTGTTGATGAATATCTTTGGCCCGTAGTGCAAAGATGACATGTTGTTGAATATCTTTGGCCAGTAGTGCAAAGATGAACAGGTGTTGAGATGAACATGACCAACTGGTGATACAAATGAATATCTTTGGCCGTAGTGCAAAGATGAAGTTATTAGTATGATTATGAACAGGAACTGTGATTTGGTATAACCATGATCTTTGATGTTTCAGGTAAAGACAGGTGATGAAAATATTCTTCGTCCTGGGTGCGAAGAAAAATTTAGAGTCACAATTAGTTATTCATATGATTGTGGAAAGGAACTGTTGATTGATGTTACATGGATAAAACATTGTTGGTGGATTTTTAACATGGAGAAGATAATAGACTTTATGTTCTATTTGACTCTTCTAATAGATTGCTTGTTCCATTGCAACTATAGTTAAATTTTTTATCATTTACCATATGTTCTAAATCTCTGATTTATTACTGGCGAAGGCTATTGATAATTTAATTATCTTTAGTCGTGATATTCTTTACTGAGCTAGTTGTGCTCACCCTTTTGCTTCACAATTCCTTTCAGGTAATAAGAGTGTAGCTGGGTCGAGCGAGGGTAACAGGGAAATAGAACGGTGGTCTCTAGCTGTGGAGATTCTCCCGAAGCAGTATAGAGAAGTTCGTTTAGTAGTTTTATTTGGTGAATTCAATAGGGTAAGGTGTACCCAACGTTAGAAGGGTGTTTTTTCACTATCATACAAGATGTCTAACGACATACAACCTCGTGTTATCATAAGACAGGGTTGTGCACATCCACTTGCTGAGTATATATACGAGCACTACTTATACATTCTTGGTGTTTGTGTGAAGTATAATTCTCAGTTAGAGACAGTGGAGATAATGATAAGTCAAGAGAAGACTCACCATTGGGAATAATATGATAGTAATCTTCTCGTTTTTCTTTAGGGTCTATTGGGTCAACCAAGGATAATTCTGTGGCCATATGATATCTATCATAACCTAGAAGCATGGCCTTCCATGTACGAAGGTTTCCTTGAGCACTTCCCAAATATTCTAATTTTTAAAACAGTTTTTGACTATACATTTATGTAGGTATCACTGTGAGGTGATGTCCACTGATGGGACATTTGTCACATTACGGTTGAGACACGAGTCACAGTTGGTATATATTTGTATCCAAACTCACAGCATATGTGTTGTTGTATTTTGCACGACAATTGTTGTAATAAAATTGTAATTGTTTTCTGTACCATGTATTTGACGACTCAGAGTGGGTTGGATGGAATGGACCTATTTTGGGGTTGTCACAGCGCCATCGTACGAATATTCTCCGATATAAAGAATATTCCACGACCAAACGAATATTCCCCGACAATTGAATATTTTATAACCACTTGCGTATTTTGAAAAAAATTCATATCTCACCCTTAACTTTAAACTTTTATCAATTTAATCATTTACTGAATTGTAATTATAAGAAAAATTGAATACTTTTATTTCATAAAATTTGGGGTCTTACAATAAACATTTCATATTTTATTTAAATAATATAACAATCATATTTTTATAGAAATTAATTATTAAAAATATCATTACTACCAAATTAATTTGTTATTAGAATTTAATGATCAATAATTCAAAATAATTTTTTTAAATTATTCATGTAATAAATAAAATTTTATTTATCACACACGCACACGCACACGCACACACACACACACACACACACATATATATATATATATACTTTACCTTATACATATTCCTACCTTTAAAATAAAAATAAAAATTTATACGCAAAATTTCTTATTTAATTATATAGAAACTATCAGGCTATTACAACACATCTCCCCATGAAATAATAAGTCAAACTTACAACAAACGCCTCATGACAAACGTCTCTATTTATATCAAAAAAAATTGAATAAATAATTACCACAACACATTTTTAATATTTCAACAATTATTCATCATTTAATATTATAGCTCATAATATTGACAACCAGATCGTTCCTAGGAAAGAGGGGGTTTTTCGATAAGGATTTCTCCTTACTGGCACGCAATTAAATAACCAAACCCCTTTCCTCGACAGAACTTTCTAGACATTGTTAATAATACAAATAATAATATGAATAACTGCGTCATCTCAATTATTGATTTAATTATATAAAATATTGTGCAGATGATACTGTGATAATAATTGAATCAATAATATGAGATATTATACAGCAACTACTGTGGCAATTATTGAATGAAACTGAGTGACTTCTTACGTAAACATCAATAATCATAGATACTGTGCAATACCGTGTGCTACTATGCAACAACGAGTATTACTACACTTTTATCACCGGGTATTTCAACAGTTTAACGGTAAAAGTATTGCCGTTATTTTTTTTATAAAAATGTTATTTATGTCGCTTTCTATATCCGACAGTTATTCCGTTTTGTGGTCCACCAATGATTGCGCCGTCGTACAGATATTCCCTGACAAAAAAATATTCCCGAACAAACGAATATTTTATGATCACTTGCTTACTTTGCAAACTTTTCACATAAGACCTTTAAATTTAACCTTTTATCAATTTAACCATTTACTAAATAGAAAAATTGAATACTTTTATTTCATAAAATTCGGGGTCTTACAGTAACTGTAGATCTGAGTTGTTATTTTGGAGATATATGTATGAGTGTTTTTTTTCCTGAAACGGTGAGCTTCTTCTTCCTCTATTTTTTCCCTAATTTGGATATTGCTAGCTATTAGATGACTAGGTAGATTGGAGACATAATTTTTTTTTTCACGATTCTCTATTTTTTGGGGGTAATTTAGTACTTGAGGAACTATAGATCTGAGTTGTTATTTTGGTAATATATGTATGAATGTTTTTTTTCTTGAAACGGTGAGCTGGTGGGCGTTGCGGAGCAGTTGATTTTCGAGTCCACTCCAGACTTATGGTGGTGAGTGGGATCGGAGGAGTCGGATGAGGACGTATGGCTGATGAAGAAATGGAGAGATAGTGAGAGAGTCTGGGATGAAGGAGAAAGGTGGAGGAAGATGGGGAGGTTCAACTTGAATGGTTTTCCAAATTTACCCTTGTTGAAACAATTTAAATTAATAAAATGATAAAAATATTATTTTTTAAATACACATCAGCTGAACATGGCTCTATTTAAGGGTCACGTCAACAATTTTTGACATGTCAAGAGAAATTGGACAGAAGTGAAAAAAATTAATAGTTTACTCAGCTAATTGACAAAATTAAAAGGTAAATTATTGAAGCCAAAAATGTCAAATAATTTAGGGTAATAAAACATATTTAAGCCTAAATAAATATCTCTAAATTATTATGTAATTAGAATAATGTACAAAATTATGACAATAAAATCAGACAGTTTGTATTATGTGAGAAAGAAAATATAAAGAAATAATTACATGAGAATAATATTATAATGATGAACTATACTTAATATATATACTAGTTGTGCTACATGGACGGTGAGATTTATCCAAACTTTGAACGATCCAGATGATTTATTAGGGTGAGCGAAAAATTCAAAATTAATTGTATTTTGTTAGATATATATATATATATATATATATATATATAATATTTAAAAAAATATAATCTAACCCAAATAATATTAAAAAAATATAAAAATATGAGTTACCCTAGCATAAAATTGAGAAATTGAGAAATTAAAAATATGACATGTACGCTTATCAAAAAAATAAAAAAAAAAGGGGGAAAAAAGAAAAGAGAAGAAGGAACGCCAGTCATTTGCCTCATTGCCCAGGGAGCCGTCTTTCTTTCTTTCTTTCTCACAATATAATATTCTCAATTTACTAGCAAGTCAAACAATCGGTAACTTTCTCTTAAATCTCTTCTATAATATCAATAATTCTACTAGCATTCTCTTTGTATATGTGCGTATATATATATTCACTAACAAGTATTCTGTGTGTAAATTTATAGCGAGTAAAGATGCATCAATCCGATTTGGCTCAGCTTCAGTCCACTATGCAAATGATCGAACTTGCTTGCAGTTCTATTCAGGTTCACTCTCTGTAGATGTGTGTGTGTGTATATATGTATGTGAATTTCACATTTTCACATGTTCAATGAGTATTATATCTTTATAATGTTCTGTTTGGTTGCCATAGATTGGGATTGATTATATTTTAATAATTTTTAAGTTGGAATTTACAATGTTGAATTTGGTTGCTGATTGTTTTAGTACGAAAAGAAGGGATATAGGAATTCATGAATTTAGGAGTTTTCATTGCTGGGTCATTTATTTTTATTGAATCATTTTTCAAACAGATTATTGCTTTAAGCTGACAATTCTGTAATATTAATTGATAATCAGAAGAACAATCTGCTAAAAATTAGTATCAGTGGGTAACAATGTTAGCACTATACAAGTCATTATTGGCACTCACACTAAGCATTTTATGGCAAAGGCACAAAATGTCCTCCACATGTAAAACTGTTGATGGTTCAAATGTTGACATTTGAAGAAAAGAGTATCTCATGTCTCATGGAAAGGGTACCACTTGTGCCTGTGATAAAGTGTGGAGTGTCAATAATAAAATGTGGATGCTAATATCAAGTTCATATTATATTGCAACTTGTTCTCATGTATAAATGAAGCCAACTACTATAATCAATAATCATTTCTATGCTGAGTTGTTTAGTAAATTAAGAATCGAGCGTAATAGGGATCCAGTCAACATAATTTTGTTGAGTCTTGTGGTGATTGATAACAAGTTATTACCGTTTGTGATATAAAATAGAGAAAAGGTTTGTTGAAACAATTGATACCTGAATTATAAGAGAGTTAATCCCCTATTAAGAATTGAAGAGAGCAAATTTTTTGAAAAAAAATACATATGATACAAAAATGAATGGATCATATACATATATGATGTATATGTGTTATTATGCACTTTCACATATGGGAAAATGAAACAACCCGTGCCAAATCCCGAGTCCGGAACAAATCTCGGGTCAAATCCCAAGTCCGAATCGAATCAAATCCATCAAAATAAGAACTTAAACCACTTGCCAATAGTATCTTCTTGGGTCATCTTAGCCCACCACAGGCTCACTCAAAAGGTCATGACTGAATGTATTATTGGTAGTTACTTAATTCCTTATATATTGACAAATTTTTTTCATATCTTTCGATGTGGGACCGTGGTGTTACAAATTCCCCCACTTAAATTTCCGACGTCCCTGTCAGAACCCATCACACACACGGTCCACATGTCTTTGCCTCTCTAGCCATTGTGGGATAATACCGGTTGACTTCGTGTCCCCACCTCCAGACCTTCTTCTCTCCATTGTAAGATAATACCACCAGCCTT
Source organism: Panax notoginseng (assembly GCA_016801055.1). Classification (NCBI taxonomy): domain Eukaryota; kingdom Viridiplantae; phylum Streptophyta; class Magnoliopsida; order Apiales; family Araliaceae; genus Panax; species Panax notoginseng. The sequence continues at coordinate 71,153,350 of CM029023.1, forward strand.
TGTGTCGGATAATAATGACTAATTTATTGGAATGAAGGGAGTATTATAGACTCAAAAATAAATTTTAAAGTTAAATTGTAACCAAAATACTCTAAATTGATTTATTAGATATTATTTTAGTAATCTTTATAGAGTAACAAGAGAAAATGAAAATTCAGCAAAAGAGAATAATTCAAATTAAAAGTGGAGATTTATGTATCTGCTTATGAAAAGTGACGTGAGAAAAATAGAGCGACATTTTGAATATATAAAACTCTAAAGAATGATTAAAGACTCATCAAGCAATATAGAATATGTTTGTGCTAAAAAAACCTCTTCATTTGAAATGGTAGAAAGTTTAAAAGTTTTGACAACTATGACAATAAGGCTATGCTGTTGCTACATAAATGGTAAACCTAGATGAGAGATAAAATCCTTGAGCTAAATTGTACAACATGTTGATTATGGTCACATTCATTATAAGGATTGAAGTGCTTAGCCTTGATCACACTTTGAAAAACGGAAAATTTGAGACATACTCTCTTGCCTATTAAGCTATGCATGGAAACATACTTACCTAAACTGCTTTTAAATCAGATGCATGTCAACCCAGCAGCTGCTGAGGCAACTATATTATCACTATGCCAGTCTCCAAGGCCATACAAGGCATGTCAGTTCATACTCGGTAAGTTTATGCATTTTTATATATGACTGAATCTAGTATATAAATAGTTTCTGCTCTAGTAGTAGTAGGATGTTGATCATATGAACACTGTCTGTATTACATTCTTAAGGTGCTGTATGGTAACCCTCCAAACTTCAATGACGTAATTCTAAATGGAGCCTTTAAAGTTTATGCTATTTGGTTCATGCTATAAAAGCTGTTCATAGACTGAATACAGCTGCTCATAGGCTGATCACAGCTGTTCATAGGCTGTTAAAGCCTCACTGGAGGACTGTTAGGGTACTGTGGGATAGAGTTCCTTCAATCCGTTTCACTAGGCCTTCTCATCCTCCTCTCGCTATGGTCTACATCTATATGTGGGTACTCCCATTGTGCTCGAGTGACAGGGAGCTTTTTGAGGAAATTCTTTAGCAGATTTAGATAGGGACTGGCGAGCAGTCTGCCACTGATGCTGGAATGGTTTTTACACTTGCTTTCTTGTTTCCATTTGCACTTTCCTTTGGTAGGACTTCTAGTCCTCCATCAACAATGTAGTTTCATTTCTTCTTTTATCTACACAAAAGTAATTATTGAAGTGAACTACTCCGTATAATTTTGTGATATAATTTTTGTTTAGCTTCTTTCCACCTGTATATGGGATTGCTCCCTTTGGCAATATTGAATAAATACTCACCAGAAAATGAGAAGAGCCAGTGTAGTTGTCAATTCTTGTGTGGTGTGATGGTGCTCTGTTCTTCGTAATACTGGTCATATTAGAAGGGACTTGTCTTCAACTAATGGTGCTGCAGTGCTGCTTGTACAAGGGACAACTGAAATTTTTTGGCCATCTTCTCATCCAGTGTGAGCAGTTCCAGACATTTGGACACCATTTTCCCTCTGTTTGGGTCCTTTTGGGTCTGCTGGGTGATGTGCAGAACTGTGGGAGATTTTTTATCATGTTGGAATGCAGTCAAGGTGTGAAATGATAATGGGAAATGGTGTGAATACGTTGTTCATTGTGTAATGTGAACATTTTGAGAAGAGAGGAATCACATATCCTTTTAAGGGAAGGATACTCATCTTGTGAAGTTCAATCTACCATATTGGGCCTGCTCTTTATTTGAGTCACAGGTCTTTTGGGACTGGATATTCATCTCTAGATTATCTCGAGGAAGTTGCATTAGATATTTTTTATTTCTAAGTACTGGGTGAATTTTCTAGCCCTGGGTAGGAGCTTTTTCCCTAGTAGGCAAGTGTTCTATTTTGGGTAGTGAAGCACCCAGCTGGGAAATGTCTAATATGCCCCTTCCCATGAATAAGAGTTAACAGAATGTTAATTGTTTAGGTTATTCCTTCTGTTTAAGCAGTATTGGAATGAGATTGCAAGATTTTTATAATTCGTGAACCAAATAAGTTGATTTTTTTTGTTTGAAGGCAAAGGGTGGATAACTGCTAATCTGCTATTATCCCTTTAAACTAAAAGAATTGAGTTGAAATGTGTTATAATATTATAACATAATAATAATAAAAAAAGATAACCAAAAATAAAACTGAAAAGTAAAACAAAATATAAATATATTTATATAATGATGATGATAATAATAATAATAAATGGCAAAAGTTACTGCACCCTACTCGGCTTCTAATATGCAGATTATCCTCCTCCACTTTGTCCTATCATAGGCTTTATATTTCGCTCCTTCAAACTCTTTGTACAATTTTCTACCAAGTACCTTTTGGCTTCTCTCCCTCTTCTTATATCTTCCTCCTGATACAATATTCGTCTTCTTACTATTTACAAGCCGACGTTGAATATTACCAAACCATCTCAACCAATGTTCACTCATCTTCTCCTCAATCAGTGGCACCCCAACCTTCTTTTGAATGTCCTCGTTTCTGTTTCTATCCAAACATTGTATGCCCATATATCCACTTTAACATTCTCATCTCAACAACTCCCATCTTATACATGTTGCTTCTTGGTTGCCCACCACTTAGCTTCATAGAGCATTGGTGGCCTCACTACCGTCCTATAAAACTTTCCCATCATTTTGGTCAGGTTTTACGATCACATAATAACCCCAAAACTCTATGCATCTTTTACTTTGCTATTTACAAGGGTAAATTCTTGGTGGAATTGATACTATTATGAAAATAAAGTACTATTGAATATAAATTGTTTTAATAAAGAGATTTGGTTCTTGCAATGTTTTTTGCTACGACTCGACGAATATAATCTGTTGCTACCCTTTGGTTCGACAAAATGGAACCTCTCAACAGCTCTTGTTCCTTTATAGGAATTAGTACTAATATAGTTATTAATTTAATATAAAAGATAAATATTTGGGAAAAGAAATACAAGAACTATAAATAAAGGACTCAGATCTCCAACAAAATATAAAAGATAATTCATACACAGGATAGGCCAAGCAAATCCTGACATTATGGATGACTGGTTATGGAAGGACCGTCCTTCACTTGCTTGTGCAAGCTTTTGTGACTGGTCCAGAACTGATATAAGAATACGTTAAACCAATTAGTTGATTCGAGATCTCGCTATCAAGGTCCTCATTCCAATTATATAAACAACCAATGAAGACCTACAATTCCAAGTTCTTTTACCCCATTAGAAAGTCTTTTCCGCCGGATATTTGGAATTCCTCCATTTGAAATTCTCGTTGAAGTGTTGAACTAAAGGTACAGGATTTAGAGGGTTAGCTATTACAACTTATCTATTTGTCTGTGCTTGGTGCATGTGTCCACAAATTGTTATGCCTTTGAATGATAATCTTATTATGGAGACTATAGTTCAACTTGTTTTTGATCCTTGCAGAAGAAAACTGTTTTCAGACAATTTTTAATTTGGTATAATGGACAAGGGCTTAGTACTGAAATGCAGCTAATTGTTAAATCTAACATAATATTTGGACTATACTTTAATTATAAGACTTTTGAGATTTCATAGATTCTTATTTTAGTCGATTTTAGTATATGCAAGAGTTCTCATATTAACCATATCTCAACATATCCAGAAAATTCTCAGCTGGCAAATGCAAGGTTTCAGGCTGCTGCAGCAATTCGTGATGCAGCTATCAGGGAATGGGGATTCCTCACAGCTGACGAGAAAAGAAGCTTGATTAGGTAATGTTGCAAGATGGATGTCCCATAACCTTCACTGACTGTAAATAAGCCTAAGTTCAATTTTACTGCAGTAATCACATATCTTTCATAAGTATGTTGGAGAGGTTTAGTTCTTGTAACTAATGTTTTTGAATGATGGTGGAACCATTACTTTTAAGAATTACTCCCTCCATCCAATTTTACTTGTCCCCTAGTTTGAAAGTACATGCCTATTAAGAATTTTTTTTATATCCAAATACCCATCTTAACTATTCTATTATCATCTTTTTTGTTTTATTTAATCTCCTTACTCTTTCTTGAAATAATAGATTATAGAAGAGAAAGAGAGGGGAAAAAAGGAGTGTGGTTGTGCTTTCAATGTCAAGTTAATAGTGTTATGTTTTTTCAATGTATGTTATGTTGTTTTTAATGAATTATTTTTAAAGTTAAATGAGGGTAGTATTGGAAAAATAAGGTCAAAAATAGTATTAAAAAGAAAAGAGCACAAATAGATTTGGACAAAGCAAAAAAGAAATTAGGACAAGTAAAAAACTTGGACGGAGGGAGTATAATATATTAATTCCAAAATTTTCTTTCAATGACTCGCACTTCATAATTTCATCTGGGGAGTGTTACAAATATTTGTTGCAGTTTTTGTCTATCCTATGTCATGCAACATGCATGTTCCCCTGAGGGCTATGTCCTAGCAAAAGTTTCTTCTGTCGCTGCTCAGTTGATGAAAAGGGGCTGGTAAGTGGCTCATACTATTAACATTTTAACCAATTAATGTAATTTGCAAGATGTAGTATTATCTTTGTGCCAATACTTATTAAGGGGGAAATAAGCACCTTGTTGCTGCCTTTTTTACTTTATTTGTAATATTGAAAGGGAAAAGGTTGGCTTTTTCATCATAAAAAAACTGTATTAAAGTATTAATCATTTAGTCTTTTGAAGAAATCCTTTTAAATATAAAGAGCAGGTCAAAGTTTTTGTTTTTATTTTTTGTCAGACTATCCTATTAAGTGACGAACTCAACTGGGATATGGCCCCACTTTTTATCACGGGGGCTCTTTGGAGAGAATGTAATAGAAAGATGGTTCGATGGAGTTTTGACTTTAATACATAATGAGATCTCTTATACCGACTACACTTTCCTTTTGGGTACATCAAGGTTATCTGTGAGGTGTTCTTCCGCTCTTCAGATTTTTTGGAGGAGCTGGCATTTTGATAGCTTTTGTTTCAGTTGTGCCATGTGGGTTGTATAATTTGTAGGGGTTGATCCCCATTAGCCTGGGGATGAGGTTTGAGGCTGTGCAATGGATACAAATATTTGATTCTCATTGTGGAGTATTTGCATGGTTCAAAGTTGCGGTAGCGGCCTAAGTTTCAAAAGATTTTTTTTACTCGATATAGGTATCGGTGTTGGTATAAGGTGATATGCACAGTTTCGCTAGTTAGGAGCTTCAAAATTTTTAAATAAAAATATAATTTAATTTTTAAATAATAAGATCAACAAGATGGATCATTTAGATAAACACAAAAACTCCATCTAGTATACATAGCAATTAACATTTTCCAAATGATAATATAGACATCTCACATACTTGTCTAATACTATATTGCATGATAATTGAGCAATAAATTTTTAAGTCACTCTAAAAAGTACATAAACACAATAAAAGAAGTAAAATAGTTATAAATCAGTCCTTCTCCTACTCTTGCTTTACATTATCATGCTCTTCTTGTTCGGTTGTTCCTCATTAATAGTTATTATTTTTTGATAAGCTAGTATGGTTTATTGAAATTTATTATTATATTTGATAAGTTATCTATATATATATACATATTTTACTTATTATTATTATTGCACCCTCTGTCCCACAAAAAGAGTCCCAGTTTTTGATGTGATTACTATTATTATTACTAGTGCTCTAAAAATCGTTAGGTGAACCTAGGCAGCGGAGGGGGTGCCTAGTGCCTGGGCCGCCTAGGTGTTTTCTTATGCGGACTAGACATTTTCTTTATGTGATTTTATTTATTTATTTTTCTATTGTATATGCTTGTTATCAAAGCATATAATAGATGTAATATTTCTAAATTTTACATGAACCATTACTAAAATAAAATCTTTTAAGCTTTAATAAATTCATTTTAAGTATTGTATAGCTTCAAAGTATAGTTCTAATCGACTAATTCTACTTGGGCGAGGTGCCAAGTCAAATCGAGACGGTAAAGGAACGTCTAGGCGGGGATTTTTAGAACATTGATTACTCCCTTTGATGCACCATTATTTTTCCTTTATTTATCTGTTATGGTGTTATTTCTCACTGCTACACTGTTATTTCTCCCCGTTATGGTCAATTTTTGACTATACTCGACCTTTGCTTGAAATAACGATCGTGTCTCATTAAATCAAACCAAACCAATACGCTGATATTTTGCCAACACAGTCAACACCGCTGCTTTTTTGAACCATGAATATTTGATTCTCATTGTGGGGTTGTTTCTTTAATCTGCCTTGGGTTTTGTTAAGTTCCCACCCCTTATTGTGTTAATAACATCACTTACAGAAATTAAACCTCAATTGGCATAGATGATTCATCAAACTCTCTATTCTCTTTACAGTTTGCAGCTTAAGAGCTTATGTGCTAATCCCAAACGTACGGAGCTTAAGTATATCTAACCAAATAAGCTCTACACCAACTAACAACAATGTTTAGATTCTCATGTAGTAATAAGAGTAGAAAATGAAGTTATCAAATCAAATACAGTAGCTTTAACGGAGTACCTTGAAAGGATGGAGTAGCTTTAGTGATGATGAATCAGTAAAAGCGGAGTGAATTTGAGAACTAGAAATAAGTATAGATTAACAAATATATATATATATATATATATATATATATAAAATTAATATAAAAAAATGGTCTCTCAACCCTAAAATTTAGAAATCGTTCTTCAACCCGCGTAAAATTTAGGAAAAGAAACTATTTTTCATCTTTTCTTTCATTTTAAAATCTTTTTTTTCTGCATTTTTACTATCATAATTATCTACTTACTACTACCTCCGTCCCATAATAAGTGATTTTTTAGGCTTAATATTTTTTCCCAAAATAAGTGACGTGTTAGAACTCCAATACAAATTTTACAATATTTTCTCATATATGCCCTTATGCATTCAATGGTATTTATTGCATCTTGCAATCACTACAATTAAATGACACTCATTAACTCTTCAACTTCAAAGAAAATATATTAAGGGTATTTTTGACATTTTAGCTTGTGTATTGGTATGTGTGATTTAAGCTAAAAAAACACTTATTATGGAACGGAGGTAGTACTATCTTTTATTTGCATACATTTTTTTAATTTAGTTAGTGTTCTTTAAAATTCATATTCTTGATGACAATAATATTTAATTATATATAATATTTTATTATTAAATTACATAAGTAAAAATATTTGAGTTTAAATAAGATTTTACTATTATATAAATAGATGAATATATAAACAAATAAATCATTAATTTAAAGATGAATACTAGCTGAGATTTATATTGTATAAATAGATGAACTATTATTGTAGATTATTAAATCTGTTTAATTTTTCATCAATAATTAGTTATACATTATTAGTTAAATAATATTTTTAGAAAGAAATAATATTTCTTATAAAAACATCGTACACAACATTAATCTATTATATTATAATTAATATATTAGTATGGTATAATACTAATAAGTATAATATATTAGTATAGTATAATACTAGAAAGTATAAATTATACAATAATTTTATAACAAAATCCGTGCTTTGCATGGGATCATGAGCTAGTTAGAGGAATAGAGCAAAGAGAAGAAGAAAAGTTGCAAATGGTTGCATACATGCTTTAATGAAGAGAACTTGCGGAGCTATAAATTGGCCAAACAGGAAGCAAAGAAAGCAGTGAGAGAAGATAGTGGCAAGGTTTATGAGGACTTGTACCAAAAGCTTGGAACCAAGGAGTGTGAAAAAGTTTTCTACAAGCTTAATAAGGCAAGGATAGGAGAAGTAAAGATTTGAGCGATAGATGCATCAAGGACGAGAATCAAAAACTCATCGTTAGAGATGAGGTGGTTAAGGAAAGGTAGAGGAGTTGCTTTTATAATTTTTTTAATGGATAGAGTAATGGAAGTCGGGAAGAATTGGAGGATGTTTTAGATGATACAAATAGGAGAACTGTGCGTAAATCAGGATCCTCAAAATTAGAAAGCTTTACAGAAGAAGAAGAGAGGCAAGACTATGGGGCCTGGCAAAGTTTGGAGGTGCTTGGTGGGTATGGAACTAGGTAGGCTAACTATTTCTGTTTAATAAGATCTTACACACTAAAAGGATTCCTAATGAGTGAAGGAAGAGTATGTTAGTGCCAGTTTTAAAGAATAAGAGAGAGATTCAAAATTGTTTTAACTACATAGTGATTAAGCTTATAAGCCTTGCAATGGAGTTGTGGGAGAGAGTAATTGAAAGACGATTAAGATTATACACTGGAGTATCAGATAATCAATTTGGGTTTATGGGGAGATCTACCGTGGAAGGTATTCCTAAATAGAAAGTTGATGTTTAGAGAAAAGAGAAAAGAGGAAAGACCTACATATGGTGATTATTGATTTTAGAGAAGGCATATGATAGGGTTCCGAGGAGAATACAATGTTTCCCTTGTTTAATGAATACATTGTAGAACATTTTTAAACAGTATAAGAATAATTTCAAATACAGAAGAGAGATTACAAAAAATTGGGGGCAAGGAATCCTTAAGCTAAATACATAGTGGAATCAAGAAAATCCTAAATAAGCAGGGCTCGCTAATCTCTATGCACATTATCTACTGTAACCTCTCTTCGTAAAAGTGCACAAGTTATCGAAAAGAAAGATATTTATCATCAAAACTTCTAGCATTCCTCTCTGTCCAAGTGTCCACCAAAATGGCAAAACAAGCACAACACAACAAAATTTTTGCAATCCTGCTCCACTTAGAACACCTGATGTGAAGCAAACCCTCTAATGAAATTAGAAAAGGATTCTCTAAAAGTTCTATGTAAAGAATGCCACAAACTACCCGACCAATAATAATGTAGAAACAATGGAACTCTAAACTCTATTTCCACATAGCACACTTGTCTGATAGTAACTGTTGTAGGGCATTCTCCACATCAAATTATTTGTGTTGTTACGATCAAGGAAAGAGGACTAGATGAAATCTTTGTTTTTTGTAGGAACCTTTACCTTCCAAATGAAGGAGCCTACAGGAAATCTATTTTTAGGTCATGCACAAACAAGGAAGTTGAAGGAAGTGATTGTAGGACTGATTCAAGAAAAATGATTCTTTGAGCTAAATTCTTCGTGCGAGCTAGAACCTAAAAAACAGAGCTGCCAACTAATCTCTATGACATATTCAATGCTGCAACTGCTCTCCATGAATGAACACAATGGCAAGTAGCTCTAAGTTATTGGAATTGAAAGATACCTATCGTAGAAAAGTATGACATTCCTCTTTGTCTGAATGTTCCACATTTTGGCAAAACGAGAACACCATTACAAAATCTTCGCATTTGTGTTTTCTCTAAATTCTTATATTTGCAAGGTCAAGGTTCATTGAAAATTAAGGCTTTTGTTTGTTTGGCAGTTCTCAATCGTCTTAATACTAATGATTTGTTGCAAAGGAGAAGGCCATACAAAAGCTTGTGTCTATATGTGTATCATGTGCAAGAAAAAAATTAGCATGTCATGGACGTTTTTTGCATTGTGTTAAAGGGGCATGTAGCCTTTGGAATTATCTCTTTGGAATTTTTGAGGAGGCTTAGATGTCCCATTGCTCTTTGGAGAGTTTGCTTTAGGCTAGATTTTGGAGTTTTGGATAGCTCAAGGATGCTACTATCCTTTAGAGGTGTTCTTCTTTTACCATTTTGTGGGGCATATGGACCGAAAGAAATGCTAGAATCTTCAATGATACTTGTCTTTCTATTCCTCTTTTTTGGGATAGGGTTTCATTTCTAGCAGATTCGGCTATGGAACCTTTTAGAGGAGTTTCTATTTCAGATGTCATCGAGATTGATGAATAGTGCTTCAATCGGTATTCTTTATTTTATTTCTTATATTTCTTCAGAGGACTCCTCCTCCTTATATGCTGCTCCTCTTATTTCTAATAGAATCCTTCTTTTCTCAAAAGAGAAGAAGAAGAAAGAATTCTTGGCACTCAAAACCTTGTTTGTCATTGCTTTTACTGATTATACTTGTTTCAATTCTTTTTTCCTTTACCGGAGGGTTTATCCCTTGTTTATTATTGCTTTTGCTGTTTTTTTTTGGTTGATTTTTTTGTTAGAGTTTAGCTTAAGAACATGATTTTTGTCGAATGACTTGGGAATGTGGGTTGTATAACTTGTATCCGTATTATATCCTTGATTGCATTTGGATTGTACCCCTTTCATGCCTATAATAAATTTCTTACTTAGAAAAAATGAAAATACATCAACTCATACCATTTCAAGTTTTCAACTATGTGTTGCTCCAAATTTCAAGTTAGCTATTCAACAGAAATATAAAACACATATAGCCAATTCAGTACGTTTGTTTTCTGTGCAGGCTAGACTTTTCAGTTACTGAGAGGGATGCATTTTTTCATGAGGTACAGTTTAATTCTCAATGTACCTGATGCTGTTTCTATGCGAACTATATACTACCTGTACTTATCTTTCTTAGTCCAGTTTTTCCATAGTAAATGCTTCTCTTATATTATGTATCCACAGCAGTGATGATTTATGGGACAGTTACTGTGTACTAGATAGGAATACATGTGGAAGGTTTACTGGTTTACACTCCCTTCCAAGGCTTACCTACACAATGATTTAATTCTATTGGCCTTGCTGCGTATTCAACACCTTTAAATATTATATTGAAGGTGTTTTTCATATTTTGTTTGGAACCCTAGCTAGTACTTGAGATTTGAATGTATCATGTGACTAATCCAATTAATGATTTAAAGAGAACATCCTTTACTTTTTGAAGTAAGTTCCAGTGTTCCTTTTTAGCAATTTAATTTGTGGATGATATTTGTAATTGTTTTTTGTTACTTACTGAATGTTGACACGTGAACATTTATTGTACATTATGATACAGTTGAATTGAAGTAGTTAAAACTTTTACGTTTATGACATTCCTCCTATATGGATTTATACAAGTAAAGGTGTGTTTTGGAATTTCTACATATTATCCTTTTTTGTTAGAGATTAGTAGGGCAAATTTTTCTCTTTCAGATAAGCCACATTGCTGAGGCTTGATTGTGTTAATTTTGAGGATGTTTGAACTTCACTTTGATGCATGTTGAGCTCAAACTTAATTTGTACATGGATCCCATTTTTTTAGGTGATACAGAACTCTGCTTGGTTTTTTGGTCACACATATTGATGAAGAATTTTTTTGTAAGAAATTAAGAATGCTAAAGGAAAGCATATCCTGTATCAGTTATTTTACAACATGGAATGTCACTCAGAAACAAAATAAGTCAAAGTCTGTGTCAAAAACATAATCTGCCAAGTGTTCCAGAAACAAAAATAAAAGTACAAGTTGGAGAATAATGTTAGTAGCAAACAGAAACCGACAAGAGAAGAAAGATCTTGAAAGAGAATCTCCTTTACAAAACCAAAAAGCAAAAAACACTAATCAGGGAAAGAAGAATGTGTAACGCCCCCAAAACCCGGTCTATCTTCAAACCCGAGTTCGGTGCATCACGGTACTACCCATTCAACATAATCTTAAAGACATGAAGGTAATTAATGTATTATTACAACATATCACTGTTAATCCCAAGTTCTAAGACCTTTACATATTCAAATTATAATATTAATGAATATTACATCATACAAATATTATAATTACAACAAATTATTACATTACACAATGTAGTTCTACACAACTAAATCTTGTTCTTTAATAATTTCTTCCGCTTAATACCATCTGACTATTCAAGTCCATCCTCTCTAGCTGCAAAAGTTTTAAAGTTTTGCAAGAGTGAGCATTTAATTGCCCAACAAGTTATAGCAGTTGAATAAACAACAAAATCAAGAATCAATTCAACGTTCTTTGAAAACTTCATCAACGAAACAATAGTTGAGAAACAATTCGAATAAACAAGAATAACTTAAATCCCTATCATATTAGCAGTGTCTATATCATCGTCATAACACAATCTGTGTCTATTTCCATGTAATATCTCAACATGTGTCCAGCTGAAATAATTAGCATGGACTTGATCATAACTTAACTCATGCATCAACAGAACTGTAACAACTTAAACAATTCAATAACAGAATAATTCATTCACAAAAGCACATACGTGCATATATTGGCAAACAACACAATTCATAACTAAACACCTTGTACAAATATAACATTTTTACACAAAGACATGAAACTTGCATTCAATTCAACAATTTGAATGAAATTAGAAAACTTGCTTAATATCAACAATTAAACAAGAGTTAGAAACTTGCTACAAGTAAAACTTGTACAAGATTAGAAACTTGCCTTTCACGCGATTTTCTGGAACGCAATGCAATCTCTCTTCAAACGACCTATATATATCATTAAGGTCAATTATACCAATTAGTTACCTATATACGTCACTCATGGCTTACTTTAACTCTATTCCATGTTTTATAATATCCGTTTCATAATAATCGAAACACTATTTAAATTCATTAACATTCGACTCGGCGTTTCAACGTTCGTATGTCGTACGCCCGACTTGTCTAACCTGAACGCTTAATCGACACGCTATTGCGTACGATTAACATGTCCAATACATCTACCATTCCTTGATTTACATTTCTCTAGACTATATTTCCAAAGTCCAATGTTTAGAACTCTGAAATAGTAGCCAAACCTAGCTTGGCGACACGGCGTTCTGAAAAAACTAAATCGGTTTGCCTCCAATTACACAACAGTCCTAAAAAGGCTCATTTTAGACCTTAATCCCGACCTTATCTCTCGATTCTTAAAGAATGAAAGTTGTAGGTCTACTTCTTAGCTTTCCAGATCATCTTGAATCACCTTAATCAGAGTTCATACGAAAGATTTATGATCAATCTAGTAAAGCATGTCCGAGTTGACTTTGGCCTAACACTTGACCAATGCCTAGGTGCTCAAACTTTTCTTTGGTGCAGCGCCTAGGCGCTCGAAGATAGGGTTTGAGCACCGAGCCAACGCTCGGCCCTTGACACTTAAGTTAGCTTTTGCAACTTTTGCAACCTTCGACACATTTCACTGCTCCATAACTTCGTCATCCGATATCGGAATGAATCCGTTCTTGAGCCGTTTTCTTCTTTGTAACATCCTCTACACATCCCTGACGAAATAATTTGTAAGGTTCTTTAATTAGTCGAAAAATTGGCCCGAAAGTCCCCCGGAAACCCGTGTTACTCGGACTCGGGTGCGGGTATCTAGTGCGGGTACGAATCTAAGTGTCGGACACGTGAAGTCAAAAAATAGAGGATACGCGGATATGGATCCAAATTTGAACACGGATGTGGGGATACTGTATGTTATGATTTTTTAATAATAATGTTTATACTGTCGAAATTTTTATAGACATGCATTTATCATGAAATTGTAGGGGTTGAAGTGCAAAAAAATATAAAGAAACAGGGGCAGAATTGAAACTATTGAAACTTTAGGGGCTAAAATGAAAGAAAATAAAAGTATAGGGACTGATATGTAATTTTTCAAGGGCTATTTTGAACTTTTAGAAAACCTGATGGACTAAATTAAAAAATTATAAAAATTATGGGGTACCTAACTGTAATTTTTCAAATATATTTATAATCCCAGATCTGATTAGACAGACCAAACCCGTTGGAGACGGCTCGTTGGATAAGAAGAAAAAGCCGACGATGGTAAGTTTTTCACTCCTTTTTATTCGGTCTTTCCTCTTCTTCCTCCTTCCTCGTCTCTTCTTCTTCTTCTTCTCCGATGAACAGTCGTATCCGGATTCTGTGGCCGGATCCCGCACCCGTACCAGTGCGACACGGGTAATTCGCCAAAAATGGCGAGTCCGAGTAACACATCCGGAAACTATTTTTCGCCTAAAGATGTTTTAACGTCGAACTTTCTATACTTCACAACTTGCTCATCCAAAGTCGAATTGAGCTTGTTCTTGAGCCTACGGCTCACGTTTTTTACCCAACTACACAACCCCCGAAAAGAAATAATTTTTCGGAAGCAAGAACTGCCGTACACTTGGCCCAAAAAGGTTACCAAGCTAGGGTCTTTCATGCTCGACATCTTTTACGGAAAATTTCGCCGTAACTTTGTTATGGTGTATTTTTCCTCCGTTCCACTTGGAACAACTTGACAACCCACATATCTAGGATTCCATCTTTCAGAATCCAACAACACATAGACAAATGATTATACTAGTCTATTTATAGTTCACTATTAACTTGTTTTTCCATCCTCTTGCTTAGACATATCTTTTTAATTACTTGGTTTACTTGACATGCATAAATAAGGTGTTTTAACAAAGTGTTCTCTTTCATATACACCTTATAACTTCAAGGTCCATCATGACCTTCAATTAACCAACCATCACAACTACTTCAAACAAGAAGAAAAACAAAAGATGAAGAGATGATGTTTTAGAAACTTACTTTTCTTGGTTCTTCTTCCTCCTTAGCCTTGATCAAGCTTGATCATTGCTATCCTTGGTCTCTGTTTCCTTCCCTTTTGGTCCGGCCACTCTCTCTCTCTCTCTCGCTCTTACTTCCTTTCTTAATAACACTTGGTAAATTTTGTAACAATTGAAAGAGCTAACACATGATTTGCTTATATAAAAGCTAGTTTCTACTTCTTACAAGTTGGTCACCCAACTTAGGTCACACAAGATCTTCCCCCTCGTGTTTAAAAGCTTACTAATCACCCCCTTGAGTTAGCCTGATCAAACCACAATTAAATTTAACTCAAGACACTTAATAGCCACTTAATGGCTAAGATCACTTAATGGGGAGACCAAGCACTTGATGCTTGGTTGGGATAAGGTGAGTCATGAGGCATGACTCACCATTTGGTCCCCTCCACCTCCTTGTTCTCGCCCCCCTTGGACTTCTTTGCCCCTTATCATCTCATTTGGACAAGGTGAGTCACCTCCTTGTTTATATAAACATCCAACCTTTTTACTTTGACGCAAGTCTTAGGTTTTAACCCTAAAGCTTTCATGACCCAGTCCTAAGTCAAGCCACCTTAAACCCTTACCTTTATCCTTGGCTAAATCCTAACAAATCCCTCCAAACCCTACGCTCAACCCTAGGCTTAACTTTTGTTCAACCCTAGCCAATTTTCAATTTCTTAGCCAAGCCTTAGAATTCTTAGGCTTAGTTAGTCAAACTAATTCCAGTTAGGCATTTTCTTATCCAATTAGGTTTCTAACTTTCTCGGTTACGTTTTCGTAATCAGCTCGGTTAACCAAAAAACCGACTTTCGATTTTCGAAAATCCGATTTCGCCACCGATCCCCATTTCCTAAACAAACGCTGTCATTTTTCGAAAAGACGAAAAAAGCGTTTTTCCCGTGAATAGTATTTTAATGGTTTTTCCCAAAAAAACTTTTATTAAAGATTTCATTTCTCCATCTTAAATAAACGCTACGACGTAATTCAAAGTTCTCGAAAAAGAACGTTATTAGCGTTTATTTAATTTTATGAAGTGTGTTAGCGTTTTTATCGAAAAAATTATTTTCTCCCAAAAACTCCGAACACTAATACATAATCACGTAACACGTAAACTAGGTCATTAATCGACCTAAATCACATAACACATAATAATATCAATAAAAGTTCATTTTATTTGATATTCATTTTAAAAACCTATTACAAGGTCATCCGATTTCTCGGGTCGTCACATAATGCATCGAAGACTATAGAGTACATGCGTTAAGGAGGCAAAAGAAGAAATAAAGAGGACAAATCCTCCGCCTCACTATCATTCAAGTTGAAAAAAAAAGTGGAAATTCCAAGACATCGAATCAGATACAAGTGACAAAGCTGGTGATCAGGGAGTTATGTTGAAGTTAATAAAACATAATGGGAAAATTACTGAGAAGAGAAACATTTATGTACAAAATATCCTCCTGAGAATGAATAAGCTTTCGAGCCACGATTTTATGGAAGACCAACGATCCAAAGGAATGATAGTGGCATATAAATTTTGAATTGTCAGTGAGTGAAAAAGGACATGCATCCTACCTCTTCTATTGGAGGTCAAACTTAGGGTGTGTTTGATTAGGTCTGAATGCCTCTTAATAGGCGTGTGTCTGATTCGGTCAGAGGCTGAACTTGTTTGGTAATTTTTTTCTTCTCTATTAATGCTTCTTAATCGGTAAGATTCAAATCTAATTCTAAACCATCCAGAGTTTGACCGAGTTTATATTTTTTGTGGACAACAATAACCTCTTCTCCTTCGCTGCTTTCCCTCATCAGCTCGTCAAAATCCAATCTCTCTTCTTCCGTCATGACTACAATTTTCAAATTTCTCTCTCTATATGTACATGTACATATTTATGTATGTGATTATTATACATGTATCAGAATTGTTCGATTATGAAAGGCAATAACTACCAATAGTAGGAAGATCTTGAATCAAAACCGTTCGATTATGAAAAGCAATAGCTATCAATAGTAAGAGAAAGATCTTCAAAAGTATTAGCAGTGAAACTCAAGAGCAAACCACTCTTGCCAACTACAGAGTCCCCAATCATCAACAACTTGAACAATTAATCAAAATCCAGCTGACTAGATGAATTCATTGAACAATTGTCCCAATTTATCAAGCCTCTAAAACCCTAACAATTGAATCGTAAATTATAATCAGAAAAAAAAATCAACAATATATGTAACTGACTGTGTTACTCGGACTCGGGTGCGGGTACGAATCTAGGTGTTGGACATGTGAAGTCAAAAAATAGAGGATACGCGGATATGGATCCAAATTTGGACACGGGTGCGAAGATACAGTATGTTATGATTTTTTAACAATAATGTTTATGCTGTCTAAATTCATATAGACATGCATTTATCATGAAACTTCAGGGGTTGAAGTGCAAAAATATAAAGAAACAGGGGCAGAATTGAAAGTATTGAAACTTTAGGGGCTAAAATGGAAAAAAAACAAAACTACAGGAACTAATATGTAATTTTTCAGGGGCTATTTTGAACTTTCAAAAAACTTGGGGGACTAAATTAAAAAATTATAAAAACTATGGGGTACCTAACTATAATTTTTCAGGGATATTTTAAATCTGATCGGAGGTTTCACTCGGATACAAACTCGTTGGAGAAGAAGAAGAAAAAGGCGATAATTGTAAGTTCCTCACTCCTTTTTCTTCAGTCTTTCCTCTTTCTTCTTCCTCCTTTCTTGTCTCTTCTTCTTCTCCGATGAACTAACTGCAAAAACAGTCGTATCCGGATTTCTGTGGCCGGATCCCGTACAGATCCCGCACCCGTACCAATGTCGTGTCGTGTCGACACGGGTATTACACCAAAAATGACGAATCCGAATAACATAGGTAACTGACTACAAATCTAGAAGAGAGAAAGAGAAAATACCTATCTCAATTAATTGATTGACGAGAAATTGATGGGACAGATCTATGAAATAGAGGGTTTCAATTTTAGGGATGAACAATTTTTATATTTCTGTATATATAATGTATGTATAATTGTGTTTATATGATTTTTATTGAATTTGTTAAAGGAGAAAGTAAAGTATATATATAATGTATGTATAATTGTCATTATGATTGCTTAAACTGTTCAGATGGTAAAATACTGTTATTCAGACATTTTGGAAAAATTAATTATCAAACAACATTTCTTTATTTAGATACAATTCTAGACAGAGGCTTTGCATTATTCCGATGTCTAAACTGTTCAGATCTTAACATTCAATTTTATCAAACACAACCTTACTGTTGATTGCCTTATGTAACAATAATAAGAATATGATAACTATGTATAGATATTTTTATATATGATAGATGAGGACTCCTTGCCCTCTGTGTGTATGCTGCCCTTCTTTCTGTATACTCTGCCCTTCTTCTTATATTATATATATGTGTGTGTATGTACATGTATGAATATATATATAAATGTTGTACCTTCCAAGGCCTGTTGGACCTCTCTTCCACCTGCTCATGGCTACATCAATAAGGTTTTAGTCACTTTGGAATTATTAGATGGCAGTATGTCAGTTTGAATGCTGGACTACAGTTCAATAGCAGTTTGCTTAGAACATCTTCCCAACTTGCGATCATTAATGTATACTCCCTTTGTTTCACAAAAGATGTCTTAAGTACTCTTTTTCACAAAAATTAAGAAAATTAAAGGAGAGGAGAGACTAGAGAGTATAAAATGAGTTCCAATATTCTCCCATAGAGGACCTGTATAAGTACAGTAATGATTCTTGCTCGTTCTTAAAAATAGTGGACCCTACTTACTTTTGTGGTTAAAATAGTATCATATAACATTTTGCATTTAAATTGTGTGCTTGAGACATCTTTTGGCGGATAAATTCTTTTTGTACTTACGACATCTTTTATGGGACAGAGGGAGTATCTTTTAGGGATATGGTGTAAAATTAAGCATTATCTTTAAATCTCAAAGACCCCTAGCTTATTCCTGCTCTAATTTGGGTTCTTAGATATATGAGCTTGATCTTAAGTCTCGTTCGAATTGTTTGATGAATGAACATATTCATATGAACCTTTCTTGATTTGGTTCCTTTATGTACCTCTTCTGATAAGCGTATTTGGACTTTAGATTCAATTGGTTCATTTTCTTGTAAGATTTACTCCTCTTTTTTGACTCGGTATATTGTTTCTCATTCATTTTCATTGGCTGAACATTTGGAAAGCCAAGGTCACTTCCAAAGTCAAGGCTTTTGTGTGGTTTGTAGTTTTACAAAGATTAAATAGTAATGATCTTTTTGAAGGTCGCATGTCTTACAAAGTTCTTTTTCCAAATATTTGTTTTATGTGCAGGCAGAGTAGTGAGACACATGCTCATTTATTTCTGCATTGTCCTGTTACTTAAGGATTGTGGAGCTTTCTCTTTGGAGTGCTAGGAGAGGAGTGGGTGTGTCCTGAAATGGTGGAAGATATGTTATTAATTTGTTTTAGAGATTTGGAAGCAAGAGGAATGCCAAAATTTTATGGAAGTGTGCCTTCTTTTCTATCTTGTGGGGAATTTGGAATGATCGTAATGCTAGGTAATTTAGAGAGAGTTGCTTATTCTTAAAGCTATTGAATGATAGGGTTATTTTTCTCGCGTCTCTTTGAGCTTCTGCTATTAGAGGCTTTTAGAGGTATCTCTATTACTGATTTATGTAGAGATCGGAGGGCTGCACTTTTTTATGTGCTTTCTTTTGATCTTTTAGTCTGAGGATGGATTTCTTGTCCCCTATTTATTGTATCCTTTCTTCTCTATTAATAAAATTTCTTCTTTTATCAAAAACTAAAATAAAAATATTAGCCTTGATTGAGATGTTCATCAAGTCGTCGCCTAGGCATCCAGTCGGTTCATATTGGGAAGGTGTCTGGGCGACTTGGTGAGAGGGGAGAAAGTCGAGCGATTTGGTGGGCGATTTGGGTACTGATGATACTTCGTGAAAGACAAACCTTAGTGGGCAGCAAAATTTATATATATATATAAATATATGTATATATATTTTATATTTATATACACACATCTCCATGCTCCACACACACACACACACACACACACACACACACACATATATATATATATATATATATATGCACACACACACACACACATCCCCTTACTCCAGTAGCAGCTGCCCCTGCACTAGCTTCTGATTTTGCTGCCCACTAAGGTTTGTCTTCACTTGGGAGAGCATAAACTAAGTAAAATATATTATTTTGTTCTTTCACTCTTTGCATTACTTTATATGCTCAAGTTCTTTTATATTGTATGATGACAAAAAAAACATCAGACAACAAAGTTAAAAGCTCCAGACGACTAGAAACTGATAAACTTAATATGCTAAGAATAGCAAGACATCAAAACCTTTATGAATTGTAAAACATGTATTCTATTTGGGACATACGAATTAATCTATTATATATATATATATATATATATATATATTCCCCGACAATTACCATGTGTTTAAGAGAAAGAACTTGCTTTAATAAAGTATATTGAATTAAACTAAATATTACAAAGGTATCACCATTTATATAATTTGAAGTTGTACAAGTTCAAAAAATTACAAGTTTACAACTATAATAAAATTATCCATTTTGACTTGATCTTGTTCACTTCTTGTTGTGATTTGATATGCTACATGTATTATGAATATGGTAAATCATTAGAAAAATAAATATATCAATATTCATATAAATATTAAATATATATAATTCTATTCATATAAAATTTACATTGTTAACGACTTTGTCGACTTGTGGACGACTAGTCGGGCGTTTTGTCGCCTAAGCTCTTAAACTCCATGCTGTTGCCTCGCCTTGACTTGTCGCCTTGATAAATATGAGCTGTTCATGAACAACTTGGTGATTGAGCTGTTCATGAAATGCTTCTTTTTGTGTCCTGGTGATATATTTATCAACAGCTTTTTCAAAATTTGTAGACTTTAAATGCTCTGTGTTTGCTTGCTCTTCTTTTTACTATTTGTTTGAAGTCATTTATTCTCACCTTGTTAGTTGTTGTGTCTATATGGATACAGGTAAGACAGGCTGTAATTGGCAGCCATGGTCTAGATGTGCAGTTCAGTGGAATCATTGTTTTAGAGTCCTTGGTAAGTTTTTTTTGCCTTCTGCAGTTTTCACTTCTATTTGGATGTAGTTTTGAATACCATCTCTGCTTAACTTTTACTGAACCAATTTTGTGACTATGACCCTTCCTTTCAGGTATCAGAATTTGGACCTTCTACTTCAACTGCTATGGGTCTTCCTAGGGAGTTTCATGAACAGTGCCGGAAATCACTAGAGCTAGACTATTTAAAGGTTTTTTAATTTTTTATGCTTATTGTTTTCCAAGAATATATAATTATATATATGGGAAAAGGGAGTATCGTGGGTACACACAACACAAGCTTCTGTGCGTCATATTATTTTAAGAGAATTCATTAATAGCAGTTTTAGTATTTTACCATTTTCGTTAATGGCTGTTTTGACATTTCATAATTTTATCATTCAAAACCAATGTTCTAAAAGGCGCTAGGCGGGAGGCGGGCGGCCGAGGGGGGCCTAGCGCCTAGGAGGCCTAGGCGGGGCCTGGGCGGGATTTTTTATTTTAAGGCAATTTTAATATTTTATCTTACATTTATCCAAACAAAATAATAATATAAAGTAAAACAATCTATAATAAAGATAATAGAAGCCTTTTCTTAAAGTTCAAACACATATCCATATTGCTAATGTCAAAGTTCAAACATATATCCATATTGTTAATGTCAAAGTTCAAATACAAACATGCAATTGTTCAAAGTTTAAACATATTTTTAACGTATTAGTTTTATTTATTAACAAGATTGCTATTAAATAATAAAATTTAAAATTTCAAGAATTTAATTCAATATTAAAACTTAAGAAACTAAGCATAAATTTAAGAATTATAAAATTAAATTAAACTAAATATTACAAATATATTCTCATTTATATAATTTGAAGCTGGTAAAAGTTCAAAAAATTACAACTATAATAAAATTATCCATTTTGACTTGATATTGTTCATTTCTTGTTGTGATTTGATATGCTATAACCTGTATTATGAATATGGTAAATCATTATAAAAATAAATATATCAAGATTTGGTTTGGGTAGTTATTAAAATTAAAAAAATCTCTTCGCCTAGAACCCGCCTAATTTTCTAGAGGGATTTTTTGTCGTCTTGGGCCTAGGTGAGGCGCCAGGGGGGCTTAGAGGCGCTAAGGGGGGCCTAGGTCCTAGGCGGGGATTTTTAGAACAGAGTTCAAAACTACGTCATATTAGGTGCAGGACACACGAAATCTTGTGTACTCCCTTTCTTTGATACACTTGTTTGGCCTTTTCCTTATTTTATTCATTTCAACACGTGCTTTTCAGACAAACTATTTTATCTGGTACTCCTTAATTTTATTAAAAACAAATCGAACCCATTCATGTTTGACTTTTGGATATATGTTTTTTATTAATTCACAGACATTATACTGTTGGGCACAAGATGCTGCTCTAAGTGTCACAGATAGTATTGTCAAATCTGAATCTGCGGTACCTGAGGTTAAAGTTTGTACAGCAGCTCTACGTCTCATGCTTCAACTCCTGAACTGGGAATTTCGGTATAACACATATGCAGTTGAGGGTGCAAAAAACAGCATAGATGTTTTCTCCACCGGAGCTAGATATGATAGCAACTCACCCAAGAGGTCTGATTATACCTTAGTCCAGGTAAGAAATCTGTTTTCTTTCACAACTTGTTATATATGGAATGAGGCATGTACATGAAGAGAATGAAGTATTTGTATGTTATATTTATCCTTCTCAAAATGATGACATATCTGTTGCCTCTTTTATAGTTCTTATAAAAGAGCTCTAACACATGCAAGTATACACGGGTCAACAAGTAATACAGAGTAAGTAAAGTATCGATCCCACAGAGAAAGTTGTTAACTTAGACTACTATGCATTACTCAACTCACTATATTTATATGCTAAGACTATGGACTTAAGTGTTGATTTGAATTAACTATGATTACCAACTAAATATAAGAATATAAATGAATTAAATCTGATGTGGAAACAATGGGATCCTAACTTCATTCAATATTTCATTCAATCGCCATATGTCATGCAAGAAGCGTTTACATATCACAGGATAATAGCCAAGGGCTAAAAAGCGAGTTATAACCATTTTCCAATGCACTATTACCGACTCACATATCATCTACAGATGTTAGAATCCATGTAATCACCAATAACATCACAATTACCATATTCCTATGCGCAATTGCAAGCCAATTTATTTTAAGCACAACCCTTACTCTAGCTCATACGGTAAAACAGTATATTCCTATCTGTTTCACAAAATATGCAAGACTTACTCTAGCCCCATATTCGCATGCTATCACGATTTCATCCATATTCATATGTTCATTTCCAATTCCATACAAATACTAACATGAAGATTATCAGTTATTCATACATACAAACCAACCATGATAGATAACCTATATGATATGCAAAACAAATCTAACACTTAGATGTACAACCGAACTACATATTAAAATCCTTTAGAATCCCATAATGGAGTTTAGTTCATGGCGGAACCAAAAACCATTATGGGATCAAGGTTAAACATGATCAATAATCAAGCAAATAAGAGTAAGAGATAGAGAACAATCAAACCCAAACGCTGAATAGTAATCAATGATTAACTATGAAAATCCCAAAGAATTCCATTCAATAATAATAAAAATCCACAATGGTTAAGAACTCCAAGAAGAGGAAAAGAAAATAGACGTTATGGCTCCGTTCTCCTTTGGAAATCTCCTCCCAAGTGTAAACCCTAATCGCTACTATGAAAAGCACGTAATAAAGGTCAAGTCCCCCTCTCTGACACACGTCAGAATCGTTTTATATCAATTACACATCATCAAATTGCTTAATTAAAAATAAAACAAATTACAGCATCAGCATCGTGCGCGGCTCTAGTGTATCTGTCTCGCGGCCGCGAGACTTACAGTATGCTCAGTATTCCAGACGTCTTAACGCGCGGTCGCGCGCTCTTGCCTCGCGGGCGCGCGCTGGGTATCTCGCGGGCGCACGGTCATTCCTCGCGGGCGCGTGACTTGCAGAATGCTCTTTATGTCCAGCCCTGCACTTGCGCGGGCGCGCGAGTCCTTTCTTGTTATGCCGTGCGGCCTGTGTTCCGTAGTTCCTGAGTCTGGTTTTTGGCTTGCTGCTGCTGCTACTTGCTTGATCTCCATGCCTCATTGTACCCCCATGCCATGCACATCCTCGCCTTTCAAATAGCCTTCACGCATCCGCTCACCGATACCTCGAATTCCACCAAAGTGTAACCGATTCCTGCACTTATTAACCAAAAGGAGTTTTAAGTATATGCAATGCAAAATAACGTAAAATACAACTAAAACAAAATGAAATGTACTCGAGGTGGGCACAATTCGCATGGATTAATATACAATAAGTGAGTAAAAATATCACTTATCAATATATCTTATTTCATTTTCTTGACATTCATGAATACTAGGAAAAAATAGAAGCTTTGTTAAAATCTATGTAACATGGACTCTTCTAAATGCACAAGTATTTGTGTCGAATACTTGACACTTGGACATGCATCTAGGGGTATGGCATCCATGTCTGATACGTCACCTATAGAGAAGAATTAAAATAAGGGATAAAAAGATGAGGAAAAGAAGAATCGAATTTGATGCAAAAGACGAAGAAAAATTTTTTTTTGATCTCATTTGGATGTCTTCATATAATGGAGTTATGATTAAGGAAGACTTATGCAAGTTGTCAAACTTTTTATTCAAACATAGCATTTATGCACCCGTATCCAAAATATTGGAAACTTTTTAGCATTGTCCATCATAGTTGTCATGGCGCCCTGTCAAGATGCAACGGTAGTTGACTTCCGGGTGATAAGGCGCTCGCTATGGCGTCCGTATGACGACAAGTCGTTAACAATGTGCAATTTATACATTATTATTTTACTTCAAAAGTATATTAAACAATAAAATTTTATATACATCATTACTCAAATCATAATAACTAACACTATGTAATACAATTATATGAATACTTCATAATCAAAATTCAATAATAAAACACTGACATTAAAAACTAGTAGAACAAGTCAATAAACACCACATAGAAAATAAAGAATGATGACTTGCTCGTCAACCATTATAAGTATAATAAGTAATAAAATTACACGACATAACAAATCCATGGGTTACGATGAGTCATGGGTAAAAAATGACTTAATCACTTAACTTTGGCCAGCTACCAAAGCGTGAGCTTTGGCGGCTTGGCATCCAAGGGTTACCTTGCTCTTCTCCGGCGCCAAGACGCCCGACGCCCGACGCCCGACGCCATGGTAACTATGTTGTCCATGTATCTGAAGAAACTGATTTTACCGAATCAGACACCTAGACACATACCTTTACCAGTACCACGCACATCAATTCCATGTCACGTAGATTAAAATTAGCCAATTCTTGCAATGTAGTAGCCTTTTCTTAGCTACTATTTGTTGCATCAGATAATTTTTTTTCCCTTTGGCAATCTTGCTTTATTCTGAACAATACAATTATCCTATTTTAATATAATTCGGATTTACTTCTCATGTTTTAGTGATTTATCTAAGTAAATTGCATAACTCTCTTTTGATCTCTTATTTGCTGCTAGTAGCCTGGTCCTTCTTGGCGTGATGTTCTGATTTCTAGTGGTCATGTTGGATGGCTGTTGAGTTTGTACGGTGCACTGAGACAGAAATTCTCATGTCAAGGTTACTGGCTTGACTGCCCTATTGCAGTCTCTGCTCGGAAGCTAATAGTACAGTTCTGCTCCCTGACAGGATCTGTATTTCCATCTGGTATTCTATTTTCTTCTAACTTCCGTCTAATGGTTAACTTACATTAGGTTTTTCCAAATGCTAGTTGTGATTGCTTTGTTAAAGTAAATAGCCTACATAATATTTTCTTCGTTCCAAAATATAGGATCATATTTACTTTTTGAAGTCAATTTGAGTTATTTTCTCCATTCTTTAGAAACCACGGACCAGATCTTAGGTTTCTCATTGATAATAATTGAAATGCAAGAAGAATAAAAAAATACTCCCCATATTTTCTACCTACTTTCGTATCGTTCCTCCTCGTCACCTTCTCTTGATAACTTCACATCAAACTATCGTATGCATTTCGAGAATCCAAGATTGTGATAGGACCATAAATATAACGACCCCAAAATCTGAATAATTCAACTCTCGACTTTGGTTGTTAACAAAACATTTACATTCTATATTTACATCATTAATCGATGATACAATTTTTAAAAATGCGGAATAATTAAAACTTTTCTATCTTCTTTCTTTATTTCCCTGAATCACAACCGTTACGATTACATATCTTAGAATCATGTTTATTTTATGATTCACTTTGACAAACTTATTATATAAGTTACACATCTCAATACAATATCCTTTATATGTTGGATAGATCAATGATTACGACCCGACATTTCATACACGTTATAACGACCAATTACATCAATTTAACCCTTAGCATGGTTCATAACTGCTTCTAATTAAAGACAGTTTATTTCCCTTGCATGCCTTCTGATCCTTACCATCTAAATGGTAGATAACATCTCATTGTATCCTTAACCTGCAAAAATGTTATTTTTGCAAAATTGAGCTCGACAACTCAGCAAATCAAATAGTTTTCATGCTTCACATAGCACATAATATCATGCTCAGCTTGTACAATAATATATCATACATGCTACATCTCACGTAACAAGTATAGAGACTAAGTTCCTTAACTCAGTTTAACGTAGTCATAAATTGACTTTCACAATTCATATGCATATCATAAGTAATCATCATACTTATAGCAGTACATGTTTCAATCAATAGTTATCAAGTTCATATAGCAAATAGGAACTGAAAGACTTGCCTTGATCGTTGATTACCAACAATAGATTAACAGCTTATAGCTATTTGCACTTCACGTATCATACACAACATATAATTATGCATATCAACTATTAGCCATATAACAACGCTTAGTAATCGTTTAAGTAACTCTACTTTACGATCTATGGTCACCTTCTTTAGGTTTGATACACAATGTTCAATTATGTGCTTAAGTCCTGTTAAGGCTCCTTATTGTCCAGTTTGTTTGATTTTGTTAATCTTCCTTTTATGTCTCACTACGTTTCCTTTTAACTGACACTTAAATGTTCCATTAAGTGTTTAAGGCTTGACATGCTTTCATATCATGAGTCTTATGTTCAATATTATTAACTTTTGTTGACAGAAGCAACCTTTAACTTCTCTTTCTTTGTATTTCTCTTTGTTTGACACTAAACATTCGGTTAAGTTCAGTAGACTTCCTATCTCATCATCATTTGTGAATAAGGTTCATTAACCTTCATTACATAAATCTTCACGTCATGATTTATAATTCTCTCTCTCTTAACCCACACTTAGTCCTTTAACAAGTGTTTAAGGTTTACTAACATTTCTAAAGTTGATTACATAACCTTAACATTCAATTAAATGCCTAAGACCTAGTATTATATCATATTACATGTCCAAAGCTTCATTACATTCATTAGAATAGGTTAGGTTCACTTCACCCCATCTATATACTTAACAACTCAACAATGGGTCTGTTTTGCAACAGTCGCTGCCGCCCCACATTTGCTGTTGTTCACGGCGCGGCAACGCCGCGCTGGAACTCAGAGTCCGTTTCTGCATTTCGCGAACAAACTCTGCCTCCATCCCAAAATTCCTAATTTCTTCATCCAAACTCCAAATTAACCAATTTCAGATGCTATATATCCATTAAACTCAACAGAATACAACTGAGTGATTTCAACAACTCAGAAACTTTCCACAAACCAATATAACGATTTAAATTCCATGTTCATATTATATTTTCATGTTTTGACATATTTAACGAAACCATGGGATAATAGACTTTTGGTCACTGTACCAAGGTCCGATTTTCATGTGGTTAACAAAACTTTTTTTGTTACAATCGCGTAACTATACTCTAAAATAATTACCAAATGGTCATTACTTATGATTTACGTCCAAAAAAACGGACGGAAGTGCTGACTGTGCATATCACTTCGTTTTTTTGCTGATGTGGAAGTTTTGCCAAATCACTTCTCTGTTATCTTTAAACAAAGTAGAGTAGTAAATTTTTTGATCTTTAAATAATAATAATAATAATAATAATAATAATAATATTAATAATAATTTCAAAATAATAATAATAATTTCAAAATAATAATAATAGTAATAATTTTTAAATAATAAAAATAAAAATAATTTTTAAAAATTTGAAAATTAAAAAAAAATGGTATAAATTATAAAAATATTTTTATATGAATAACCATGCTAATTGTGTCTGCATAGATTTAGTTGGCTCAAAATAATAATAATAATAATAATAATAATAATAATAATAATAATAATATTAATTTCAAAATAATAATAATAATAATAATAATATTAATTCAAATGAGTTATGATATTAGGTTTTTTTGTTATTTTCTTTATTAATTCTTTTTCACTTTTTAAATGTCATCCTAAAATGCCAAAAGCTGAGTCACCTCTGACCTCTCTTTTGCATAGCTTGTTCCATAATCTCCTCTATTTTCTACAGTAGGATAGTAAATAGTTGGTTCATTAGTAATAATCTTTAAATAATAATAATAATAAAAAATAATTTTAAAATAATAATAATAATTTTTAAAAATTTATTGTTTTTTTAAAAACTATTATTAATAATTTATTGGTAAAATTTATCATCTTTAAATATTCATTGGTAAAATTCATTAATAATTTATTATTAATATTCATTCATAAAATTTATTATCTTTAAATAATAGTAATTTCTAAATAATAATAATAATTTTAAAATAATAATAATAAGAATAATTTTTAAAAATTTAATATAAATTATCAATTATTTTTATATGAATAACCATGCTAATTGAACTTAAAATATTTAAAATTTTAAAAAAATAATATAAATTCATTAATTTATATAAATACATTTGTAAAAATTATTATTATTATCTAGAAATTATTATTATTTAGAAATTATTATTATTTAAAAATTATTATTATTTTGAAATTAATTATTATTATTTTAAAATTATTATTATTATTGTTATTATAATAATAATAAGAATAATTATTTAAAAATTATAATAATTATCATTTTGAAATTATTATTATTATTTAAAAATTATAATAATTATCATTTTGAAATTATTATTATTATTTAAAAATTATTTTTATTATTATTTTGAAATTATTATTATTATTATTATTTGTAGATGATGAGTGATTCATTTGATTTTAGTTTAGATGGATGCGAGGACTATTCACATTTCCACATTAGAAAAAAAACGGAGTGATATGCGCAGTCAACACTTCCGTCCGTTTTTTGGACGGAAGTCGTAAGTAATGACCATTTGGTAATTATTTTAAATTACAGTTACGCGATTGTAACAAAAAAAGTTTCGGTAACCATAATGAAAATCGGGCCTTAGTACAGTGACCAAAAAGTCTATTATTCCACGAAACCATTCACTACGAATTCGTTATAGCTCCGTTTTAGTTCATTCAAATTGGGTTGTTTTCGCATTTCAAAGGAGAACAACATTCAACCATCTATTTAAGACTTAAGCATTTGACCACAACCAATTTAACCCATAAAACAGACCCAAAATGTCTAAAATTAGACCACAGTCTATTTCTTACTCTTTTGCACCCAAATTCGAATTTGATCACTCTAATTTCTCGTGTGAATGATAATATCAGATTATTAATCCACAGAAACCACATAATTTGGATTCTTTTCCAAACTATTTAATCAAACAATTTTTAACAGATTGTAATTTAGGAAATAAGAATTAGGAGTTTTGAAGTTCTTTTCTTACCTCTTAGGCCTTCTTTAGCTTAGCTAGATGATGCAGAATGTTGATTAACCCTTCCTTCTCCTTCTTGACCTCCAATGCCCTCCTCCAATTTTCACAGAGAACTCATTCTCTCCCACTCTCCATATGAACTTTGACTTGTGCCAAATGAACGCATGGAAATAAACTGATGAGGAATGAGGTGAATAATATCATCTTCAATTTATTAACGTTACATGAAAAGAAAGGTCTCAAGGCCTTGTTTGCCTGCAACCTTATCTGCCTGCTTATTATTTAGTCTCCTCATTTTTCCTATTACATACAACAATACACCCTAAATTATATTACTTCCATTTATCTACCCATTAAGCCAATTTTTATATTACAAATTGGATTTAAATTGGGTTTATTCGGAAATCAAATTGGACATTTAATTTCCACATATTCGAAATATTTAATTCATTTCCTTTTATAAATTGTCTCAAAACAATTTATTTAATCCATACATTTATTCCCAACTTAAATATTAATTTAATTTATTAATCTTGACACCAATATTTATTTATAGATATATTGGTTTTTCTCATCTCATACTCAATTGATATTCAATTGACATCATTTAAGATATTAAACCATTTCATATATTACCTTGATATGTAATATATTAAAAATACCAAATTTAATTAACACAATCATTTTCCTTATGCAAAATACATACATTAATTCACCATTTTAATTAAGTGAATTAACCCTTTCATTCAATTTACAATAACACCATTGCCAATCAAGGCTTTAATATTCAAATTATATTATTTCATAATATAAGTTTTAGTTAATATTATTCAGTTAATTTCCTTTGCCACCATATTCCTTTAAATAATTAAATCCACTATTAAATCTTAATTTCCATTCTTATGTACATATTTCGTTCTTATATATACATATTAACTTTTCCACATAACTCATAAATATATACAACACATATATTTATTCTTTTAATCCCATTAAATCCCACAATAAGAATTTTATAGCACATATATGTTTACTTGAACCCGACACATCTCATAATAAGAAATTTATTTATTAAATTCTTATTTTAATAATTTTTGAAAATCGGGGTTGTCACAATAAATACTTAGAACTTTATCCCACTAGTCTAATATTTTTATTTCATTTTAGTGAACCTATCTTCTTTCAGGATTATGGTAATAAAAGTTGAATTGGTGCTTCTACTTAGCACTCCATTAGCATAAATCTCTTGAAACAAGCTTAACAGATTAGGATACATCTCAATATTGCTGAAAGACGCCCTTATTAAAAGTGCTAGAACTAGGAAACGTTATACCCTCCATCTTGAAAATAGCAACTGCAATCTTTTCCTCCTCAAGCGGTATCTCTAGTTGTCTTCTTTTTCATTGGGTTGGAGGAGGTATTTTTTTGGATATCACTAGTTCGTACCCAGTGTACAAGGTTGCCACAAATATTGGGAGTCAGATGTAAGAAACCTTCAATCTATTTAAATAAGGCTGTTTACATGATTTGAGCCAATGACCAAGTATTCAACAAGTGAACACTAGACCTTGGTGTAATTAATAACTGGAATTAGGATATTAGATACATTTAGATATGTTCTTGACATTTATTGAAACATTTATATTTGAAATAGAATCATACAATCAATTGGCAATTTTTTGTTCAAATTCTGATTCTTAGTTAATTTTAGAAAGGTATAAGAAATCTTAGATAGAAATGAGTGTAAAAAGTTCAGCCAATGCTAGTTTGAAAGAATAATATGAAACTGAAGTCTTTGTTCAGATAATATATGTATTTTCTATACAAAGTCTGAGTGTTACTGATAATATAGGCGAGTGGTCTTATTTTGCATAGAAGTATGTGTGTAATAAATTCTTGTAGCAGTTATACTTGAAAAAAATATATTCTTGGATCAATTATAGTATGAGTAAATAATACAAATTCATATATTACTAGATTTTTTCCTGTATTTTTTTTCTTGGAGTTGATTGTTTAGAAATAAGATAAAGTCCCATGTGACTACTAAAAAATTGTGATTCAGGACAAGTATACAATGGCTTAGAAATGGGATAAATGGGAAGAAAGGAGGGAAATATGAACTTGTCCTCTCAGGTTGTCGGTAGAAACACACATAATGGCAAAAAACCTTTCAATTCAATATATTTACTACTATACAATGATGGAGATTACATCAATTTTAGAGATTATAGAAAACCCTAATTGTACTACTCCCTCCATTCCAAGGATAAATGTCCTCCATTGACTTTATGGTCAAATTGATTAATTTTGAAACAAAAAATAAACTTCATAAAATATAGTACTAATCTCAGGTTTCCATTTTTAAAATCTAAATATACATGCTTCATTATTAATTTTAGAAATGGTCAATTTGACTGTAAAAGTTGATAGAGGACATTTATCCTGCACGGAGGAAATATAAGTTAAGCAACCTAATTTAACAAGGAAACAACTCTTATTACTTGTCTAAAATAACCTATTTACTGTAATTAAAAGATGGTTGTTCATAGGAGCTACCCAGTCTAGTATCCTAGTTAGACACCCTACTGTAGAAAAACTCTTTTATCAATACATTTTAAGAAAATCCAACCTTACGGATTGAAAGACTGCAAAAATAGAAGACTGAAATTTCATGTGATTTGAGATGGTTAAACACTATTATTATAACCTTTTAAAGTTACTATGTTATCTGACAGTTTAAATTTGGTTGTTGACATGTATCACCAAATGAATTGATAATTTATTTGTTCTCATATTTGTGCATGCTCTTTTCATCTGTAAGGTTGAATGTTTCTTTTCTCGACTTCTTTACCCTGTAAAGTAGCTAACTTAGAATCTTAGATACCCAACTGGGTTGCTCCCTTCTCCACTTAAAAAGATATACATTATTACAAATATTTATCTCTAAATAAGAATATAAAATAGTTAATAAATAATTTTTTGCAATCTTCATTATTTTTATGACCCGCTCTACATCATTCTCCCCTACATTGAGAAATATTGTCCCTGAGGTTTAGTGTGAGAGAATCCATAATTCACAATAATGACACTAGATATGCATGCAATCTTGAACCTTCTTGTAGGCACATTGATAAATATAACTTGAAAACCATAAT
The DNA here is from genome assembly GCA_016801055.1 of Panax notoginseng. Classification (NCBI taxonomy): domain Eukaryota; kingdom Viridiplantae; phylum Streptophyta; class Magnoliopsida; order Apiales; family Araliaceae; genus Panax; species Panax notoginseng. The sequence goes on from CM029023.1 coordinate 71,186,002, forward strand.
GAGATGACTTTCTAGTCAGACACTCTATTGGGGTTCTCATTAATAAGAAAATCTACATCTTGATAAATTACCAGTTTGTCCATATTGTGCTCCTTTGCACTTGATTATCTCTACTGATATAGTGTTGTTCATGTTCCTTTGTCTTATCATTATGGTGATCAGCCAAAAGGGCTTGAAGAGCTCTTGCAGGGGCTTGAAGAGCTCTTTAATTTTTTCTTGTAGTGGTCTTTTTTTTGCTTGCATAAGAATCTAGAACTTTGTGTTCACTTTTTTGCAATAAGTTCCAAATATAAGAAGGAAATTATGTTGGGTACTAATTATATCCTCAGGCCTCATATATGTATACTAGATGTGTTCCGTACCTTCGGCACTGTATGGACGGTGGGATTTATCCCAAACTTTGGACTGCCCAGATGATTTATTGAGTGAGCGAGAAATTCAAAATCATATGTATTTTATTAGATATATATTCAAAGTCTAGGGACTGGGTTGTAAACTATAACAAATTGAGGAACTATGGTAAAAGTTAAGTAAAACTATGGGGGACCTAACATAATTAAGGGTTACTACTGAGAAGGGTCAGTTTAACAATTGACGAATACGCAATTGTTGAATGCATAGGACTTCTAGATGGAGGATGAATTGTGTCAAAGGTCTTGTGGTGATTGATGTGTTAAAATTATGGATTGGAAGTGCACAGTGTCGGATTGAAGAACTGACAAGTACAGGTCGAACCCACAGAGACTAAATTAATTTTAATGTTTCCTTAATATTTATTTTAGGCGAATTAGAAATAAAGATTGAGAATTGATTAACTAGAATATGAAAACAAATAATGAGGAAACAATCTAGGAATCCGAATCCATTAAATAATAAACATAACATATAATTCAATCTCTCTTATTTTTATAACTCAACTATGATTTTGATCTCCCTTCCCTTTAATTTAGTAATTTTACAATTAACGTGGGCAAGCATAGACTACGAAATTTTAAGGATTAACTATAACCCATCAAAGCTTCTTTGAGCAAACATGGATTATGAAAAACTCATATCTTAACAATAATCTATCAAAATCTCTTAATTAATTTAAAATCACATAAGAACTATAAAACGAAGGTATTTGAAACATGAAGGCGAAATCAATTAAGCATAAAAGCATAAATAATAGAAGAGGTGAAAAATATTATCATGAATAATTATTTAATTTCATCTTCATCCTAGATTAAAGAAATTAACTTGACATGGAAATAAATAAACTAACTAAATAAAGAAAAGAAGAAGATTAAAAATAAATAAGAAAACTCCCTTTAATTAACGATCATCCAACGAACGTAAAATGAAGAAATAATTTAATCTACTCCTACTGCTAACCTAAACTAATATAATACCTAATGCTCCTCTCTAAAACAAGAAACCTATTTATAGGAAAAATAAATTTGTGCCCTAATTTAGATACATTGGACTTGGACACTTTTGTTCCTTTTTTCCCTCTTCTTTCCTTCTTGACTTCAATCTCTATATGGTAATCCTCCAAGAGTCCTTTTTCATCTTTAAAAGTTGGATATAAATACTTTATTTGCTCCCCAAGAAAAATAAATGTTATTTCCTACAAAACAAAATAAAATATATTAGTTAAATAAAATAAGCACATAAAATAATAAATACGGGAATATTAAAATGCATTAATTATGTATCTATCAAATACCCCCATACCTAGCTTTTGCTCGTCCTTGAGTAAAATAAAAAAAAAAAAACAAAAATTATACTACCTCATTTTCGTAGGAAACACGAGTGTACCTAGCATGTGCAACAAGCTTTTAAACCCAAGGTTACCCCAAGTGGACGACTTGTGTCTCGTGAGGGTTTGCAGTGAATATACCCGCAAAATTCAAAAATATTTTTGGGTTCAACAAATTAAAAAATTGAAAGAAAAATTCTAAATATCCAGGTGCATTATCCATAAGCAAGATTAAATTCAAAATCACACTTTCACCTTATAAAAAATACACAATCTTCATTTTAGACACCATCCTTCATTAAATTAATTCCGTGTGATACATGCATGTGTATATGATGCAACCCTAGTAGAGATTTTTACTATGAAAATCAAACAAACTCATTTTTCTTTTTATTTTTTTTCCAATTTTTTTCTTGACTTGTGCAATGTCTCATTTTTTTAGGCTTTTCAGAGTTACTCATGTAACGAGCGTTGGACCAATGACTCCCAAACCAATTGGCTTTAGGGCACTAGGTCTACAGACACCCGTAAGGGCTTACTAACTCGAGTAACAAATACCACAAAATTAGACTAGTCAAACTGCTTTATCCATCACACTTTTCAGCCTGAATATCGATGCTTCTTGAGGCTTGGATATCCAATTATTTCGTTCAATGGACATTGAAGCAATAATTTCTTTCTTTTTTCAACTTTTGTTTTCAATTTCTTTCTTTTTTCTTTTATTTTTGAAATTACTCGAATCATAGTTTATACCCCACAACTAAGAATTAGTGCAAACGTGAAGTGCAAAATTGCTTGTGAAATCAATTTTAATCCAGATGGTGTTTCGAACTAAGATTTCGTATCTTATCAAAGATTCAAGAGTTCTAAATCTTTTAATCTTACTCACGAGTTTTGCTCCACAAACACTTATTAGAATTAATTCAATCCATAAAAAGTCAAACAATTTTTTTTTGTATTTTTTGTGTTTTTTACTATATTTTCTAAAATGAAAAAAATCTAATACAATAATACAAACAAACCCCCCCATACCTAAATCATGCATTGTCCTCAATGTATACAAATGAAAAATAGAGAACAAAGATATGAAAGAATTATACTTTGTACGTGGGGTTTTTATTCTGCAAGAAAATGTGGTGAGAAGGAAAACAAATGTACATATCTACAAATTTCTTAAATCCTAAAAATTATGTGACTATAAAATAATGATACAAATGGGTAAGTGTGAACTTTTCATAATTTTCAGGAGGTCTAGGAAATTGAAAATAGTCAGAATTTTCATCACAGTTATGGTTAAAATTTACCTCAAGAAAACTTTCACTAACATGTTCAAAGATGGAAGAATTGGTTCAAATACATGTTCTAGTTTAATTGACTTATTTGTAGTGGATCTCAACAGCTCATTGACCTTATCTAAATATTCGGATTCATTCCAATTTTGGTCAAGGTGATTTAAGAAAAAATCAATTGGATCTTTTTCAATCAAGAATCTTTTTCAATTATTTCTTAGGTCATTGACAACTATTGGATCATGTTTACTTTAATGGGTTGGTCCAAAAAATCACTAGGTGTTTTTTTAGGAATAAGTCTTTCAGGGTATGGAGCTTTAGGCTTATAGATTTTTTCAACCGACTCATTAAATGTGACATGATCAATTTTAGACGTAGACTCATAATTTTTAGACTCCTCAAATTTGCTCGACTCAAACTGTGTAGAATTGAATACAATTTTTTTATTTTCCTCATCATTTTCACAACCATCAAAATTTTCAAAATTAACCTTAGTTACTAGAAAATTCACCCACCTCTTGTTCATTTATTATGGTGGCTAATCAACTCATTTGAATTTTTAGACGAGATATAATGTTAAATTGATTTTTCATTAAAACTTCCGTAGTTTTCTCCAAGGTACTAAGTATTTCCTTTTCTTCATTTGATAATTCTTGTGGATATTGAGGTTCTGGATCCGAATATGGATATGGACTTAGATAAGGATTTTCATAAGTTGGAAAAAAATTGATTTACTTGGTGTGCATAAAAATTTCCAAAAGGTTCTTGATTCCAAGCAAAATTATTATTCCAATTATAATAAGAATCCATCTTTTCACAAATCACAAAACAAATAAACAACTAACCACGAAAGTCACAAAAAAAAAGTAGAAATAAAAAAAATAAAAAAATAAAATAAGAATCCTAATTGTACGGTTAACCTAAATAAAATCTAGACAGCTCCTAACTATTCTAAGTTACACCTCAAGGTCCACAAAATTCGAAATTAGTCACACTACTAACCAGGTGAGTGTAAGAAAGGTGGGAGTCTCTCCACGGGTACGGTGACTAATTGAATAACCACACATCCTTTAGGCGCTTGCCTTTTGAACCACTTGCCTAGATACCAGTAGTTTGATTAATTTAAAATTTAGCCTCCTCTTGGAGTCCCTTGTCCTAATTGAGCTCGAGAGTTCTAGGAGCCAATGTCTACTTGATTTTATTAAGCCAAGGTTATGCAAAATGAATGGGTGGTTTGTGGGCCAAGGAAGGGTGATGAAATCCCCACCTTATCTTGTTACAGGTTGTGCCCTTAATGTTAGATTAAATATGAAATGCACAAACTAAAAAAAATAAAAACAAATAAAATATCCTAAAATTACGTGAATTACGAAAGGAGAAATTTTGACGTACCTCAATCCTCCAGCAATCACCAAAATTTATATTTGACAAAAAATAGAAATAAAAATCTAACAGGATGTGCTCTACGTGAGTGAATGCATGAATGCGACAATTAGTTTTCTAACTAACAAAAAAAACTAAGCTACTTATTTTTTTAAATTTTTTTTTTGTTTTTGAGTTAAGATACAAAATACCTGGAAAAGCGTAGCAATAATCTTGTCTTTTCGCACCGTTGATCCGCTTCGATAATCCTGGAAAATAAAAAAATATATTAGAAGAAAAAAAACTAATTCGAATAAATAAAAATTAAGGAATATAAAATTAAGTCTGATCCTTGGCAATGACGCCAAAAACTTGATGTGTTAAAATTATGTACTGCAAGTGCACAGTGTCGAATTGAAGAACTGGCAAGTACAGGTCGAACCCACAAAGACTAGATTAATTTTAATGTTTCCTTAATATATATTTTAGGCAAATTAGAAATAAAGATTGAGAATTGATTAACTAGAATATGAAAACAAATAATGAGGAAACAATCTAGGAATCCAAATACATTAAATAATAAACATAACATATAATTCAATCTCACCTATTTTTATAACTCAACTATGATTTTGATCTCTATTCCCTTTAATTTAGTAATTTTACAATTAACGTGGGCAATCATAGACTATGAAAATTTAAGGATTAACTATAACCCATCAAAACTTCTTTGAGCAAGCATGGATTATGAAAAACTCATATATTAACAATAATCTATCAAAACTTCTTAATTAATTTAAAATCACATAAAAACTATAAAACAAAGGTATTTCAATAATGAAACATGAAGGCGAAATCAATTAAGCAAAAAAGCATAAATAATAGAAGAGATAAAAAATATTATTATGAATAATTATTTAATTTCATCTTTATCCTAGATTAAAGAAATTAACTAGACATGGAAATAAATAAACTAACTAAAATAAAGAAAAGAAGAAGATTAAAATAAATAAGAAAACTCCATTTAATTAACGATCATCCAACGAACGTACAATGAAGAAATAATTTAATCTACTCCTACTCCTAATCTAAACTAATACAATACCTAATGCTCCTTTTCTCTAAAACAAGAAACCTATTTATAGGAAAAATAAATTTATGCCCTAATTTAGATTCATTGAACTTGGACACTTTTGTTCCTTTTTTCCCTCTTCTTTCATTCTTGACTTCAATCTCTATATGGTAATCCTCCAAGAGTCCTTTTCTATCTTTTAAAGTTGGATATAAATCTTTTATTTGCTCCCCAAGAAAAATAAATGTTATTTCCTGCAAAACAAAATAAAATGTATTAGTTAAATAAAATAAGCATATAAAATAATAAATACGAGAATTTTAAAATGTATTAATTATGTGTGTATCAGTGATGTTTTCTGTTTTCCAAATCTGAGAAAAACAAAGAATGAATGGCTGGTGGTTTAAATTGGGGTTGAGGTTTTTGATGAATGGCTTTTCTTGTGATGGTAGTGGTGGCGGTCTAGTCCCTAGAGTTTTGTGTAGAGATAGAATAGGGTGTTGGAAATCAAACAATACCAGTTTGAGCTCTTATATCAATTTGATGCTGGACAAATCTTGGATTGTTTAGGAATGGAATGAAGGAGGGGGAAAGAAGGGTAATGGGGAACCAAGTAATCCATAGAAACACATTGACGGAAGGCCTTTCAAATGAATATATTAAACTCTTGTTTTTGACGATGAATTACATCACTATATATCGCTTATAGAAAACGCTGTTTCTACTATAGATTAAATAGCCTAAATGAATAGAAAACAACTCCTAATACTTTCTAAAATAACCAACTAGTATAATTAAAAGATATACATTAATTAGAATAGATTTATCTCTAAATAACAATGTAAGTAACTAATAATTAAATTCCTTCATTTTCAATAACATCTTGCTACCCGTTCCTCGTCAATCTCTTCCATTTGTCTTTTGGAAGTTACGGGTCCTTGGTTGCTCCTCCGTAATTTACTGATTGTTTGAAATATAGACAATGGAGAAACCCAAGGGCAACATCTTCTGCAAATTCTCTCTGGAATCTTACAATGGATTGATCCTCCTGACACTGTTTCGAATGCCATTAAATGTGGAAGAAGTGAAAGGTTATATTTCTTTCTTATACACCCTCTTGACTTTATGCAATATATTTCGCTATATCTCTTTAACTGGTTTTTTCAGTGAGATGCTTGATGGTTGCCGTGCACTATTATCTATGGCAACTGTAACTACATCCCATGTGTTTGATCAGCTCTTAAAATCCTTAAGGTCAGTTTTTTGGTCTTAAAAAGTTTTTACTTTTTAGTTTAATAAGGATAGCAGTTGCCTTCTTTGGGATCTATGATGATGTATACTACATTCTATAATTCTTTACACTAGTTGAGTTTTTTTTTCCTTCTTAATTTTCAGGCTTTATGGCACTCTTAATTTGTTGTCTGCCATGATGAGTGAAGTTGTTAAAGACCTTATGGCTAATTACACGGAAGAAGAGACTTGGAGTTGGGTGGCACGTGATATCTTATTAGATACCTGGACCACACTTCTTGTGGTATGTGCTTTGCTGTGCTGTTTCTTCTATCTTTGATTTATTGTTACTGTATTTGTGAAAAACTGGGAACCACTCGTTGTTCATTATTTAATTCTTTGCAAGTAATGGAAGAGAACATTGACAGGTTTGATTTGAAACTCTATTTGGTTAACAATACATTATTTAAATTACTGCTGATGGGGGGTGGTTGCGGGGTTAGCTGCTGAGAGAGGTTGTGGTTTCTAAAGGAATTGGTGTGTTTGAAGTGTTTGTGACAAAAACCAAATTTGGTTTACCCTTGCAGATTTCTCAACTGCAGTAGTAAGAGTATAATACTACTCGAGAGCCGAAACATCTGCTAAAATGATGAGCTGAGTGTCTCAGAGGATATATACTATAGGTGGGCTCAATGTTTGGGAATAGTTTCCCAGCCATTGGTTTTTTGGCGGGGAATGCAAATAGATTAGTTTTTGGTAGGGTGGGGTTTGCAACTATGGTATTGAGGGTAGAGCAATTTTTTTCATGATAGTGATGCTAGGCTGAGCAGTGCTAGATGTGGTGAATTTTTTAGGAGGAGCAACTTGGGTCCCTAGATTTAGAAAGCAATGAAGGTCTGGAAGGGGGAACCAGTTGATCATATTAGGCAAACAATATGAGTTAAGTACCTGGTTTACTGACATGAAGCAATGAAACTTTCTTCTACTGAATTGCAAGTCTGGATATATTTAGTTAACGATATAACATTTACTAAAATTTTTGACTTCGAATTTTATTTGAATACCATAGTATTCCACTAAACTTGCTCAATTACAATTGATAAGTCAGGTCAATTACCGTGTTCTAAAAATCTCCGCCTAAGCACTAAGCAGGTCCTCTACCGCCTAGATTTGGCAGGGCACCTAGACCTCCACGTAGGTGGAATCTGACCTCTATCGCACATTGTTACCGGAAACGTGGTTCGTTTCAGTAAGCAGTACGAATACGAGTACGAGGTATGGGACATAGTTTAAATGCGGTACGCTAGGGTATCTTTATACAAGTTTTTATAGTTGGGAATTCTTTTAGTATCTAAATGTAATAAACCTAAAAAGCTTACAAGATTTTTTGTTCAATCAATAAGTTGATTGTTTTATAAAAAATCTAGCATAAATTTAGCATCCAATACTAAGTTAGAATATTAATGTATATGCAATTATAGGTAAAATAACAAAGATAATTTTCGATACACTAAATTTAGAGTATTGGTACTTAAAAGTACCAACATGGGAATACAATACGCGGTTCACTAGGTTAATGTGAGTATCTGGTGAACTCTGCTATCACATTGGGTTAAGAATGGCTTTGAAGCTCTACAACACTTGATAGGAATTTATTAAGCCTTAAAAAGGTTTTTTTTGGTAATTTTTCACGTAAAATTAACTTACATCTACTATATGCTTGTATAGTATAACAAGTATATACAATAGAAAAATAAACAAATGATAGTCCCTAAGAAAATGCCTAGTTTGCCTAAAAACGTGTAAGCACCGCCTAGGCAATCTAGGTGCTCCCTCCGGCACTTATGTGCGATTTTTAGAACACTAGTCAAGAATACTTGACGAATATGAATTATCAATAACTCCTTGGCAGTTGTGTAAAGTAGAGGTGGCAGGCAGCAAGTAACATTATATTTATTGTGAAGTCTTCGCATCTCTAGGTGCAGATACAAGTTATATAGGCGGTGACTTTCTTAGTATAGTTCCAGTGCAAAGATTTTCTTACTTTGGGTTTTCTTTTTCTTTTTTTACTTTATTTTTGGTTGGTAGTGGAGCCATTTGAGACGGAGGGGTAAAATCATTTTGTACTTGCAGGATATGCATGGAGAAGAGGGATTTGTCATCCATCTGGTCCTCGGTATTTAGTTGCTAGATAACTTTGGAACAATGTAGGTTTTTGAGATCTCATTCCCAAAGAGACAGTGGTTGTAAAAAAGATGGGAAGGAGCATCCCCTTCCCCTCTTAGTTTGATGTTTAATAAATGGAGAAGATATTTGAGGCTCAAACTCCATTTTTCCTTGTGAAAAACTTGATGACATAAATTTTCTTCTGGGATTTGGTGCTTATTTCATTTTCTTAATTCACGTATAGATACCTAAGAGGCTGACTATATATATACTCCATCTGTACTTTTAATTTATTTATTCTTTGTCAAGAGTTGATCACATTTACTTAAAAAGAATATTTTACAATTAAGAATTTCATGCAGTACTGGCGTACATTGTTAATTGAACAACACACTGCTTTAGTATGAAATCTCTCTGTAATTGCCTAATTGCAGCCATGTAACTGAGTATCTTTGTCAATCAATAACAGCCAACAGATATTAATCAGAGTGCATTGCTTCCGCCTGAAGGAAGAAATGCTGCAGCAAATCTTTTTGCCTTGATTGTGGAGTCTGAATTAAAGGGTATTCAAATTATTCTACATTCATGTTACTTTACTTTATTGAAGAATTATATTCTTCTGGGGTTTTCTGATAACTTCATTTAATGATACAGCCGCTTCTGCTTCAGCCTCCAGTGATGAGATTGAAGACTACCTTCAGGCTTCTGTAGTTGGTATACAGTTAGATTATCTAAACTTTGTATCAATTTACGTCTGTCTTCATTTTAATTTCCATAATCATCAGCATCTTAGTTTTAACTTTTATCTTTGCAGCTATGGATGAAAGGTTAAGCTCTTATGGTCTTATTGCACGGGAAGCTATTGACTTCACAGTTCCTTTACTCACACATCTATTTTCTGAGCGTTTTGCGAGGGTTCATCAGGTACCCTTTTATATTTGCTTTCAGCTATATAGTTTTCTGATTTGGTATTGCGCTTTTCTGTTACGGCGATTTTTATTGCTGCTGTGATTCAAAAATTTGAACATTTAAGAATAGTGCCTTACCACTGTTTTATCCTTTAAAGATACCATGTGGTGTTGATGTGTTGTTCTCTATTAGGTTTTACCAGTTCAAGCTGCAGTTTATGTTTGCTTGATCGTAGAATAACTTATCAATGCACAGAGTTACATGTTAGATTTTGTGGATATTATTGGTGTTCTCATTCATGGTCTTATGATTGATTGAATGTTGACTAGATTTATGATGATAAAGGTTGGTTTACCAACTTTATAAGGTACCTTTGGTTTTGTTGTATCAATCTGTGGCTTCTGCTGAAAGATAGATTATCCTGTAAAATTGTGCATCATATGGGTTTTAATTCCTTAATGATGTAGATTATATATCTGGATGATGCAGCATATAAGAAGCTCAAGAAAGATTAAATTAAAAATCAAAGAAGATAACTTTATAGAAGCTTGATTGGTAGAGAGAGTCCACTTGGAAGCTTGCCTACCTTGTATTTATTGAGTCTAAAAGAATCTTATTTTTAGGATGTTTGAGTTTATTAGCTGGTAGCTCAAAATCTATTATGTTTTTATTGTTTTATAATCAATGATATTCTAATGCGCTGATTTTGTTGCACGGCTCTTGGTAAAGATCCATTTATTTGATTTTATAAGAAGAATGGGAAATGGTTTTTATGCTAGGGAACCCAAGTTAAAGATTCTCAAGTTAAAATGAGTTGGATTGTATTTGAGTGTCAGTTGGTGTGACTTTAAGTGGTATACAGAAGATTGCCACCCTGGCCCTACGAGTAACTGCCTGTCGCCTAACTGCAGCTGCTCTTTCTCCCTTAATGTACCTGGCCAGGGTGCAAGGTAGTGGGCCAGGTCTTGGCCCTCAGTAGTGGCACCTTTTTTTTGTACTTCTACGCTCTATGGTTGGTGTTTTCTCTCCAAACTTCTCATCATATTGACATGGTACCAGAGTAACATTACTAGGATTATTGGCTGCTATTCTCTCATGTCTACTATGTATAGTAGTATATGCATCTTATTATTCATAGTAAAATGTATATGTTTTTTCAAAAAATTGTTGATTAAGAAGTATAAATGTTTTTTAATTATAACACTTGGAATGAACTTGATTCCTCGATTTTTTTATATTATTAGAACTAAGTTTTGAAAGAGTCAGCAGTAGTTGAAAAAGTAACAAAAGATGAAAAGAACTCAGAAAACAACCTAAGGTAATAGAGATGATATTGACTTGAAGAGTATTATTGTGACATTAAATACATAAAAGTAATTCATGTAAATAGGCAATAAACTGCTTAAACAATCTTAATCTAGTAATGCAGAGGCCAACATTTATCAGTTTGAACACCTATCACTTGGATGCACATATCGTCTGATTGGGACCACCAATTATTACAATTTTCTTCTTCTTTAATTATGGAAAATAGACTAACTTTAAATTTTATAGGTCACCTCAACTGAATCACAGTAAGCTAAGGAAATTCGAAATGCGATTTTACTACATGGTAGAAAATGTGAAATCCTTTTCTATTTCATTATTTTTTGTGACTCCTAGATTTAAGCACGGTAGTTTTCAATATTTTATTTTTAATAAAAGAAAATTTTATTAATAGAAAATACTGGACACAATAAACCGGGGGCAAGAAGTCAACCCTCACCAGACTAATGAAAAGAAATACCAAAGAGCACTTTAAAAAGTAATACCCTCCAATCTCCACACAAGTTGGTGACAGAGGTACCCTTAAGCAGAAGGCTAAGAAGGTAGGACACATTCTGTGACACCAAGTAATGGAGTGCCATTTATGTATATGTTGGGTTGAATTTTGGTACATTCTACCATATTTGGGATACTGTAAAGGGGGTTTGGCGTCAGATACTATTTCATTTGCCAGGTTGATTTGCAGTCATTCTGCTCATGCTAAGTATCAATAATAGCAATGCGAGGTGTGATTGTGAAAAAAGAGATTAAGAAGTAAAGAGAAGGGATTTAAAAACAACAAATAACTTGTGGTCCGTCTTAATAGATTGAGAGGAATCTCCACTGAATTATAAATCATTTGTAAGAGTACGTTTTTCTGTCAAAATCACAGAGTGAAGCCTTTTATCACTTTTTGGGTGTATCTTGCAATTTGGTTAATGTTTATTAATGAATGCCATGACATACTGGTTTTATATTATAATCATCTTTAGACAACTTATGTGCTTCGTGATTAACTTTCTTCAAAATTAACTATGTTGGTTGACTTTATAATGACCAGTTCTACTATGTATATATTTTTTAGATATTTCTGCTGTCATCTATATAGTTAATGGAACATTCAATTCTTTGGTGCTACTTGTATCTTGTTCAAGTTTTTCACATGATTGTAGGGCAGAGGAACAAGTGATCCTACTGAAACTTTGGAAGAGCTTTATTCGCTATTGCTAATAACAGGGCACGTTCTAGCAGATGAAGGACAGGGTGAAACGCCCTCGGTACTTTTCTTTTCCTATGCTTCTGTATTCAGTTGGATAATAACTTTTCTAATTATTTTTAAAAACTCTTAGAGCGGTGTTGTCTTAATTTGAGAATAATGTACTATACTATCTGCTAATAACTTAGTCATACTAAGAATCATATTTATATTGATGGTAGGGCGACAACCTTCATATATAATTATATGTTGCTTTATTGATTACCAGAGCTTTATAACCGTTGTACAATAACAAATATTTTTTTCAAAAATCTATTTGTTTTATTTATTTTTATAAATCAATGATCTGTAAACCATATAGGGCAACTTAAAACACTTGCTAGTTCATGGACTGCTCTAATTTATCAGATTCACATGATGTATACTTTCAATATTGCAATGTGATTTAGCTTTTGATGAAAATCTAATCTTGATTGTTCATAGTGCTAAGAGTAACTCGTGGTGGATCTAGGAATATATGGCCTAGTTAGGAGCATGAATTATGTAAGTATTGAAAAAGTTTGCTGCTTTTCTTGATGCAGACATCAGCCATCCAGCCTTAAGCAATTTTGTTCCGTAATTGATAAAAAAGATATCGATAATGCTAAATATAGAAGGAAAATCCTGGCGAAGCCTTCGGTCGTGGCTGATAAGATATATACTTCTTTTAATTTTTTTTCTCGTATTGAATCTTTTCTTTGACCTTAGTTTTGCATGTTCTTTTTTTGAGTTTTTTGAAAATGACTACTTGTTAGTGATCATTTTTCAAATTTAAATTGCTAAAAGAGAAGTTCTTATTTCATCTTAAGCATTTAATAGCTTATCTTATATTGCGGTTTAAAATTTTTACTAGCCACTTTAAACTCATTACTTCATTCTTGATTGGAATCACGAGAATGAGGTAATATTTTACTTGGAAGTATTTAAGCAAAACAAACAAAGAGTTATGACATATTTACTATGTTTTTCATAAAATAAAATTTGAATACATGTATGAAATTGCTAACCAAATAGGGCCTTAGTTTCTTCTAATACTCTCTAGCCCACTCAATTTGTGAGATATAACCATTATCTCTCATAGGGCACTACCGATAATTGAGATATGTTTTAAGGGTAAGGATATATAAGACAAATGCATAATCATTTTGCTAAAATATTACAAATTTTAGCTAGATTTTTGGCTTTATTTTTCCTTTCTTTCCACTTGAGGTTAGCATTACTTGTATATATGCCAAGCATTGATTGTGGTAGTCATAAACTCAATGAAGCATGTTATATATATGTCATTTCCTTTTGATTGGGCCAGGGAGGATTGAAAGGACAATTTGATCAACTCGTAGAAGGTGTGTTACGTGTGTAGACCGAGGGAGGAGGGACTTTTAGGTCATAGGAATCTGGTCTTTAAGAACTTTTCCAGTCATTCTAGATACGAATTTTGGATTTTTTTCGTTATTTAAATTGTGCTTCTCCCTCACTTGTAGCGACCTTCCCTGACAATAAAGCTATATTCCTGTCAAAAGGATTGGTCCCTATGAAGTAGTCTCCATTATGCATGCCCCCTCATTTTGATTCTCTAGCGCCAAATCAGAAATTAGTGGGCAAGTGGTTGGGGCGGTTCCTTAAGAAAATTTGGCATAAAGTTATCAGAAGCAAGTATTGTCTTTATCAGAATCGGTGGAATCTGTAAGTGGTTTGGATGGTTCCCTCATGTTTATCTTCTGTTACTCAAGTCCTTGAAAACTTCTCTCAGGGTTGTGCATATATTCCCATCTGTTCGATATATGGTTGCAGATGACAAATTTGTTCCTTTTTGGGAGGATGTTTAGCTGGGTGATTTTCCTTTTCGGTTGAGTTTCCTCGACATATTGCATTTCTTGTCTCCATAATTTGCTCAATACTAAATTTCTTTGGACCATCACGGATGAAGTTTTTTGGAACTTTTTATTTCTTTCAATTTGAATGATTCTGAAACTATTAATTTGGCTTCCCTCGTTCTCATAATTCTTGTTCTTTATTCATTATGTTTTATAAACTCTTTGGAATATATCATCACTTGAGGATTTTTGTTGCAAATTTTCTCTCTTACTCCCTCCATCCAAGTTTACTTGTCCTATTTTGTTTTTTGGTTTGTTGAAATCTATTTGTCTTCTTTCCTTTATAATACTATTTTTGACTTTACTTTTTCAATAATACCGTCATTTAACTTTTAAGAATATTCATTGAAAACAAAATGAAATGCATAGAAAAAAGTAGCACTATTAACTTTGACATTGAAAGCACAACCAGACTCCCTATTTTTTCTCTCTGTCTCTCTTCTCTATTTTTATTGTTTGAAGAAAAAGTTGGGAGATTTAATAAAACAAAAAAGATAATAATAGAGTAATTAAAATGGATGATTTGGAGATAAAAAATTTCTTAATAGGTGTGTACTTTCAAATTAAGACAAGTAAAGTTGGACAGAGGGAGTATTTTTTTTCGTCTTGCTGACCAGAAAAACTCTTGAAATTTACACTTTTTCCAAATTAATCCATAGGCTCTCGTTTTTTTTCATATACAACGTTTATGCTTGAATAAATGGTAAAATAATGCCCTTGGAACCAACTAGAGGTGAATCGTGGTTAACCAACGATAAGCTGGCACACTGTTGCAAATGATTTGTAAAAAACATGTTTATGATTTTTTCCCTGATATTTCGAATATTCTTAGAAAAGGTGATTATAAATTAAAATAAAACTAAAATTTGACAATTAAATTTTCTTAAAAAATTGCAAAGATAATTAAAATGATTGTTTTTTATATTTATTTTTTAACTAGAATTGATAATTAAAAAATTAAACTACTCCTTCCGTCCCCAAAAGGATGACTAAATGTACAAATTTTTTTGTCTCCAAAAGAATGAGATAAAGTGCATAAAGTGAAGGGTATATATATCATTTAGTGGGGTCCATTAGTATAAACAAATAAAAGTACTCATCACCAGTGTTCTAAAAGTCGCTAGTCGGTCCCATGTCGGTTGGCTACCGACTGGTTAATCGGGGATTAATCGGCTAGTCAGATTTTCAATTTTTTTTAAAAAAATATATATTTTCCTTCCTCCTTCATAAGTTTTGAATAAGTAGAATAACATAAGTAACACAAATCATCAAATAAAAACATGGAAATTAAGTAAAACCAAATAGTTCGACGCTCTTAAGTTCAAAACATGAAAACAAATTAACCAAATGAAACTAAGTAGCAGAAAATCAATAGTAAATCAGTTCGAAGACAAAAATGGTGATTGAGCCATTGATAGTGATACTATACCTATGCATAAAAATATAAAATCAGTCATCTCTCAAAACCCCACAGTCAGATTTTAATAATTTAATTTATAACTGAAGTTGAAAAAAATTTAAAAATTAAAATGAAATATTGTAATTAACTAAAAAAATTAACTAATTTAATTTATCCAACATTTTCTTTAATACCCACTAAGGAACTAATTAACTAAAACAAAAAAAAATGTCAGTATTTGTATTTGTAAACTGTTAAGCCTTATATCAGTATGCCTTATAAGTTATAGCCTTATATCAATATTTGTAAAATGTTTAAAAAAAAAATAGAGAAACTGAGAGAGAGACGAGCCGGAAAGAACTACCTGAGTAGCAGTCGGCGTCGAAGAAGGATAGCATGCGAGCAACAGTCGGCGTCGTCGAAGAAAGAGAGCAGTTGGCGTCGTCTCGAAGAAGGAGAGCAGTCGGCGTCGGAGAACAGTAGTCGTTCGATCTATTGATGTTGCCGAAGAAGAAGCAGCAGAGCAGTCGGTAGAGGGAGGTAGGGTTTAAAAGTTATAAACAAAATCCATAAATTACACTATGGCCCCAAACATTTCACATGTTCTGTTTTTTACCTTGATATGTTCCGATTTGCCTCGACTTTACCGACTAATCACCGACTTGATGCCGACTAAGTCGGCCAACGACTAAATCAACTGACTAGGGCCTGGTCGACTCGGCGAGCCTCCGACCTCGACCTAGTCGGCCGACTTTTAGAACACTCCTCATCACTTTATATAATCATGTGGGGCTGCTGAGGATAAATTTGGAACTTTCGTATTCTCTTTCATCTATTTTCACTCTACTTAATGTGTGCAAATTGTACTTTATTCATCTTTTTGGCGATGGAGGGAGTACTTCATAATTAAAATATATCAACTTGATGGCAACTACATATGGCTCCTTATGGCTTAGCAACTCATGAATATTTGATATGGAGATTATGAAGCAACCTCACTGCTGAACCTAGTTTTTTAGTCAAAATATAACCATTTGAAATCTATGTCCATCAACAGGAGGAGAAAACAAATTAGCCACGAACTAAACCCAGATATCACATGATTTATGCGATCACATTAGAAACACAAAAATCAGGCATCAAACTCAAAAATCATATTTCGAGTCAGACGCCGTTCATCTCCAGGATTCACGTTATCACATTACAAACCTATAATATTACAATCCAGAAAATTGCTTACAAACTTAGAAAATCCGGTTGTTACTTCCATCGGCTAGCTTCTCCGGTATCAGATTTTCACCAGAAGCCTAGATGTTGCTTCAAAATTTTAAGGTTCTACCATTGAAGAATGGTGAAAAGAGTGTTTCGAGAAGGGGATCTTTTCTACCGTTGAGGAATTGTAGTGCTATCAATTTCAACACTGGACACCATTTTCACCATTACAACAGTCACATGTTCCATGCTCCTCTCCTCCAACAGCCTTGGCATCTTGTTCCTGCAACTCAGGAAGTCCATATTCAAAATGTCGATCAACGGCAGGTAAATTACTGAATGAATGAAGTCGACCTTGTGATGCTTTTTCAGTGAGAGGTTGATTATACCAACAATCGTTTAATTTGGGAAATACATTGAACCTTATAATTTTGAATGTTATCCTGAATAAACTCGAACCCATGGGTTAATAAAGTCATTCATTTGAGGATTTTTTTTCCTGTAAGTTTTCTTTCTCTTGTTATTATTATTTTTGACATAATCCATCGAACAAATTTACTTTGGCGAATTATATTTGGAAGTCAAAAGGTCCCTCTAATTTATTTATTTTTTTGGGGCGGGGCGGGGGATCAACTCTCATTTGTTTCTCCGTTGCCCTAGGTGTGGCAGTTGTAGTGTTCATTATTTGGGGGATTTTGTCATCTCTCATTTGTTTCCATCAATTTTTTTTTTAAATATCATAGTGAGGGATATAGTCCTCAATCAATCTCTGAGACTTTCTGTGGAAACTATGACAATGGGTGGAGTAGCCTGTACTTATATGTTATAGCTTGAGAGCCATTACTAACGTGGCTTTAAAGACTCTTGATGCGATTCCTCACGGTCTCCTTTTCCTCGTTCGCTAAAGCAAGAGAAAGTCATAACATAACGAAATTCAAACTTTCAATGAGAAACAAATAAAGTTGAGTTTAGATTTAGATTGAAGAAGAGGGATAGAAGAGACTCGACGGACATTTAAGTTGGAGGATGATACAAACAGTTGGGTACTTGATTTGGGAGCCTCCCATGACTCAACTATGAAACCATTATTTACCATATTTAGAGTCAAGGGAAGGCCTAAGACCAATTTTTGACCCAGTGGTTTATGCCATTTAGTCTCGTGCCCATTTACGAATATCATTTATTTCTCATTAGTCTAACGAGAAACGAAGAAAGTGGAGTTCAGATAAAAGAAGTGGGATAGAAGAGATTCGACGGAGTTTGTAACGTCCCCAAATCCGGTCATTCTTCAAACTTGGATTTGGTGCATTACTAGTGCTTACCATTCATTCCATACATCATTATGTCATTAAATATAACATATTTTTTCAATTCTCAGATTCTATTACCTTAAAATCTTTATTCATTACAAATAATGATAATTACATTATTCTTTACTTCTTTACACGTATGGCTTTCATTCGCCACAACAGATACATACAGTTTATTAAACTAATCTATAGTTTAACTAAACTATCCTACATTACAAGTCTTGATTTGATCTTCACGCTCATTCATATAATGAATGACACTTTGTCAGGAACTCGGTCAACATGATCTTCACAGGATCCTTTAATTCCTTCTAACATCGTTCGCTGAAAATATTTTTATTTTAAGCAAGTGCGAGCATTCAACTGCTCAACAAGTTCTAGCAGTTGAATAACAACAATCTCAAGAATCACGTATTTTTTTAAAATTTTAATAACCGAACAAAGGTTATGAAACAACTCGAATAATATGAATAAATCTGATTCCTATCATTTTAAAACATTCATTTTGACATAACTTCAAAGTCTTGTATTCTTTTTCTTTGCATCCTGTCTAGCTAGAATCATTAACATTGACTTAACATTTATAGTCGAATAGTTCAATCATAGAACAATTCATCTCACGTGCACTAAAGTGTTAAAATTGTGGCACAAAACCTTATGCATACTAACACCTTGCACAAATATCACACATTTGCACATAGGTAAAACTTTCTCAAGTTCAACATCTGAGAAAAGTTTAAGATACTAGCATTCAATTAAAATATGAATGAAGTTAGAAAACTTGCCTTAAACGCTGCATACAACTAGAGTTTACGCTGTACGGCTCTTCAAAATTCCTATATATCACATAAGGAATAAAATATATAAATTAGTCATATTTTTAACTTACACATTGGTTTAAACTTAACTTTACTTCTTATGGTTCATGTTCTATAACATAAGGCCACGAAATCAACTTTCTTAACCATTTTTGGGCGTTACGACATACAGAGATGTTTTAATTCTTATTATCATCTCTAATGATAGATTTACATTTTTCTTTCCTTCTTTCTAACTCAACTTATCCGAAGCATTACAACTGTAATGTTCGTTACGTCAATTATCATTCCTTGTGGCTTTATGACAATTAAATGCCATACCTCAGGATTATCGTTTATCGTCTAAGTCATACAGTCTTTAGTATGCTAAGAGCGATCATTTAATGCCAATGCTATATGTTCATAGCGTTCAAGCATTTTACATTACCTCATTTCATATCTTAGAATGTTCGGTTCATTTAACTCGGAACATTATTCAAGTTATTATCATTAACTCGGCTTCTTAACGTTATACGTTTTTCATTATTCAAGTTATTGTGACGCACATGGTACTTACAACTATAGCACTTACAATGATCAACTTGCTAATGACTCGCTCGGTATCCACTACTGAGAGTCTGGCTGCAGTGCATTCTCATTCCGAGACGTCACCAGCGAGAGGCTCGGGGTTCTTCACGCATTACATGTCACTCATATCTCTTCATTACCTTACGTTCAAAACATACACAAGTGTGTATGCTTAACACGTTTAACTTATGCGTACACGAACCGTCTTCGTCGGTTTATGTGTTTTAACGCTTACGTTCTTTCTCACATTCCTTATTCGATCTAGATTCAGAACATTCGTTAATCCCATTACCGTTCGTTACAACTTTATGACATTTAAATGTCACGAGTTATCATCTTTGTTCAACGTTCAAGTCATTACATTTCATGTAATCTTAAACGTTCATTTAATACGAATACATAATACATTCTACCGTATTTCCGAATACGGGATCCTGCATTCCAATTACGCACTTTGCGTTTATATTTTATAATCTTCAAATCAATTCGTGATTATCATACTCAAGGTTTTTAATAACATTCATCAACGTCCAAGTTATACAACCAATGTATACTCAGAACGTTCGTTCGACGTTGCTTGTCTTTTAAACTTTCATTCAACCTTTAATTAAGGCGTAAATCACTTATTTAATTGTTACATTACATGATTATTAATTTCATAATCATTCCGTACTCTTCCCCCATGAACTGAGCAGTTAAAAGCTCATTTTTGGGTCTTTCCTTACACCAGCGTTGCGGTGCCTTCTCCCTTTGTTAAACCGGCACTGCAGCGCCAGGCCAAAAATCCAGTTTCCCCCAACACTTTTTCTAAGTGTTGGAACGCGTACGAATTACCTACTTTCCAATCTCCTAACTTATTTGTTATAACTCGGAAGGGATTCGTTCCAAAGCCATTTTCTCCCTTTCATTACATACTTGGATTTCCCCGGACAGAATAATTTTCTGAATTCGTTAACGAGGCTTTCCGTTCGTTTTACGTTATTAATGTTCTTCGTTCGTCCGTAATTCGGACATCCAAACTCAGAATATGTTCGTTTTTGAGTCCACGACTCACGTTTTCAATGTATTTCAACATTCTTATGAAACCTCATTAATTCGTGTTCATTAACTTACTTTCTACTTTTCGTTCGTCTTTTACGAAATTTCGTCATAACTTCATTATAGGCTAATTTCAATCCGTTTTTCATGAACGTTTCTTTCAATTCTCTAATTCCTAACCAAACATATGTCAACAAACATATATATGATGTTTTTAAACTTGTCCATCAACAATAAGATCTAATTAGGTTGGTTCTAAATTTGTTCATCAACAACGTTCTTCACGTGTTCTTTGTTCGTTCTTCGTTTTTAATTGATATTTTGATTACGATTTTACTTTTTCATGGAATTTAATGTTATAAATTTCCATTTCTTCCTTAATCCATTGAATGATTCATAATATTCATTTGGATCGTTCATTAACATCAAGCAATTCATACTCCATGTGAAAAGATTTTATAACTAAATTTCAATTTCTTCATACCTCATTTTTTCCAACCATATGAAAATCATTCTTGTATCTATTACTTCCATAATCATTAAGTTATATGATTTAACATATAAAACCTTAAAGAAAAATGGATTAGAGTTAAGTTTTGAATACCTTTGTTCTTTAATTCTTCTTCCTCATGGACAAAGCAAATGAACTAACACTTCTCTTTTATAAGCTTTTCAAGGTTAGGGGCAAAATAGTCATTTAGGCCTCAAATCACTATTCTCACCTCGTTAACCAAACCTCCTTACTATTCACGAAGCTTCGTGGTTCCGTGTTTCGAAATTTGTCCGACATTTTTTAAAAACTGCATTCTTCGGAATTTAAATATTTTTTAATATTCCGTCTTTCCTCTACAGATTTTTACGCGTTTTTCGAAACTTCGAAAAATTGAAACACACTTTTTGATGAAGTGTTTTCTGTCACGTTTTCCCAAAACATAGTTAAACGATCGATAAGTACATAATAATACTTTTCGTTATTTTTATTTGGTCCGATTTTTGTATGTTTTCTAGAAAATTTTTTTATCGGCTAATATGACTTTACACGACATATTACCGTTAAATCTTCCAACGGAATGTCATTCCGACATACCGAACTCTCAAAACTACTTAGGTTATTCATCAGATGAATAGTGCCTATTTTGTCTTTTTCTCGGAAAAATTTCTTTCCTCAGAAATTTTTTATTTCTGTCTTAAAAATTCTTACGCATTTATTCTAGCTCATAGCCAGAATTCTCCCGTTTTATAGTCATCGTGGGTTATAGAACGACTAACAAACACGTAACACATAATATAATTAATAAAAGTTCATTTTATTAATTAATAATTCTTTAAACTTAATTTTCAGGACAATCCGATTTTCCGGGTTGTCACGGAGTTTAATTTGCAGGATAATACAAACAGTTGATACTTGATTCAGGGGGCTCCCATGAATCCATGACTCAACTATGAAACAATTATTTACCATATTTAGAATCAAGGGAAGGTTAATTTTTGACCCAGTGGTTTAAGTCGTTTAATTTTGGGCCCATCTACGAATATCAGTTAATTTTCGTTAGTAGTCTGACATGGAATTCTAATCCCACGTTTAACTTAACAATCCTGCCCTCATGTGTGACAATGTGAGTTTTTAGCGTCACTAACATCCCTATTTTCCTGTGTCCACATCTCTGCGCTTTCCCCCTTTTCGCCATGAATTCCTTTTGGAACTCATAATCCAGTCTTCAAGCAACCACATTATCCATACAAAGAATTTTCCAAGAACCCACATTATGCACCCTTCTCCACTAAGATTCCACCAAAAAGTTTTGTGTTCTCTTTCAAAAACCACTACATGAGTGGTTCTTCCCCAGCGATCCACTAAATATCGGCAATGACATTACTGCTTGAAGAGTTCTGGATTTTCTTGTCATATATTTGATACCAAGTTAAACCAACCAATCTAAATTAATTTGTAACAAGCTGAGTACCTTATAAACCATATATACTAGTTTAGATTTTTTTTATTTGATTGTTGTGGGACAAGTTCCCTACATATGGGACATGAACTTTTTACCTGGGTCAATTGCACTGTACATGCTGGACAGTTGTCAACTAATTTAATGCATATATATGTGGGGTGTATCATCAAATTCTTTTACCATTGATTTAATTTCTACATGCTATTTAAAGTTTACATAGATATCAATCTTGATTTTAGGCTCTGTCAGTATTACTTGATTTATAATTTATATTTAGTAGCAAGAATATTATTAACTGGTGGAAAGTTATGACTTTCAGGTTCCAAAGGCTATACAAACCCATTTTATTTGCTCCACAGAGACGGAAAAACATCCAGTTGTTATACTTTCAAGGTAGAGTTCCTCTCTTTTTACCAAAAAAGTTTATTTGTTTAACTTGAGTAGGAAGGCAATGATGAAATGTTTTTAAATTTTTTACTGAAAATTACAGCTGAAGCCTTATTTATTTCCCAGTTTAAAATTAAATGATTCTAACCATGATGACATATTTTTTATGTGCTTTTTAATGTTGTATTTGGATTAATGGATAGCAAGTCAGATAGGTATTATAAAAAATTTAAAATATGAGCTTTATGGTTAAAATTTCTGTTTGTTAATCGTACTACACCAGAAACTATGACCTGACTTTATCATCATCTAATTGAAAGCCCGAAAGGTCACAACATGCAGATACAAAAAGTGTTTGCAGGCGAGTGAGAGCTGCTATCATTTGTTTCTTCGTTGTCCATGATGTGGCAGTTGTGGTGTTCGTTATTTGGGGTTTTTGGAAAGTGTTGGGTTGAAACACTACTGAGCAATTCACGTATCACTTGATACTTTTGTCCTTTGGGAGTAGAGTAGCTGTTTCATACTAGAATTTGAGCCTTAAGTAGAAAGAAAAATGGGAAGGTGCTTTGACATTGTGGCTGTGTTTCTATTCTTTGGGGATTTGGACTTTGGACCAAGAAGAATGCTCAGATATTCCATGATAGCTCGTCTGATATAGGACGGAGTAGGAAGAAGGAATAAGAGTACCTATCTCCGTAGAGAATTGGTAAAGGAACACACACAAAAGCTCACAACTTTAATCTCAAATCAATATATTTAATAATCTATAAAATAATGCAGTACTCCCTCCGTCCTAGGATAAAAGTCCTGGTGGACTTTTCACGCATATTAAGAAGATGAATGAAATGACAAAACTGTCCATAATAATGTCATTAAATATGGAGAGAGAATTAGAATAAGAAAAGTATGAGATATTTAATGCTACGGGTATAATAGAAAAATGTGTAAAAGTTTGGTTATTAAAGGAAAATGGACATTTAACATATGAATACCCAAAATAGTAATAATGACTTTTATCATGGGACGGAGGGAGTATTACAATGCTTAAATACAAAACTCAATTCTTGAGGACCAAGTAAAAACCCTAATTTAGAAAGTAAACAATCTCCTAACTAAAGTCTACTACTATAAGAAACTCTCCTAATTAAAAGCTATTACAATAATATCCTACTAAATAATTTCATTAATAACACATTTATTTCTAAATAACAATACAAAATTAATAATAAATTTTTTGAATTTCTTCTTTTGTACCGCATCATTCTTCTTGCCTTTGAAGAAAACTCGTCCTCGAGTTTTGAAATATCGTAGAATAATAAATCACGGTCCAAGAGATGTCTTCCAACAAAACATTCACATCCGATGTTTTAATGTCATTAACACAATTTTTGGGAATAACAATGACATAATATAGAAATTTGAAGTAGCTTGGGACTCAGATGTATCAACCGAAAAGAGAAAATCAACATGGTTGACCTCAACTTTATCTTCCTTGATGCTTTCGTATTGGGGGTCAAGCTTAACTTCAATTTCCTCACTGCAAACAATCTCTGAATCTGCAAGTTGTTCAACACACTTAACTTTCGCTTCATGTTTCTCACAAACATCAATATGTGAGAGTACTTGCTCATCTTTATCCTCACCAATTTCATATTGGTTATTGAGACGTTTAAGTATTATGAGACAGTCATCAATTGTCTTGTAAGAATTTACTTCTCCTCTTGTGAATACGTCGGTTTAGTAGAACAAACACGATTAGGATACAAAATATGGACGAACAAAGCATGTTGTTATGTACTCGTAATATGCCTTTAAATTTGCAAGACTTGTTTCAGAAAGTGCAAGTGCATCACATAATTTCCAATACTCGGCACTATACGGGACCCAAAGTTTGATGCTCAAGTTGCTTTATCTGAGCCCAAAAAGAGTCTGGATTGTTAAACCTGGAAGACATTGTATATATGTAGAGGGGTTGAATTGAAAATTTCAAAAACTTTGGGGGTTAAATTGAAAACTCAAAAACTATGGGGGCTAAATTGAATATTTCAGAAAGTTTAGGGGTTGAATTGAAAGTTTTAGAAACATTGGGGGCGGAATTGAAAATTTCAGAAACTTGGGGGTACCAAACTTTAATTTAGCAGAAGAAAAAATCTGATGAACAGTGTCGCACAATGTATCGATGAACAGTAAC
Organism: Panax notoginseng; assembly: GCA_016801055.1. Lineage (NCBI taxonomy): Eukaryota > Viridiplantae > Streptophyta > Magnoliopsida > Apiales > Araliaceae > Panax > Panax notoginseng. The sequence continues at coordinate 71,211,082 of CM029023.1, forward strand.
ATCGATTTTTTTTTTTTGGAATAGAGTGAGACTACGGCGACGACATTCTTGTTGCAGATCGTGCTTTTGTCTTGGAAAATTTGTGTCAATTCTCTTGCGAACTTCGACAATTTGATGGAGGCCAGAAAAATAGGTAGGAAGGAATTGGGTGAAATCAAACGATATCAGGAACCTGGCTCTGATACCATTATGATGCAGGACGGGATAGGAAGAAGAAATAAGAGTATCTATCTCCACAGAGAATCAGGAAAGTAACACAAAAGCATACAGTTGTAATCTCAAATCAATATATTCAATAATATCTAAAATACTGAAGTATTACGATGCTATAAAACCCAATACTTGGGGACTAAGTAAAAATCCTAATTTAAAAAGTAAAGAATCTCCTAACTAAAATCTACTACTATAATAAACTCTCATAATGAAAAGCTATTACTATAATATCCTATTAAATAATTTCATTAATAACACATTTATCGCTAAATAACAATACAAAATTAATAAGGGAGAAAACACATTTACCCCACTATGGTTGTAGTGTTTTAAGCAATTAGCTATGCTTTTAAAATATTCAAGTAGCCGACTGTACTTTTTAAAAATGTTTAATCAAGCAATTTCGTCAAATTTTGCTCATGAACGTTAAAAAATTGGGGGGGGGGGAAAGCACCTTTACCCCACTGTGCTTTTAAAATATTCAATTAGCCCACTGTACTTTTTAAAAATATTCAATCAAGCAATTCCGTCTAATTTTGCTCACGGACGTTAAAAAATTGGGTCAATTTTCCTACGTGGCTTTAAAAAATAAAATACAAATGACGTATCTCATTGTTAATTGAATTTATTGAAAATTAATTATAAATACCCATTTGGTGAAAGTAATTAATTATTAACATTCTTATGGAATATTATTGCCTCGTAATCTATGTGGTTTTATACTTATATTGTGAGAATATGCAATCACCCAATTAAGTATAAAAGAGACTTATAAGATGAAAGCAGTGGTTTAAATTGCGTATTCGAATTCATATTTAACATTGAACCCGGAACCTAAATGTAATTTGGCTTTATTATTATAGTTCTTTTCTCTTACTTAATTTGGTGGAACTACAAATCACTTCTCTTGGATGAGGTTAAGTATCCCTGAGGGCACATTTGGAAATCTGTATGCTTAGTTTGGGCTAGACATAATAATAAACCCCTCTCTTAATTTGGTATCAAGTATTGTGTCCAGGTAATCCACCTGGCAAAAGGAATTGATATGAGAAAAAAGAAACTGCAAGATCACAGAAAATTGGGTCCTCCTCTGTCTATACATCCAACCATACGTCTTTAGAATCCCCCCACCCCAGGTTATTTTGGCTTAGATGCAGAAAATACTAAATATAAATGACGTCATTGAAAATGGTACCCCCATTGAAAATGAGACACGCCATTTGTATTTTATTTTTTAAAGCCACGTACGAAAATTGACCCAATTTTTTAACGTCCGTGAGCAAAATTGGACGGAATTGCTTGATTGAACATTTTTAAAAAGTACAGTGGGCTAATTGAATATTTAAAAGCACAGTGGGTTAAATGTGCTTTTTCCCTCCAATTTTTTAACGTCCGCGAACAAAATTTGACGGAATTGCTTGATTGAATATTTTTAAAAACTACAGTGGGCTAATTGCTTAAAACACTACAACCACAGTGGGGTAAATGTGCTTTTTCCCAAATTAATAATAAACTTATTCAATTTCTTCTTCCATACCGCATCATCGTCATGTCATCTTCTTTAGGAAAGAGTCACTTTCCTTGCATTGTTTTGGTTCCACAATTGTTGTTTTTGGGTGGAGGGGTGGCTTTTATTTCATATTTACACACGAGTGATGGGCTGCCCTGCTTCTAGGGCTTTGTAGTTTTGCAATTTTATTTTGGAGGATTATAGATTGTTTGCTTATAGAAATTTAGAGTCAGATTACATATATGTTTTACAATGATCTAATAATATAGATAGCGAGTATAAGGTCGTAGATAAAATGTGTTATGTGAAACTTTATCGAAGTCTGATCACTATGGTGAAGTTTGTATTTGTGGATATGATTTATGAGAATAATTTTGTGTGCTTGTTTGGTCAGTGGAGGGAAATATGTCGATTCTTTTGTTTGGTAGAGATAATAAGGGAAGGGATTTTCTGTACTCTCTCTTCTATCTAATAAAACTTATTTTATCCTACAAAAAGAAATGAAGGGGGGGAAGGGGGGGGGGGACTAAACTTGAGGGGCGTGCTCTCACTCCATGTCCATCAAACTCTTTCTTCCCTAAAATGGGCTTAAAAACCGGATCAATTATCTCAATTTTATGGTCTTTTATATCACTTTGCAAGGTTAATCTTAAATATTTATATATATAACTCCCATTAGATAATGTGCCCATCTCGATGTATATTTATGTTTTCCGTCGCTTCTCTTCTCTCGCCTTGTAACTGTACAAAACAATGCAAGTAAAAGGATGTATCCAACCGTAAGGGTACCTCACCACACTTCCTGCTCCCCTTCTTCATTTACACATACCAAATGGAGTGTAAATAAGTGACCATATCATCACAAGGTTCTCAATTAATATGATTTTTATTTGGCAAAACTAACTATTTCCCCATTGAAGTTGGCATCTTTTACTTAATAACTCATTAAACTTTTAAAAATTGCAATTACCCGATTGAACTAATTAAAATTGTAAAATTACACCATCGTGTTAAATTAATTGGACGGAAGTTATTTATTTTCCTACATGGCAATGTGAATTTTTTTTTAAAACCAATAAAAATGACATGGTAAAAAACATAGACAAATAAGAAAAAACAAGTAAGTTACTGCCACATAAGATTAAAAATAATGAAAGTCCCAATAATATTATCATCTTCAACCTCTAGCGGGTATAACCCAACCCAAATTGGGTCACACTCTAATTTGAGAGACCCATCTCATCCTCTCCCTCTTTGCAAAACTCTATCTCAGGTACCCTGTTGGCCTGTTCCCCTTCAACCTTCTCTCTACCATGACATCCATAACCAAGGCTTCAACCAACAATATCCCTCTATCTCTCTCTAACTATATATATGAATATGTATCTATCTATTGTTTCTCTAACATTAGTACAAAATAAAAATTATGGCTCTCTCTAGTTAGTTTTAACTCGATACTCGTCCAAGTTGATAGGCCCTGCTTCCGTTGCTAGTGGCTTTTGGGAATCCTAATAGTCAAGCCCAAAAAGGGAGAAATTCCAATTGTTTACGAGAAACAGATTTGAACACCCACTATAAACGGAAGAACTAATGTAACAGGACATATATAAATTCTCTCCAGATTTTGAATGCAATATCCCTCTCTCTATATGAATCTGTATCTATATCTATAGTTTCTTTCCGGTGGTTATGACTCCGATAGAGGAGGTGAGGAGATTGGCGTCGGTGGCGTTTGCAAGGACAAACCGTGCTGGCGGGAGCAGTACATGGCCACATCAGTACATGATTTTTTTTCTGCCACATGAAAATTTTGAGACCAAGTTAACGGCGTTTAATTATTTTAACGGAATGATGTAATTTCAAAATTTTAATTAGTATAATTTGTTAATCGTATTTTTTAAAAGTTTAGTGGGTTAATAAATAAAACGTGCCAACTACAATGGGGAAATAGTTAGTTTTGTCATTTTTTTCCATGTTGCTTCTTATGATTACTACCAATAAGTTTTGAGTTGTTTTGTTTATTTGTAGTTCTTCCCATTGCTGTCATTAGATGATTTTTTTTCTTATAAATAAATTGTATTTTTCTTTCTTAATTTTCTGATTTAATTTATACAGTTCAATTATAAAATTTGCTGAGCAGTCTTTGAATCCAGAGTTGAGATCATCATTTTTTAGTCCGCGACTTATGGAGGTAAGTTATCAAGTTCATTCTCTCCCTCTTTTCCCTACATATGATCCCTTTCATGTGATTTCTCTTGTCAGTTTTGGAAGTTAATATCAAATGTCTGGGCAACTAATTTGCGTGAAAAATATTTTATCGATGCAACTAACTTTAATATTAATATTCGTTGTTTTTTTTGTCACTTAAGATTTAAGTTTATATGTCAACATCAAGTTTTACCTGACATATTGAAACACGATTTTAGATTCATCACTTTTTCTTTATAAGCAATCTGTGTGGGGCTTACATGTATTGTACAGCATCAAATTTCGGAAATTGATGATAAGATTTTGGTGGGATACCGTAAGATCCATATATATTGAGTAATTTTTTGGATCCTGTTTCCGTGGCGTGTACATGTTTCTGCATTTAGTTGGTATATGTTCTTACATATATTCATGTATATAATTGCAATGTAATTTTTCTTCTACCTCTACCAATTAGATTTTTCTGACTTTCTGCACTGGCTTTTATTTTATTATTTTCAATACTATGTTGGTTTACTTATTTGATTTATGCCCTGCCAGGCAGTGATATGGTTCCTTGCAAGATGGTCTTCTACTTATTTGATGCTACCTGAAGAAGGTGGGGACAAAAGCAGCAGATCACAAAATGATTGTGAACCCCAGCTCCAGTCAGAACACTCAAGAAAAACTTTCCGTGGTTTTTTTGGAGAGCATAATCAGGGAAAAGTTGTGCTTGATATTGTTGTCCGCATCTCAATGACAACTCTTGTATCCTATCCAGGAGAGAAAGATTTGCAGGTATCGAAAAGAGAAGTCATGTATAATATTATTAGTACATTTATCACTTTTTATGACATTTTCTTAAGTTTTCCTACACTCGTTTGTTATTTATATCCTTATTTAAATAACGTATGTCAATTGACTTGCTATGCAATTATATTACCAACTCAATGGGAGCAGTAAGCACTAAGCAGTAAACAAGCATTGCTGACAGTACTAAACAGGCACTTGTCCCACAGCCTGTAAATTATTTCCTTACACGCTCTGACCAGTACTAACTTTATCTGCTATTTTAGCACCTCTTCATGGAAAATTATAAATATTGTTTGAAATGCAGTTGAGCTTGACTTTTGAAAACAGCTGATAGTGCAAGTTTGCTGAAAGTCAGGTCAATTTCCAGTTTATCACGGTAGCATCCGGTGTTGCTGGATGGTACTGATTAATGTCATTTTTTTAATAACAAAATTTTCGTATGTGACCCATTTTTGAAAAAATTACAGCCATCAAACCCAATAACTTCACATCCATTTTCTAATGTTTCTTTTGAGAATTACAGATTTGAGAACTTAATTTCACTTTTTACCCTTTTAAGAATGGTTATTTTTGCATATTTTCCCCTCAGGTTCCAATTGAACCCAAATGATATTTAATATTTTCTAAATTTGTCCCTTAAGTTCAGTTGCTCATGGTCGTGAGAAAGCAGACAGAAGTACACATCTCTCTTGCGTGAATACTTTTCTGACTTATTTCATTCTTGAAATATACAATAGATGATTAAGGTTAAATGAAAATGTTGCGAGTGTTATATTCGTTCTTGTCGGCTGTTTGACAGGCACTTACTTGTTACCAGCTACTTCATGGACTCGTTCGGCGCAGGAATGTTTGTGCACAACTTATTTGCTTGGTTAGTACTTTCGTATAACGTGCAAGATATGCATTACTAGAACCATTGCTTAGTGATGTTTCTCCTCGTTAATGTCAATTAGAATGTAATTATTTACCTGTTTTGTGCACCTTATTTGTAGTTTGTACCATAGTAAGCTGGTTGGCAGTGTTTGGTGCAACTTATAGGATTAAGTAGTTGCCAAATTGAAACATAGAGTGTGTAGAATTTAGAAGTTGCTGCAAGTTTCATTATCAGATTAGATACTATTTATTCAGTAGATAAAATTTCTGAACATTCAAGAATACCATCAATCTCATTTATAACTCATGATATCCCTAAATAATCTGATTGTGACAATCTCTAGCTGCATCAAATGAGGCCTATATTTTGTTATGTTCTTGGGCAATCCAATTTTATGTAATTTTATACACGCGCGCGCACACACACACACACACACACACACACACCCCCATACCCATATAAAATTACTTCCCTGTTTTGAGTTGGATTTAATTTTACGTAGAATATTTTGCAGTAATTCAACTATTTGTAGTTAGTACCACCCACATATCTTTTTCCGTATGCTTTTGTCCTTATGTAAACTACCTGAATGCTACTTTCCTGTTTAGTACAAATAATTGAGCTGGTACATGGTATCTCTAAATCTTTATGCTGACACTATTGAGCATAAATCGTTCAACAGCCAAACATGACTGAGAGCATGGAGGTTAGGCAATAAATACTAAAACTATTACCATTTTGAGTGCCTACATGCACATCACTAGAATGCAAATGCTACATTACGTCTTTGTGACAACCAAAAGTGTTATGTCAATACATTTACGAGTCAAGCACGGCTATGGTGCTTATAAAGAAAAAGAAAAAGAAGCACTGAAATACTTGTCATGTAGGAAAGCACTGCAATACTTGTCATGCAGGAAAGCACAAACAACATTTTATCTTTATTTTTCTTCTTGCACTATAGTACTTGTTGTGCATGAAAGCACTAAACTGCTCCCTCTTCCTATGAATAACTATTCCTTTCTATATGAAATTGTTTCTTTCAAAAGCTCCCCTCCTACTGACTTAATGGCATTCCCGTCATGTAGGTTATACTTGTTTCTGCTTCTTTCTTACTATTTCCCTGATTACAGTTTGGTATTGGTATTTAGAGATGCTAATAGACTTCTTTAGCTGTCTTCAATATCAATCGAAGGTATGTTCAAAGATATGACATGGGAGACGTTCTACTATATTGTTGCATCCAAAGTCTGAACTCTTTGAACTTGGCATCTTTAAGTGAAATCTTTTGTTACGTGTTCTTTCTAGAATCAATACTTTCAGATATCATAATGATATTTTAATAGATAAATTGTTACTAAGCTCGGTTTGCTTTAAACTATTCTGCAGGACTCATGGCGTGACTTAGCAAACACTTTTGCCAGTGATAAAAATTTGTTCTCTTTAAATGCTGCCCACCAAGTAATTATTTGAAAGACTGGTATTTGTTTTCATCAGATGGACACTGAATTGAATAGGAAGGGAGTTGGGAGATTAATAATGCATATTGAAGTGTGTCATATGTTTTATTTATAAATTAAAGTGGTTAATTGTAATTTGTATTCATACCTTTGTATGTAAAGTCAAGAGTGTTGTTTGAAGTGAGAAGTTGAAGTTTTTTTTCCCCCACATTTAAAGAAAAGGGTGGTGTTCTCCCTGTTTACTTGGTTGTATTTTTTTTTGTTTTTTTGCAGCGTTCACTTGCTCAAACCCTTGTTCTTTCAGCATCTGGCACAAAAAATTTAGAGGCATCAAACCAGTTAGTGTAATTTTGGATTCTTCTAATTACTGTATGTTTTCCCCTTTCATAATGTGCATTTAATACCATTATAACGCCTGATTGCCTGTCACAATTTCTCATAGGTATGTAAGAGATCTTAGTAGTCATATGACAACCTATTTAGTGGAAATGTCTGGCAAGAATGATCTGAAAAATATATCCCAACAACCAGATGTTATCTTATTGGTAAGGATGACGTAAATATGATGGGATTTTATCATTTTATTTACATTCCAAGTAAACTAATGGTGCCACGAACATCATAGGTCACTTGCTTGTTGGAGCGGCTTCGTGGAGCTGCAAGTGCCTCAGAATCTCGAACGCAGAAGGCAATTTATGAAATGGGATTCTCTGTCATGAACCCTATCATCATATTGCTTGAAGTTTACAAGCATGAGGTATGCATTATATATTTATATATCTATTTATTTCTGGCTATTATATTTTCATAGCTGGCTACCTGTAAAATCTTGATTTCAGGTTCATTGAATTTGATATTTATCAATTTTGTTCTCAAAAAATGAAACAAAGTCTAAGAATGATTGGTGCTCAGAATCTCTTTAACCTTTAATGCTTGAATTTCTCTGTATTTAAACTCTCATTTAAGTCTTACAACTTAATTCGTTTGTTGAATTTCTTTGGATTTAAAGTTATCTGTTCCTTATGTGAACTGATTGTACATGGTATCATATTAGAACATTGAGGACCAAGCTAAGTGAACAATTTGCAGGGTGAAAGTGATATGGTTGCAGGAGTGAAAACATGTTATTTATAAATATCAAAACAACTATAAGAACTACAATGGTTCTAGGTCTTAAAATCCCCACAGACGAAGGTTTAAACCCTGAAAAAGTATAGTGCGTTTTACCTCATGGACTACTGTTGGGTAAATTCTATATACGGTCACACGCAAGTATACGTGGTCAACATGTAATAAAGTGATAAGTTGAGTATCGTTCCCACAGAGAATTATTTAATAAGAATTACCAATTACTAACCTATTACCAATTTAATCTTATTTAAACAAATGATTTAATAATTTAATTCAAAGTAATTAAATAAAATATTACTAACTATTCCTATAATGAAACAAGATAATGAAGACTTGAGACTACAATTTCACTTATTGTTTCATTTAAATGAACACACTTCCTGTTAAACAAAATTATTTATACTGGATTGTTAATCAAGAACACGAAAGTAAAATATGGTCATCTCTCAACGCACCACACTCATATCAAATCAAATCCACAGATGATAGAATCAACTTGAACGCCCTAATTAACTAATCCACTATATCTCTATGTGAATTACAATTAAAAAGTGTTTAAGTACAAGTTATTATTAGACTACATGCAATGCCTCGGTATATCTCTATCCTAAGCACAAATCATGAATTCCAACTCCATGCAGAACACATGAATACATGCTATTATGATCAGATCTAAACCCATAATCCGTCTCTCGAGTTCATATGAATTATCACAGTAATTGTTATCTAGGCAATTAAGCAATTAAGGGAAAATCATAACAGACAATCCAAATATAGCAATAAGACTAACAAGGAAGTATATCAAAGTAAACTACACAATAAGATCCATAGTAATCATAGTTGTTACGGCGCCATGGCGAGTCATGGCGGTAGCCGACTGCCTGGACGCCTAGGCGACCGCCATGGCGTCCGTAAGGCGATAAGTCGTTTATAATGTGCAATTTATATATTATTTATTTTACTTAACAAGTATATTGGCAATAAAATTTTATATACATTAAAACTCAAAACATAGCACTATGAAATAACATTAAAGACATAATTATATAAATATTTGTAAACAATAAACACCTCTCATATAATTTTGTATATTTTAAACTTTAAAGTACAACATTTAATCACAATATATTCCTAAAATTAGCTTGTCTAAAAATTAAAATACATAGACATGATATTACAGTGGAAAATTGACATTTGACATATGTATATGATGCTTGACACTTGTAAAATTGCTTGTATATATATGACAATATATTAGTTATCTCCTAATATTAGTCCAGTGGTCCAGTGACATTATATACATTAGTTATCTCCTAATATTGCATACAGCCACAGTCCACACATACGTCAAGTGTAAAAATATTATATACGCTATACATATGAGTTATGAGACAGCCATACATTGAAAAACTAGGAAAAAAAAAGAAACAGAGGAGAAAGAGAAGAGAAGTCCAGAAACAGAGGAGAAAAGAAGAGATGAACGTCGTCGTCAGAGGCACGGAGCTGGTCGGTCGGAGGCGTTGTAGCCGTCGTCGTCGCCTCTCGCTGCGATGATGGGCTGCGAAGTCAAAGTCGCCTCTCGCTGATGATAGGCTGCGAAGTCGAAGTCGCTTCTCGCTCTCGCTGTGATGATGGGCTGCGAAGTCGGGGCTGCAGAGGATGGAGTTCGTCAGAGCCTAGTTCGCGAATCGCGATCGAGTTCTCCTATTTTTTCTGCAGGTAAAAGTTTTCTCTTGTTTTTTATTTGATGGGTCATGAGTTAGCCCATAAAAATCAGTTGGGTCAGTGCTTCCAAGGCGACCGCCTAGGCAGCTCGGCGTCGCCTAGACGACGCCGAGTTGCCTAGGCGGTCGCCTTGGAAGCACTGACTTAAGTCTTCGTACGCCTTGGACTTTCTTTATCGCCGGGACGTCAAGGCGTCACCACAACAACAACGATAGTAATCTCAAAACAGAGTTTAATTCATAACGGAACTAGAATCCATCATCCACAATTGATTAAGCATTAAAAAGATACAAATAGATAAAATAAGAATTTAGAGTTGAGATAAACAAATTTGTATTCTCTTGCTTCCAATCTGATTCTCAAATGATGATCAATAGCTTCAATCTTCAATTTTAGTCTAATCTAGGGTTCCTAATCTAAGAAAGAAAGTAAAGAAAGAGTTAATAGAAATCTATCCGAAGAGGGATTTTAATGGAGTCTTCAAAACTAGTCTCCAATCCAAGTTATAATCAAGTATTTAAAGTTCTAATGGACACCCTAGCAAGTTAGGCAACTAAAAATCCTATTCTAGTTCAAATTGGACATCAAATCACCTAAAGCAGCTGTTTTCCCGCCGACCGGCGCGCCCAACGCTGTTCCTAGGCCAATTTGGGGGCGCTCCGCGCTACTGTAGCAGAAAATCTGCTGGCCCGGCGCGCTCCGTGCCGCTCTGTTTTCTGTTGCGACGTTCTTTGGTAAAACATGCATAACTTTTGATCCGCTAGGAGTTACGGGGCTTGCCACCTATCAAATCGAAGATATCTACAACTTTCATTCTTTGAGAATTGACAGATTCTGGTCGGATCAAGATCGAAAGCGGGCTTGAAGTAGATGCTATGTAAATTGTAAGCAGGACAACTTTGAACTTTGATCTTTGTTGATAAAAAGGCCATAACTCTCGCATTCGAACTCCGATTAGGACGATTCAAGATGTTCCGGAAAGCTATGAAGTAGATCTACAATAAAATCCAAGTTTCAAGCTAAGAACATGCATCCAACTTGGTGTTAGAAGCCTTGCAATCTTCCATTCTTGCATTTGCTTGCATATTTTAGTCCAAAAGATGTTTGAATTACTTTTCCTTGCTTCCTCGTGTCAATGCCGTGTCATAACCTACAAAATAACATAACATGTATGAAATGAACACACAATGCATGCAAAGTAACTACGAAGCATATGTTTAAGCAACTAATTCAAGTAATGGATACCGGATAAGTAGGTATAAAACCTACTTATCAAATACCCCTAAACTTAAACAGTTGCTTGTCCCCAAGCAACACAACATAATGCAATACAAGTATAACTACGATATACCTACGAATCCAGCAGTAAGACATAACATAGTCTAATCATACAACCTCAGAGAAATCAAGCAAACACGATAGTATATCATATCTAGACCAATCAATAACTTCCCAATCAATCATCAAATCTTAAACTGTTATTACTAATATAGTGTGTGTGTGTCCTCAACAACCATACTAACTAATATAATGCTAAATACATCACATAATAGGCTTCTTTAAAGGCATCATACAGTGTAAACTCACGAAATTCAAGAACAAGCTAGATCCAACTAAAGTCAAACATTTACCAAGTTTAAGAGTTCAAACAGGATATTTATGCTTTATTTTTCATTACGGAGGCTTTTTGCTCTTTTCCCGTTTTATTTCTTTTTTTATATATAATAAACTTTTCTCATGGTTGTGCAATGTCTTATTCCCTTAGGCTTTTCAATGCTACTTTAACGAGCTTTCGACTAACGACTCCCAAACCATTAAGGCCTTAGGGCGCTAGGTGTAAAGACAACCCCCTCGGGCTTACTTACTCAAGTAACAAAGGCCACGAAACTAGACTAGCCACGGTTTTTATTCAGTTTGTTTTTCTTTTTCTTTTTTTTTTCAACTGTAAAGCTTATATATCCCAAATTTTCCTCCAAACTTAGGTTCTTGTCTAAATCTAGCCATCTCCGCCTATTCATGTCTTTCTTTCATTCAAACTAGTATTATTCTTAAGAATTCCATTATGTGTCAATTTAAACTTAATCAGTCAACAAGATTGTTTCTAACGTGCTAACCTGATTATACTAGTTTCAAACAGAAAAAGATTCAATTCATAATAGGAGATCACATCAAAGCCTAAATAATCAATACTATACTTGTCTACACCATTCCAATTTCATCATTGGCCAAAATAGACTTTTACTATCTAATAGCTGGATTCATGCAATGTAACATATCTACACTAAATGCAACAATTTAAAGCAATTTTTTTTAAAGAAAAGCTAAATAACATGTTAACATATGCAATAAACACTAAACTAAAACAATAATACTAACTATATGCAATACGATACTAAAATGATAATACCTCCAAACTTAAACTAGACATTGTCCTCAATGGCTGAAATAGGAAAAAGTAAAGCAGAGGACTTCCCTGAAAATATAGCAAAATTCCTCCTTGTCTGCTAAGTTTGGAGAATAGGCTAGGCACATTAGAATGAATCGGGCACCACACTTGAATTAGACTTTACTAACCTGTGAACACAATAGGTACAAGTTTATTAAATCCTAAATAAATGCAAATTTATTAACTACTAAAAATAAAAATTTAAACTTGGGTTGTCTCCCAATAAGCGCTTGTTTTAGAGTCGTTCAGCCTGACTTTGTCTGGTCAATGTTATCCAATTTCTCTACGAAAGTTGAGGAATTCTCCATCCATTAGGAGCAATGTAGCATCCGGGAGGTTCCCCAGAGTGATAGGCCTAAAATCAACCCCACCCAGCTTGCTTTTTGTAGATAGGATCCCATTTATGAACAGCCAGCAGCTAGGTGTTTTCTCCATTATGTCTGTAAATTGAATGGGGGCAATGAGACTTGTCAAACATAATAGTCTCTTTCCCTCCCTATTCTTGTCATTCAACCAAGGCTCTAACAATGCGTTAGCATTCATATTATAACTAGTCGTGCCAATGACGTGACTACCAAGCGGGCATAGTTTTGCAAATCTAACTGGATCCTTGTTCTTTGGCGGGGAAGGCACTTGGGGAACTAATAACATCGGCTCATCATCGTTGGTATTCACAGTTAGGTCTTCACCGACCTTGTTTTCATTATCCCTACTTGTCTCCTCAATTTCATCATCTAGTGGCTCATCCAGTTGTAGACTTGGTTCGAGCACCTCATCAAATTCGGAATCCATGTCATAACACAAATTATTTTGAGGACAATTGTTCAAGGCTTTGAACATTCGATCTATCTGATTTTAAAGATTTTGAATTGTCATCTCTTGATTGATCCTTCTCTCCTCATTTAAAGCTACGAACTTGGACAACAATTCCTCCAATCTCGAATTATCTGTCTCAGTTTTGGAATCCATGTATTGTGGACCATGTGTGGAAGTAGTGATGAGTTGTTCCATCTGGTTCTGAAAATTATGGCTCGATATTTCTTGACTTATCATCCTCTCCTCTTTGTTTGCTATGAGCTTCGACATGAATTTCTCCAAATTTGATTTTTCTTCTTGTGGCAATGGAGGTGGATATAAGAGTTCCGGCGTGTATGTTGGATTTGGAGCGTAGTATTGGTTTTCATAATTGTAGTTCCATGACGAATCCGGGTGATACCCCAAGCTTGATGATAATTGGCATATGTGTATTGGTTGATGTAGTTACCACCATTCTGTACCGGCCCAAGTCTGATAGTGCATTGATTACTCGGGTGATTGCAAGTAATTGCTATCCTTCGATTACGTTGGGTTGCAACGTCGTCTAACTTCCTCGAAAGTGTCTCAGACTGTGTTGATAATACATTGAGTCCATCAATTCCTTTGTCCCTTGATTGAGTCATATTCGAATATGGCCATTGATACTTGCATCCAACCATGGTACCTGAAAAGAGAGAAAAATAGGAAGAAAATTAAATAAAAAGAAAAGAAAGAAAAAAATGTTTAAATTAATACTAATTTGTTGGCAAAAATTATTAAACTAATTCCCCGGCAACGACGCCAAAAATTTGTTGGGTAAATTCTATATATGCTCATACGCAAGTATACGTGGTCAACAAGTAATAAAGTGATAAGTTGAGTATCGTTCCCACATATAATTATTTAATAAGAATTACCAATTACTAACTTATTACAAATTTAATCTTATTTAAACAAATAATTTAATTTAAAGTAATTAAATAAACTATTACTAACTATCCCTATAATGAAACAAGATAATGAAGACTTGAGACTACAGTTTTACTTATTGTTTCATTTAAATCAACACACTTCCTGTTAAGCAAAATTATTTATACTGGATTGTTAATCAAGAACACGAAAGTAAAATATGACCATCTCTCAACGCATCATACTCATATCAAATCAAATCCACAGATGATAGAATCAACTTGAACGCCCTAATTAACTAATCCACTATATCTCTATGTGAATTACAATTAAAAAGGGTTTAAGTACAAGTTCTTATTAGACTACATGCAATGCCTCGGTATATCTCTATCCTAAGCACAAATCATGAATTCCAACTCTATGCAGAACACATGAATACATGCTATTAGATCAGATCTAAATCCATAATCCGTCTCTCGAGTTCATATGGATTATCACAGTAATTGTTAGCTAGACAATTAAGAAATTAAGGGAAAATCATAACAGACAATCCAAATATAGCTAATAAGACTAACAAGGAAGTATATCAAAGTAAACTACACAATAAGATCCATAGTAATCTCAAAACAGAGTTTAATTCATAACGGAACTAGAATCCATCATTCACAATTGATTAAGCATTAAAAAGATACAAATAGATAAGAAAAGAATTTAGAATTGAGATAAACATATTTGTATTCTCTTGCTTCCAATCTGATTCTCCAATGATGATCAATAGCTTCAATCTTCAATTTTAGTCTAATCTAGGGTTCCTAATTTAAGAAAGAAAGTAAAGAAAGAGTTAATAGAAATCTATCCCAAGAGGGATTTTAATGGAGTCTTCAAAACTAGTCTCCAATCCAAGTTATTCAAGTATTTATAGTTCTAATGGACACCCTAGCAACTTAGGCAACTAAGAATCCTATTGTAGCTCAAATTGGACATCAAATCACCCAAAGCAGTTGTTTCCCCGCCGACCGGCGCGCCCAGCGCTGTTCCTAGGCCAATTTGGGCGCGCCCCGCGCTAGTGTAGCAGAAAATCTGCTGGCCCGGCGCGCCCCGCGCCGCTCTGTTTTCTGCTGCGACATCCTTTGGTAAAACAGACATAACTTTTGATCCGCTAGGAGTTACGGGGCCTCCCACCTATCAAATCGAAGATATCGAAGAGATCTACAACTTTCATTCTTTGAGAATTGACAGATTCTGGTCGGATCAAGATCGAAAGCGGGCTTGAAGTAGATACTATGTAAATTGCAAGCAGGACAACTTTGAGCTTTGATCTTTGTTGATAAAAAGGCCATAACTCTCACATCCGAACTCCGATTGGGACGATTCAAGATGTTCCGGAAAGCTAAGAAGTAGATCTACAATAAAATCCAAGTTTCAAGCCAAGAACATGCATCCAACTTGGTGTTAAAAGCCTTGCAATCTTCCCTTCTTGCGTTTGCTTGCATATTTTAGTCCAAAAGATGTTTGAATTACTTTTCATTGCTTCCTCATGCCAATGCCGTGTCATAGCCTACAAAATAACATAACATGTATGAAATGAACACACAATGCATGCAAAGTAACTACGAAACATAGGTTTAAGCAACTAATTCAAGTAATAGATACCGGATAAGTAGTTATAAAACCTACTTATCAACTACACATGGGCAATAGCTGAGAATTCTCAAGTTTGACTATCGGATGTAAATGTTTTACTTTTCAAATTCATGGATTAATCGTGACTTTATGTTGAAGTCTGTGAATCACCCCATATGAACAAGTT